>JBBYHQ010000010.1:11062974-11073617 GCA_038382645.1 Spergularia azorica | reverse complement strand
TGCCATACCATCGCGCTGGGGTTCCGCTGTTCGAAAGCAACAAGGTTCCCAACGTATCCAAATATAGCCCTCGCCGCTGGTCAGTGACAGACGCCAACTAGCTACACCACGGCGCTGGGGCTCCGCTACTCGAAAGCAACAAGGCTCCCAACGACATCTGGTGCAGCAGTAACTATTCACATCCATTGCGTACCGAACGTGCGAGATCCCGTCAAACGATTTCGGTCTGAGTGTCGGCACCATCACGCTGGGGTTTCGCTGCTCGAAAGCAGCAAGGTTCCCGACGTATCCAGGTGCGACCCTCGCCTCATGTCGATGATGAGCCCCCACACGTCGACTACAGCTCGACTGACCTGCAAGTGTCTGTATGGTACAACAAAGAAATATGTGTAAAAAAAAAAAAAAAGTGTACAACACCTGATGAGTCAGCCATGAAGCTCTGATGGAACCTTTGATTCGATCTGTCAAAGCAAGAAAGCAAGAAAATCAAGAGTGAAACTATCATTGCTGTCAAAAAATCACTGTCATAAAGCAATTTACAGCCGCACGAATTTAGGAGCTAGAATTTGGTTCAGGCTAACGACCATTAGTCTTTGGTCAAAAGGGTGCAACAAATTAAGACAAGCTACGTATGAGTGTCTAAACGATCATACACAAAAAAATAGAAGACATAAGTGAGAGGGCAGTACCCCATAATTTCAGTACTACGTCAACTAACACGACAAGTCAAGCGAGAAGAAAAAAAAAAAACAAGGCTAGAGAGGGGTGCAAATTACCTTCCGATTTTGAAGAGATCAACAAAAAATAGTACTTGAGTGAGAATTGCTGCACAATAAAAAAATAAGAATTGAAGGTTATTTTAAATGAATAAAAGCATGCACTCATGGCGGCGAAATAATTGACAAAGAATGAAACTAATTCTCACTGCAGAGACCAGCCATATCAAATATTGCATTCCCCATGAAAAACAATTAAAAAGAGTGATCAAGAGAGGCTGATTTGTTCACGAAACAAACAAACAAAGCAGAGCATGCTTTCAACAAAATCTCGAGAATCACGTATATACTGTCGAGCAAAATCATACGAACAAAGGAGATTACACATAGTCGCGATCGCGGAGAGACAATAAAAAAAAATAATAAGATCACGAGATCAGAGGATAGTGAGCATGGTGATAATCAAAAAAAAAAAATTTGTACTGATGTCTTCCTATTCTCGAACAAAGAAGCAATGGTTAATGCTCTGCCTAACTCTCAAACATTACAAGAACAACTTCTACATGGGGCATACACCAGGCATACAAACGAAATCTCAAACAAAAAGAAAAGGGAAAAATAAGGCCAATATTCTGTGTGAAACAGAGGCAAATCTAGACAAGCATATGGTAAGTAATTAATGAGTTGTCTGCCAATTCTCAAACAAGTGGAAAGAAAAAGCCAAAAGAAAGAAGACTTCTGCGTGCACAAGCTAAAAAAAAAAACATGGTCAACGCATGAAATTGATAGTAGCTGATGCAAATCCATATGCTAAAAAAGGGTCATAATGGCACGATGTTACCACGTACAAACAAGAACTTGCTACGTACCATTGAACAAAAAAAATCAAGAGCATGCATCAATTCGTAAATGGCGACATTGAAAATACAAAAGTAATGTTCTCGAATTACATACCTTCTGCCTAACACTTTGATGCTATGCGAATTCAACGTTGGGTACGTGTGTATATATAACTTTGTGCATACGGATGATGGTAACCAGCTCCTAAGCTTATTCCATATGGTGTTCTCTACCCTTTGGAAAGAAAGAAAATCTGGTCTCAAGCTTTTCCAAATCTCAACATCTTCATACGCAAGGACGTGTAAAAAGTTGATACTTACCATGTCGCTTCATGGCCTACCAAAATTTTGGCTCTGTTTGCAATACTTGGAAAACGACCGTTTTCCAAATTTGCTATTAGCCGTAAAATAATAATAATAATAATTTTAGCTCAGCATAACATGACGCAATCGGTTCATAGGCGAGTAGCCTATGCTACGACAAGCGTGACCCGATTACTTCGTCCACTAAGTCTGAGGAGTATAGAGTGATAAATAAAATCGACGACCTTAATTAAGGTACAGAATCAAAACCTCAACCTACCAAGGTAAATGAAATGACATAAGGCTCGATCCTGCCTCACCTCTACCCACTGAGTCAGATCGACAGGGAAAATACTTGAGGTGAGGAAATGACATTTTTTGAGATTACCATACAGCTGTTCTCGTTGCAGTAGGGAAAATACTTGTTGTAGGTGATGGATATGCTCTTGCTCAGTTTTGCTGTATACGAGAATATCATCAAAATACACCACTACAAACTTGCCCAAAAATGGCTTGAAAACTTGGTTCATTAATCTCATGAAGGTGCTGGGCGCATTGGTAAGCCCGAACGGTATTACCATCTACTCATATAGCCCTCCTTTTGTTTTGAAGGCCGTCTTCCACTCATCACCCTCTCTTATTTGAATTTGATAATAGCCACTCCTTAAATCTATCTTAGAAAAGAATTTGGAACCAAATAACTCATCCAATAGATCATCAAGTCTTGGAATTGGGTACCTGTACTTAACGGTGATCCGATTAATTGCTCTGCAATCGATACACATTCGCATAGTGCCATCTTTCTTGGGAACTAGAAGTGCAGGTACTGAACAGGGGCTCATGCTTTCTTTAATTTGCCCTTTTTTCATAAGTTCCTCTACTTGCCTCTGAACTTCCGCCGTCTCAACAGGATTCATCCTGTAAGCAGCCTTATTAGGCAAACTTGCTCTGGGAATCAAATCAATATAGTGTTGTATATCCCTGGCTGGTGGTAGCCCATCTAGTATTTCTTCAGGAAATAAGTTAGGAAACTTCTCCACCAATTTCTGAACTACAAGTGGAGGTGGTGGTGCAACACTGCCGCCTGTATCTTTACCTTCAGGATCTGACCCCTCTTGCCTGAGTGCACTCAGTGCTTGTTGTAGCTGGTCGGGGTCCTTTCTACTCCCTTCCCCAATGTTATCAAGTTGCTGAGGCTGCATAGGTGTCAGAACAATCAGTTTTGTTCCAACCTTGAGTGAATACGTATTGAGCTTTCCACTATGTTGAGCATCCGTATCGAACTGCCAGGGCTGCCCCAATAGCAAGTGACAGGCATCCATGGGACTTACATCACACCAAGCTTTGTCACTCTCTGAATTCAGCCAATGTAGGCTGTATGGCTCGGGATGTGGTTCAGTGGCTAATTCGAGCTTGGTAACTAACTCATGTGATGTAACATTGGTGCAGCTTCCCCCATCTATAATCACCTTACATACTTTACCCTTTATAGTGCACCGAGTGTGGAAAAGCTTCTGCCTCTGACTAGCTTCTTTGATGACAGGTAAGGAACTAAGAGTTCTCCTCAGGATCAGAGCTTCCCCTGTGTCTGGCCCTTCCTCTATTACTTCATCAATTTCCTCTTCAGGTTCCTCAGGAGTATCTTTCCAAGATTCAAACTCTACCAGGCTAATTAACCTCTTTGTGGGGCAATCCATAGCATAATGCCCCAACTCCTGACATCGAAAACATTTAACTTCCTTCTTTGAGGGTACAGTTTCAGGCCTATTTCTCTCTACGATTCCCTTACTATTTGTGGTAGGTACTGTTGTTGGTTTTGAGTTTGGTTGGTAACCAGTATTTCTATAAACAGGTCGAGTATACCCCTTTCTCCTAGCTTTCTGTTGTTGTTCCACTTTGTGAGCTAAATTACACACTTGATGCAGGGTATAATGAGGTTGTAATTCCACAGCATTCCCGATTTCAGAATTTAACCCATGGATGTACCTAATTATGGTAATTTCTTGTGGCTCCTCCAGTTCACATTTCAGCATCAACAATTCAAAATCTCTAGTAAATTCTTCCACACTTTTCTGATCTTGCTTTAGCTCCACAAAGTCAGAAAAACAATTCCTTTTATAATTTCCAGGCAAAAATCTTTGATTTAAAACCTTCTTCATCTTTTCCCAACTTTTAATTTTGGATTTATTTTGCCTAGCCCTTTGAAACTTTAAATTTTCCCACCAATGGGAGGCATATTTTCTAAGTTTAAGTGCAACCAGTTTAACTTTTCTCTCATCAGAAAATTCCTTAAGGTCAAAGACCCTTTCTACTGCATGCAGCCAATCTAGGTGATCATCTACATTCATTCTCCCAACAAACTCAGGAATATCAACCTTAACATCAGATTCAAACCTAGATGCGTACCTTTTTTCAGTCTCCTCCGCAGTTGCAAGGACAGTAGCAGACGTAGTAGTTTCTCCTTGGCTAGACTCTTCTGATCCCCCCTTGCTCCTTCTCCTTACACTTTTGCATATACTTTAGGTTTTGTCTTCTAAGGTAATCCATCTGAGCTTCCATGGATTCCTTTTCTTTGAGTAGAGCTGCATTCTCCTCAACTTGCTGTTTAAGCTGTTCCTCCATCGACTTGCCCTGAGTGACCATGGCTCCCGGTTTTACAACCTAGAGCTCTGATACCAGAATTGATGCACAACCAGACCACTTGTGAATTCGAACTTAATTTTCAGATAACTGGATAACTGAATTATTGGTGGAATTTGGGATTAATGCTGTCTTTGAGGATATGGGAATTAATTTCAAAGAAACTTGTGAATTGATTCGAAAACGCAACCCAGAAATTGGGTTTGCCCGATCACGAAAAACAAAGCAGAAAAACAGAGTTAACACAGGTATGGACTTGGATGAATGTCGAGTCTCTCGACTTTCACTCAAGAACTGGAAAATTGCTCTTGGGATAACCTCACCCTTAAACAATCTTCACTCTCACTCACAGAAATCAGGTTGATGATGCTTCGCGCAGCAGAGAACGAGAATTCCTCTCCCTCAGGTTTTCTCTTATATTTGACGTGTGTTTCTTATTACAGGAGGAGAGCTACTTATAGCCTTGAAAGGTCAGGCTATTTACAAAATATCTACCCAAAATAATCTAGAAAATTCGCATAAAGAAATCTTTATGCTAGCCTATGTCGGCTGTTAGCTCTGATGAGAGCTTTTCCTCTGCCCTAAGTTTCCTTTTCTTTTCCTATCAGCAGGCTGCTCACAAAAAAAACAGGCCATGTGCAGCATGACTTCTTAATCTAGTCTATTTACATAATTAAACAAGTTTAATTAATTATGCACATAAGCTTAGGACATTGCAAATATGTAATCACCTCCACTAAGCATCAGTTTTGTCGATGTCGTGTTATGCTGAAGTAAGGCAGGTGAGTACTACGCTACTTCCAATTCCGAACTTAATCTGGCTTCCACCTTGATTAAGCATTAGTTTTCGGCTTGATTAAGGTCGTCATCTATTTCTCCATCACTATGCTCCGCATCACAAGATCATCAAAGAAACACACCACTCGGCCGAGAAGACGAGTGTCCGAATGACAAACAGAGGCCGAAGGGCCTTAGGGGAGGCAAGGATCAAAGGCGTGTATGATATGTCAAAAATGATAAAGGGCAAATAGGAAATCAAACGCAATAAACATGGTAACAATGGTAAGAATCGAATCGCCATCGATATGATATTAGCATGTGATGTTCAAGTGTTTGATCAACGTTCTTACCTTAAGCGTCAACCCCTTTCTTCACTTTACTCCAACATCATCTTGTCACAAGGCCAACAACACTCAAATCATCAAGCCACCAATTACAATCCTTTACCTCATCAAAGTCTAATTACAAATTGTACAACCACAAGCGATATTAGTTGAGCACGAATTCAAACTAGGGCAGTAGTAAAGAAATAAGCATAACTTGAGTTTGAGAAACTTGATGATTACAAAAATTTAGTATGTGGTAAAAGGTTGTGTCAGGAACGTATCCTCCAAATTTCGTTCACAAACTCAAAGCGGATCAACGGGAATCAATCTCTCACTGAACCATAAACATGAATTAGGGTTTACCCACGAATACCAATATAACTTTTGATTCACAGATCTAGGTCTTACCAATTTTGGATATGTTTTCAATGCTGAAGTTAAGAACATCTCCATATAATCTCGTCCTAAAATACTTTAAGAGTCAACGAGAATCATCAAAGTATCGAGGGCGGAATAGTTCTCGGATAGATTAACACAGCTCCACTAAAACACCTACACAGGGAGCATCCGGTGGAATCTTGGCACGATCTACAGTTGATGGATTTGTATCGAAAGCACGGTTCTAAAGCCACCAACCACGTCCTAATCAGATATCGTATGTGAGAGTTGTGTGTGTTTGGAGTTGACAAAGTTGTGCTGCGATCTTATGAGGGTGGAGGCTACGAAAAGGAGAAAGATGGAGAGGAGGCCGAATGTTTATGAAAGAAGCAAGGGTTTTCTTTAATTTATGTAATGGGTATGAGTGTAGACTCGGGTTTGGGGTTTATTAGTTGGGTGAGAGCAGTGATCCATAAACCCGAACTAAATTTGAATAAGTACTTAATACTCCTGTGTAATTCTATAATTAGCAACCCATAACGATTCAATCAAATTCCAATAAAATTTTGATTAAATCCTCTAATATATATAAAAGGTAACACCCTTAATTAGTTTATATCCAAAAATTACGGGGTGTTACAGAACCAAACAACTTAGGCTAAGTAATGGAACTTGTTACCACTTCACCCCTAATCTTATTCCATTCCGTTATCATTCAAAATCTCAAACCAAACGCCCCCTAAGTATGTCTACTAGCTCTAGGGGTCATTTGGATTGTGGGATGCGAATAGGGGGAGAGGTGGGAATTGAGGGGGGGAAATGAGGTGAGAATTGAAGGGGGAAAGGAGGTGCGAATCGGAAGAATAATCCCATTCCCTTGTGTTGGATAAAAGTGTGGGATTAGATCATAGGAATTGTTAATAAGTACTTGTTTGACAATTTTATTTTCTGATAATTAACCTTCTATCTCTCATTTTATTAATGACAATTGTCTCATTTTAAGCTAAAGTTATCCGTCTCCCTAATACCAACCCCTCCTAATAATAAAATGATGGGAATAGAATTCCCACATCTCCTATCCCACCATATTCTCAAGTACAATTCTCACCCACCAAACATGGGAATAATATTTAAGTGTGAATTCTAATCTCATCCCACCCCCTATTCCCACAATCCAAACGAGACGTAAAACTATAAATTTGGGTTTGGAAAAACAAAGAGTTTTTCATAAGTTAAAAACTACTATTCAACACTAATCTAATTGACCCTCATAGCACCAAATTGGTGTTCTTTTTTAATTTGGCAAAAGAAAAATAGATGTAAATACCAAAATGATGTGATTCTATAGTATGTTGATCCAAACCCTCATTAGTTTTTGATACGAAGTATCAATGCATGCGGAAGCATACAGTAGTACAGACTACGACTCCGTACTCTAGTCAGAGTGTTGGAACAAAATAAGAATATGATCTCTTGAAATTTGTGGGTATAGACCAGGGTTCCGTATTGTGCGCTGTTTTGGTAAACTTGTGTATATTAAACAAATAAAGAACAATGATACTTAATTTCAAGTTAGACCTATAACTTGGGATTAATGGGATGATTATACCTAGACTACCTTGCCTAAGTGATATTCTTATCAAGTCTAATTACGCAGATTTGAAACTTGACAAGGATAAATTGAAGTACGTCTCAACTTACAGATTGGTGATCAAGTGATCGTATTCTGGTTTATATTTCAAGCAAAGATAATCTGAAAATTAGATAGACATAAACTATTTATACTACCTAGCATGCAACACACAATCGGAAAGTAGAAAACTTCCTAAACAAATAAGGAAAAAACGATACTAGGAAAACTTACCTAAAACGACTTATGGAAACTTACCTAAAGACACTTTCCTAAACATTTAGGAAACTTTATTGAACTAGTAATACAGAAAATAAAAATGCAGCTCCAATGCCTAGGTTTAAACGAGTATCTTGGTACACACTAGACATCTGTATTGTGCCAGTGCGGCACAGACTAGCCATCTGTTCTGTGCCAGTGCGGTACAGATTAGTCATCTGCTCTGTGCCAGTGTCAATCTCCAACTCGTCCAACTTACCAATAGCATTGTCAACAACATGATCAAGTGTACTTGCATCATCCTCCCCCTCTTGAAAATGAATTGACCTCAATTCAGCCAGGTCATCATCATCAATATAAGGGGATAGATCTCCAACGTTAAATGTAGCATGTACACCATAATCACCCGAAAGCTCTACCTTGTAAGAATTGTCATTCACAAGTTCCTTCACCTTGTAAGGACCCTCGGCTCGGGGCATGAGCTTATTCTTTCTCTTGCTTGGAAATCTCTCTTTATGTAGGTGTATCCAAGCCAAATCATCAACAATGAAAATTCTAGGTTTGCGGTGGTTGTTAGAACGCCTCTTGTAAGCTTCATTAACCACTTATATTCTCTTCTTGACTTGTTCATGTAACTTGGCCATAGATTTAAGCTTTGCTTCTGCATCTTCATGGACTAACTCATCCGAAGGCAAAGGAATCAAATCCAATGGTAGGAATGGATTGACGCCGTATACAATCTCAAATGGAGAGTGCTTGGTAGCAAAAGTAGGTGATCGATTGTTAGCAAACTCAGCATGTGCCAACTTCAAATCTCAATCCTTTTGAGCCTTTCTCACTAAACCACGCAATATAATACCTAAGATCCGATTAGTCACCTCCATTGCCCATCAGTTTGTGGATGATGAGAAGTTTTACCAACTTTCCTCCAGAATGTAATCCAAAAATAACCTCATAAATTTAGAGTCTCGATCCGACACAATTGTTTTAGGAACACCATGTAAACGAACAATCTCACGAAAGAACAAATCCGCAACATTAAATGCATCATCGATCTTATGACGAGCCACAAAATGAGCCATCTTGGAGAAACGATCAACAACAACCATAATAGCATCCTTACCTCGTTGAGTTTGGGGCAAAGCAACAATAAAATCCATGGATATGTTTTCCCAAGGCTGATTTGGAATAGGCAAAGGCATGTATTCCCCTAGTAACACACCTACCCACAATAAATTGGACATCTCCTTACATCATCTTGGGCCTATGGAAGTGTTCATGTAACACACATCTATGGTTTTTTGAATGCCATAGTGTTCAACAATACCACCACCATGCGCTTCTCTTACAAGCAAGTAGCTCTCGAATAGGATGTTTAGCAACACACAAACGATTGCTCTTGAATAGAGTGACATCTAGTAGAGTGTAATCCTTGAAAGGACCAGCCTTACACACTAAACATCTCCTTGAAGTCTGGATCAGTCTCATAATATCCCTTAAGCATTTCAAACCCATGCAAACGAACATCCAAAGTAGATAAGAGAGCATATCTACGAGATAGTGCATCGCTCACCACATTACTTTTACCATCTTTGTACTTGGAGGAAAAGTGGAAAGATTGTAAGAATTCCACCCACTTAGCATGTCTAAGATTGAGCTTTTGTTGGCCATTAATGTACTTCAAAGCCTCATGATCCGAATGAAGTATAAAGTGATTAGGTCTCAAGTAATGACTCCAAGGATCAAGTGCTCTAACAATTGCATAAAACTCCTTGTCATAAGTTGAGTAATTGACCCAAGTTCCTCCTAATTTTTCTGAAGAATAAGTTATGGGACGTTTAGATTATTGGATTAAAACAGCCCCAATATCTACACCACTAGCATCATACTCTACCTCAAAAGGTTCAGTAAAATCTGGCAAAGCAAGAATAAGAGCTTCACAAAGGTTCTCTTTGATAAATTCAAATACCTTCTGTGCTTGTTCACCCCAAAAGAAAGCCCTTTCTTCAAGCATTCCGTTATCACTACTACATTAGTGACATATTATAACACCCCAAAATCGTTACATTAGACCCCAAAACCTGATACATTAGACCTAATGCGACGCTAGAGGACACTGCATTTACCCGCGTTGCCTTAGGCCTAAGGTAATAGGTTTTTGGGTCTAAGGTAACGCCTATACATTTGAATGATATAAGCGTTACCTTAGCCCACACCACTGTTGCCATATGTATCTCCCAAATGTAACAAGGATAAGGCAACGCTATAGCTTTCAAATGCGGAGGAAATGCACACTAATAAAGCTAATGCAACGCGAGCTATACAATTCTGGTGGTAATAATTACACTACAACAAATAATCACTTGTGCCACGTGTAAATTCGTGGCATAACTGCAAAATTTCCATGGCTAGACTACTTTGCCACGGGAATTTCACTTGGAGGTACCCGTGGCACAAGTAGCCTTGGCTACGAAATTGCCACGGGAAAAGTTATAACGTGGCATAAATTAGATTTTTTGCCACGTATTTTAGCCACATTTTAACTCGTGGCAAGATTGATATTCCCGTGGCTAACATCTACACTAGCCACATGCAAGATTATGTCCAATCTCGTGGCTATCACCTCTTTACACAAATAGATGTATACCCGTGGCTAGCATTTTTTGTTGTGGCAAAGCTAGCATTTTAAAGATTCTATACTAAAATATAATATCGCGATGCACCATTAGGTTCACTAAGATCAATAAACTCAAGTAACAAATACCGGAGAATGGTAAAATGTGAAATTTATCATTTATAAGAAATGTTTGTA
>JBBYHQ010000010.1:11031575-11049219 GCA_038382645.1 Spergularia azorica | reverse complement strand
TTGGAATTATAATGAAACCAAGACGATTATATGTGTTAGGGTTGTCATATAAGTAAACCAAATGTATTTTCTAACCACACTCATTCCGTTCCATTCATACATTCAATTTAAACTTGTAATACGAACTGTGCATGCTTCAATTCTAGTTTTAAGCTTATTCTTTGATTCTAAGCTTATTTTTGAACTCTAATGAAACCAAGACGATTATATGTGTTAGGGTTGTCATATAAGTAAAGCAAATGTGATTTCTAACCACACTCATTAAACAACATCCATACATTCCAATAAAACTTGTAAAACGAACTGTGCATGCTTCAATTTTAGTGTTAAGCATATTCTTTGATTGTAAGCTTATTTTTTAACTTTAATGAAACCAAGACGATTATATGTGTTAGGATTGTCATATAAGTAAACCAAATGTCATACGTTCCAATCAAACTTGTAAACGAACTATGCATGCTTCAATTCTAGTTTTAAGCTAATTCTTTGATGCTAAGATTATTTTCGAATTCTAATGAAACTAGGACGATTATATGTGTTAGGGTTGTCATATAAGTAAACCAAATGTCATTTCTAACAACACTCATTCTACAACATTCATACATTCCAATCAAACTTATAAAACGAATTATGTATGCTTCAATTCTAGTTTTAAGCTTATTCTTTGATTCTAAGGTTATTTTGGAATCATAATGTAACCAAGACGATTATATGTGTTAGGGTTGTCATATAAGTAAACCAAATGTCTTTTCTAACCAAACTTATTCCATTACATTCATACATTCCAATTAAAATTGTAATACGAACTATGCATGCTTCAATTCTTGTTTTAAGCTTATTCTTTGATTCTATGCGTATTTTTGAACTCTAATGAAAACAAGACGATTATATGTGTTAGGGTTGTCATATAAGTAAAGCAAATGTCATTTCAACTCACACTCATTCCACAACATTCATACATTCCAATCAAACTTGTAAAACAAACTTTGCATGCTTCAATTCTAGCTAGTTTTAAGCTTATTCTTTGATGCTAAACTTATTTTCGAATTCTAATGAAACCTAGACGATTGTATGTGTTAGGGTTGTCATATAAGTAAATCAAATGCATTTCTAACCACACTCATTCCACAACATTCATACGTTTCAATTAAACTTGTAAACGAATAATGCATGCTTTAATTCTAGTTTTAAGCTTATTCTTTGACGCTAAACTTATTTTCGAAATCTTATGAAACAAAGACGATCATATGTGTTAGGATTGTCATATAAGTAAACCAAATGTCATTTTTAACCCTACTCATTCCACAACATTCATACATTCCAATCAAACTTGTAAAACGAATTGTGCATGCTTCAATTCTAATTTTAAGCTTATTCTTTCATTCTAAGGTTATTTTCGAATTCTAATGAAACCAAGATGATTATATGTGTTAAGGTTGTCATATAAGTAAACCAAATGTCATTTTTAACCACACTCATTCCACAACATTCATACATTCCAATCAAACTTGTAAAAGAACTGTGCATGCTTCAATTATAGTTTTAAGCTTATTCTTTGACGCTAAGCTTATTTTCGAATACTAATGAAACCAGGACGATTATATGTGTTAGGGTTGTCATATAAGTAAACCAAATGTCATTTCTAACAACACTCATTCCACAACATTCATACATTCCAATCAAACTTGTAAAACGAACTATGCATGCTTCAATTCTAGTTTTAAGCTTATTCTTTGATTCTAAGGTTATTTTGGAATTATAATGAAACCAAGACGATTACACTTATTGATGGTTTCCTTATCTTGGACCACGAAGACTCCAGTCGTGCTACTGGTTTCTATTCTCATCATCATATTGATGATAAATCTCCTCGTGCTCTGCCATAAGAACATGGAGTTTGTATGATGGCGAAGGTAAGGTAACGCTGTGATTCTTTCTCAAAAAACAGACCGAATGCGTTCAAGTTATTGGCTCGTTCGATCTGGCAGGATTCATGTGTCGCTTGTTCAATTGTCCCTCGGAGACACGGTCTCGTTTCAACCTTATCATTGGAGTACTACACATTTTCGGACCAGAGTAATGCATTGGAGCTGCATTTTATTTCCGTTTTACTAGTTCATTAAAGTTTCCTAAATGTTTAGGAAAGTGTCATTTTAGCTAAGTTTCCATAAGTCATTTTAGGTAAGTTTCCATAAGTCCTTTTAGGTAAGTTTTCCTAGTATCGTTCTTTCAATTCCTTATGTGTTTAGGGAGTTTTTACTTTCCGATTGTGTAGCTAGGTAGTATAGATAGTCTATGTCTATGTAATTTTCAGATTATCTTTGCTTGAAATAAAAACCAGAAAACGATAACTGGATCACCAATCTATGAGTTGAGACGTACTTCAATTCGTCTTTGTCGAGTTTCTAATTTGCGTAACTAGGCTTGATAAGATTATTACTTATGCAAGGTAGTCTAGATATAATCACCCATTAATCCCGAGTTATAGGTCTAACTTGAGATTAAATATCCTTGTTCTTAATTTGTTCTTAATACACGAGTATACCCAAAACAGCAGAGAGTACAGAATCATGTTGTGTACCCACGAATTTCCAGAGAACAGATTCCATGTGTGTTCCAGTTTTCTGACTAGAGTACAGATTCATGGTCTGTACTGTAGTACGCTTCCGCAGGTTTAAGTATTCGTATCATTAGTGGCACCAGAGCTTAGGTTCATCCATGGAGAAGGGCAATTTACTTCCTCAATTGCGTGATTTACTTAATCAACTTCCAGAAGGTGATCATGGCTTTCGACCAAGGCGTGTTCTTGAGGAACGCAAACCTTAAGATGAGTTTAAGGTTAATGAGTTACCCGAATTTGCTGGTGGTTCTGATACGGAGGATTATCTTGAGTGGGACCCAAGATGGAGCGTATGTTCGAGTTCAAGGATGTTTCTGATGAGAGACGTTGCAAGTATGCCATACTCAAGCTCGTAAAAAACGCATCTTTGTGGTATGAAAACATGAAGGCACAACGAGTTAGAGGAGGCAAGGAGAAGGTGACATCTTGGGAGGACTTGAAACGTAAGCTACGCAAGAGGTATGTTCCCAAAAACCATAAGCAATCTCTATACAAGAAAGTGGCAGATTTGACACAAGGTTCATTAAGTGTTTCTCAATATATTGCTGAGTTTGAGAAATTGGCATTAATGTGTGATTATGATGAGCTTGAAGAGCAAAAGATGGCTGGATTTTGTCGGGGACTTAATCGAAACATTGCTGATGTTGTGGAGCTACGAAATTATGTTTCTTTTGATAACTTGTGCAATTTATGTGTTGCTATTGAGGGTCAATTGAAAAATAAGAGGGCTGGTTCTAGTTACAATCAATTGACTGTAACTTGGAACAAATCCGATCAACTAAAGTCTACTGTGGGTTCAAGTGCTTCACCGTCAAAGCTCCCATCTTCGAAATAAGATATTAGAGGTTCAAAATCGGATAGTGGCAGTAGTAGAAAACGAGATTTGGCCAAAGTTTGATGCTTTAAGTGTCAAGGGTTTGGGCACTATCAAAGTGCTTGTCCTAACAAAAGAATTGTGACTCTTAGAGAGGCTATGACTTTTAGACATGAGTTATATGATGATTGTGTTGATGAAGAAGAAATTTTTGCTCCATATGCTGCGGAGGAAGAGGAGAACGTAGAGACTGAGGTGTTTGAAGCTCCCACGTATGATACTTCACTTGTTTTGAGACATACACTTCACGCCAAAACTGAATCTGTTGATAGTGAGCAACGAGACTAGATTTTTCATAGCAAGTGCAAGGTGAAAGATAGGTGGTGCAGTATGATCATTGATGGAGGTAGTTGCACCAATGTAGCTTCAACGGAGATGGTAAACAAGCTAGCTCTAACAACTAAACCTCACCCAAAGCCTTATACATTGCATTGGCTTGAGGATGGGAGTAAGGTAAAGGTTACAAAACAGACTAGAGTCAATTTTTCTATGGGTTCTTACAAAGATGATGTGCTATGTGATGTTGTGCCTATGGATGCTTGTCACCTCTTATTGGGGCGTCCCTGGCAATTTGATCGAGATGTGAATCATCGTGGAAGAACTAATGAGCAGGTGTCATCTATTGGTGGCAAACGTCATGTGTTGAAACCTATGTCACCAAAAGATGTTCGTGTTATGTACGTGAGCAATGGTAAGTGTCCTAAATTGACCATGTTTGCTAATGAAAAAGAAGTAGAGCCAGTCATTGAAGATGGTGGTTTAGTGTATGCATTGGTGGCTAGTCGTACAATAGAACAGATTAGCAATCTGTCCCTTGCGAGCAAACCTGTAATCTGCCCCCTGACACGGTACAGAGCTGCAATCTGTCTCATGACGTGGTACAGTTTTCCCTACTAAGGAAATTGGTGAATTTGATCCACGAGTTTGCACATCTGGTCTACCCCCTATTCGAGGCATTGAGCATCAAATAGAGCTTGTTCCAGGTGCACCACTACCTAACAAGGCAGCCTATAGAAGCAACCCCGAAGAAACCAAGGAGTTAGAACGTCAAATTGAAGAACTCATGGGTCGTGGGTATGTGCGTGAAAGTATGAGCCCTTGAGCTGTCCCTACACTGTTAGTACCTAAGAAAGATGGTACATGACGTATGTGTATTGATAGTAGAGCAGTAAATAACATCACAATCAAGTATAGGTTTCCTATACCTCGACTTGATGACATGTTGGATGAATTACATGGTTCGGTTGTGTTTTGTAAAGTAGATTTAAGAAATGGATACCATCAAATCAGAATGCGAGAGGGTGATGAATGGAAGACCGCTTTCAAGACCACGCATGGTTTTTATGAGTGGTTAGTGAAGCCTTTTGGTCTCACCAATGCTCCAAGTACCTTTATGAGATTAATGAACGAAGTACTCAAGCCTTTTCAAGGCGCGTAGCTAACAAGAACAAACAAAAGTTATCTCCGAAAAGTTAAGAAACAAGAGTATATAATCATATAAGTGAAGTATCATCGATAGATACATAATTCTGTATGGTCATACGAGCAATTCAATCACACATTTATGTATATTTGGCTAGCTTCCTACCCCACAACAACCACAATATCGAACATAGTCGAGCTAGAGCAGAGGGTGTAACCCCTAATAGACCTGAGTGTGCACACCCCTCGCTAGACAGGCTGGTAGGACAAGTTCCCATCTAGGAAGAAGACTATTAGGAAGTTGTTAACTACTCCGACCACATACAGTACCTTGATCAGATGTATAAGACGATGATCAGTCAAGCCGCAACATCGTTACTCTAGGTGGGATATCATTTCATCATATTTCTTAATTCAATCCTTTGGTTGTACATTATTTGAGAGTACATGATTTTGAGAGTGCATTATTTGGCATCTTGATTTATAAACGGCCGAAGCCGGATTCAATATTGGATGTAACAAAATCTGAACAAGTGAAACAAATGAAACAAGCGACTCACTCGGCCAGTGGCCGAGGAGGGTGGAGGCCGAGAGGCCGTAACAACGACAACAAGGCTCAAAGAGCATTATATAAAATACCAAAACGATTAAAGAGGAATATGGGATCAAACATAGAATTATAGGGAATAAGGAATCGAGTTGTGAATTAACATGATGGCTCAAAGGCTCAAGCAAATGAACAACGTTCTTACGATATGCGACAATCCCTTTCTCCATTTTACTCGAACATCATCTTGTTACATTGTAAATCACACTCAAATCATCAAGTCTCCAATTATAATCCTTTACCCATCAAAGCCTAATTACACACTTCACAATCACAAACGATACTAGTTGAGCACGAATTCAAACTAGGGTAGTAGAAAAGAAATAGTCGTAACTTAAGTTTTATAAACGGGATGATTACCAAAAAAAATTTATGTTATAAAAGGTTGTGTCAGGAACATCTTCTCCAAATTTCGTCCACAAACTCAAAGCGGATCAACGGGAATCAATCTCACACTGAACCATAAACATGAATTAGGGTTTACCCACGAATACTAATATAACTTTTGATACGCAAGTCTAGTGTAACACCCCCAAATTGAGGGTAAATTTGTTTTTTTGTATAAATAACTCTTGAAATTAAACAAATGAATCTTGTGAGTATTACCGCCACAATTGACTCCTCCGGTCAACTGTCAAGGCTAAGGAAAATCAACTGGCGATCTATTCGAACTCTAATTAAATTTTACAACTTTTAATAAACCAAGACTTATACAAACAAGTTCAAGTGCGGAAGCATAGTACGGATCAAACTAATTACATTCGTAGCCTGCTAGTTACTCGTCCCTCATACAATCCCTTCTAGCAACCCCTTATATCCCAAGCAACAATCTTCTAACCTGTTACAAACAAACTGCTCCCCATTGTAGAGAAATTCCAGAAAAGATCATCACAGGCCCACCGAAAGAAATGGAAGGACAAAAACACGACAAAAGCATCCGTCAACCAAACGGGTTGAGTAAGAAGAAATCCATATAAAATGCTACTTAAGAGATGTATGACTTTTCGCAAATCACATAAACAAAGCACTGAGAGAGAAATAGGCCTTAACCACCTATTATTTGCTGATGACCTGCTTATATTTGCCAAAGGAGACTTAAAATTAGTGAAGATGGTGGCTAACTGTTTGAGTAAGTTTGAAAAGCAGTCAGGCTTGGCTGTTAATCCAATGAAGACCAATATCTACTTAGGTGGCACTAATGAACATGATAAGCTGAAAATTCTGCAAGCTACTGGTTATGTGGTAGGACAATTTCCATTTAGATATCTTGGTGTCCCCTCCATTCATCCAGATTAACTGCAGCAATGTACTCTCCACTTATTGAGAAGATTAGAGGCAAGCTGAAGCACTGGGCTAATCTGCACATCTCATTTGCTGGAAAATTACAACTGATAAATTCAGTGATCTTGGGGTTGCAGACTTTTTGGGAATCTGTGCTTTTACTTCCTAGGGTTGTGCTGAAAAAGATAAGCAGAATTTGTAGAGAGTACTTTTGGGGTATTAGTGAATCAAGGGGTAAATTCACTTTCATTAGCTGGAAGCAGATTTGCAAAAGTAGGAGGGAGGGAGGTCTTGGTATCAAGGAAGTTCTCAGCTGGAACAAAACCTTGTATACACTGTCCACAAAATATTTGGACGAAATGGGTGATAGCTTATTATGTTAAGAGAAGGCAAGTATGGGAAATAGACATTGTTGTTGATTGTTCCAACAGTTGGAGATGTATTCTCAGAATTAGAGATGAAATAATTGAGAAAACTGGTAGTAAAAATGACGCTGAGAAAATTGTGGAAGAATGGAGCAGAAGTAACAGCAAAGGGAAATGCATTTATCAATTCTTCTGCAGCAGGAATGAGAATGTCAACTGGTTCAGAACCATTTGGAGCCACTATAATATGCCCAAGAGTATTATCATTTCTGTCTTGGCAATTCAGAATGCTCTTCCAACTATATATGGACAATTTGCAAATGAGAGGAATATGCATACCTAACAGATGCATCTTCTGCCAATGCAAGAAAGAAAGTGCTGATCACCTGTTTTTTGGATGTAAGGTGTCAAAGCAGGTGTGGAAATTTGTCCTAACCTGGTTAGGCTACTCCAAAAGGCAATGGAGCTGGAAGCATGAGCTAAACTGGTTTAAGCATAAGCTGGAGGGGAAATTGGCTAAGCATTTCATGCTAAGGGCAACTCTAACAGGGACTATATATGAAGTTTGGATGGAGAGGAACAACAGGATATTCAATGATAAGGCAAGAACAGTTGATCAAATAGTTTTACGAATTGAATTCTACGTATGTACTAGAGTAAGGGAACAAATAGATTCGGCTTAATTTTGTTATGGTAGTGACTAGCTAGGGTGAGCACAATGCTCCTCCTTGTAAGGATATGTATTTGTAACTCGTATTTTGGTAATACAAATTTTAAATGCTTTCAAAAAAAAAAGCAATGAAAGAGAATAAATGAAGGAAAACTTTTATTCGAAACACACTTTCATTCATTAGTAGATATCAAAAACTTTGGAACCGTTTCTCTTTCTTTTCTTTCACTTATCTAGGGTAGTGGGCTTTCTTACTAGCACCAATATTCCCGAATGCATGCATCCCCCAAGAAGTTCCACAAGGGGAGGATATAAGGGCTCGAGGTGGTGATCACTTCCACCCCATCAAATACGTAAGTACACACATAAACATCACGGTCACCCAAAACCCGAGTTGATCCCCTCATCGGAATGAACCCATCTTTAGATACTTTAACACTTTCTTGAGAATTACTCACTTTCTGGTCACTTTCTCAAACTCAATATTGATTTTCTTCTGTCCCAAAACCGATTTATAAACATAAACTAAACACTTTTCTCATAAACATAGAGATCGAAAAGCTCTATAACGAGTTCGATAAGAACTAGCATAGTTCAAAACGCACATTTTTCACATATTTTCAGAGTTCACGTAAACACATTTCAATAGACAATCACAACCCAAATCACTCTTTCCGAACACATAGCAATTTCAATTGTTCTCTTTGTTTCGCAAAGCCAATTCAAACACAACCAGAAACATATACTTGCACGATAAATCATATAAAAGAGATAAGATCATTTCTTACCAGGACCCACAACGAATAAGCAACCTAGCTCAGCAAGTCTCCTAGACGTTTCCTTATACAAATCTCGACCCTACTTGGTAGTACTATTAGGGCAGTGGCGACTAGGGTTGTGGGAGGTTGAATTTCCCGGCGGAGTGGAGAAGGAATGAGCCATGGAGTATAGAAGATGAGAGATGAAAAGAATGTCGTAGAGAGGAATGAATTCTCTTTTTTTTTCACTGGGTTCAGGTTTTTTTATGTTGGTTAAACCGACATAAAAATCTCCTCAAAATCTTTTTTTTTCCTGTGAATAGTAACCGCGTGAATAGTAACCCGGTGAATAGTAAACCGGGTTTTCTTCTTCCTTTTTTTTTTTTTTTTGAAAATAAAAATAAGTATCAATAATTTCTTCCTTTTCAAATTAATTTTCCGAGACGAATAAGTTTCACAAAGTTCACTTTCTATTATTAAAAATCTTTTAACAAGAGTCACAAAATCTCTAGTTGTTACATTTATGTCTTACCAATTTTTGACATGCTGTCAAGAATATAGTTAGGAATATCTCCATAAAATATCGTTCTACAATACCTTAGGAGTTGACGATAATCATCAAAATACCGAGTCGGTGGAACAGTTCCCGAGTAGATACACACAGCTCCACTAAACCACGTCCACAGGGAGCATCTGGTAGAATCTTAGCAGGATTTAGATGTTGTTGGATTCGTATCGAAAGCACGGTTCTAACACCACCAATCATGACATCATTAGAAACCGTATGGGAGAGTTGTGTGTGTTTGAAGTTGACAAAGTTGTGCTGGGAACTTATGGGGGTGGAGAATGCGAAGGAGAGAGGCAAGGGAGAGAGAAATAGGCTAGGGTTTTATTTCTTATGCAGAAGACCATGTTTATTTGTGATACAGATGATCTAGATCATAGTGATTAAATATTATTTTCTTACATACCTCAACATCATACTCTAAATGTGATTTATTGGTGATCTAGATCAACTCAGTATCTCTCCTACTTTATCATATACCCCCACTACATTTTCTTTCATACTTCATTATTTGTCTAATTTATGATTCTTCACAATTTCAGCTTTTACAACTTCACAATGAATTATGTTTTGTAAAAAAATAATAATTTTGTATTTTAATTTGAACGGAAAACAAGGAAAAAAAACCCGAATGCGAAGAATGAACAAAAACACTTCCAAATATTTTTTCACTAAAAAAACGATACACTACTCTTACAATCAATCCAAAAGTGCGATAACTAGAAATAAAGAAATAAATGTCGGGAATAGTCACTACAAATATGAGAAATTGACAACTACATCTTCAATATTCAAACTTTCGATCAATATGCTCGATTAAATCTTTTGTAAGAGCATGATGAGTCTCTCTATTGCGAAGTTGAGATCGATTTTTCATGTAACTTGATACACTTGATGGTCGGCGTGCACCAAAGATTTCGCAATTTTCTTCGTCTTCTTCTGTATACTCTGAGATATCACAATAGTTTTGATATGTGTCTCGTTCATCTTCAACTATCATATTATGCATAACGATACATGCCATCAAAACTTTTCCCATCAAACTATCATCCCAAACGAGACAAGGGCGGTGAATAAACACAAATCGTGCTTGTAAAACTCCAAATGCACGTTCAACATCTTTTCTAGCACTTTCTTGGTGCCTTGCAAATTTCTTATGTTTCTCGAGTACTGCGCCACTAATTGTCTTCACAAATGCAGCCCATTGAGGGTATATACCATCAGTAAGATAATAACCCATGTTATATTGGTGATTCTCAACAACAAAATTAACATTTGTTTCTAGGCCTTGTAATATATCATTAAAAACTGGAGACCGTTGCAGTACATTAATATCATTGCAAGAACCCGGTGTTCCAAAAAATGCATGCCATATCCAAAAATCATAAGATGCAACAGCTTCCAAAATTATGGTTGCCCAGCCCAGGCAGCCCAGTGCATGCAATCAATACTGCCCAACATACCCGGAAACCCACGCTTCTCCCCTACATAAAGCAACCTTGCTAAATCCTGTTCATTAGGTCTACTTAGATACTCACTGCTAAAGTTAGAAATGATACCTTCTACAAACTTTGTGATGGATTGCCTTGTGACAGCTCCGTTCATTCGCAAATATTCATCAACTGAGTCTGCCGTTGTTCCATAAGTCAAAACTCTCATCACACCAGTGCATTTCTGCAATGATGAAAGACCTTGTCTACCAGTAGCGTCAGGTCTTTGCTGAAAATATATGTTTACGCATGCGAAATATTCGACGAAATGTACGATCATTATACACAGGATTGTTAGCAAAATAATCGTTATACAGGTGTTGATGGCCTTCTTCACGATTTCTTTCATAATAATGTCTTTGTGCTCTTGGATTTGAGCGTGGTTGCTGAATGAGTTGTTGATGATGAGAAATGATAGCATCATCCATCATACGATCAAGTTTGTGATTTTGCTCAACAAAACGATTTTGCCATTGATTAAAATCATTTAACCGTTGGTACCAATCAATGGAAGAGCTAGAGCTAGAACTTGAATATATAGTATCTTCATCTCCGGACATTATAAAAAATAAAACAAAAATGAAAATGAAGAAGAAGATAATCAAAGGAAGGGCTAGATGATGTGAGTTTAATGTTCAGCTTTGAATATATATAATAGAGGAATGAGTTACTTCAATAATTGAGTTTCATGTATTGTAATCATTCAATTCAATTTCCATTCTAATAATTCAGACAATATTTATTATTTTGCAGAACACTTATTGTTTGATAGAGACAACACAAGCTTTATTGGGAAGGAACACGAGCTACATTGGCAATTCAAATAAATATATTACAATACATATAAAATAAAATTCTAAAAAAACATAAACGAAAAAAAAAACAATTAGTAGACTTAACTAAATAAACAATACATAAATAAAATACACGAGATTATTTCAAATGTCGCCATATAATTTTGTCATAAGTCGCTCCTTTAATCGTTTTTCCTGTACCGATAAGCTTGATTTTCCTAACAATGTCGTCAACATCTTGTGATCCATCATCGCAGCTCGTTCTTATGCCTTCTTTCTCTGGCTTTCAGTTTGTGACTCGAGCAATTTTTCTTCGAATTCAAGCTTCCTAGTGAACAACTCAACCTCAGCATGTCTGGTGAGTTGCATAGCACCAAGTCGTTCAGTAAACTCCGGATTAAAAGGAGATTCAATGACTTTTTCCTTACCTCATCTTTTAGTTGTTTCTCGGGCGATAACGTGATGACTCACTAGCATTAACATTGGTAGGGGTTTCGGGGTTAGACGAAGCTGAAAACTCACCACTTTCTTTGAGACTAGATCTTTTGAAACTCCCACCGCTGTCATCATCGACATCCGTTGCATTGTTCTCTATTCTCCACTTCTTATGTTTGCATGAAACTTCGTCATAGACTTTTACGTCGTTGTATCTGCCTCCATTATCGCGTTGATAAAATTGTTGAGCTTACGATTCAACATCTTCCACGCTCATCCCGCTCTTTTTTGCTGCATAAGCTTCCTTTTTACAACTCATCCACTTGCTTGCATACTTACTAAGTCTTTCAAAACAACACTTACAAGATGCAAATATTTTTTGATTAAGTTCTTCCTCATTCTCTAGTCAGGATTGCTCATACAGATCCATTATCTTGTCCCATCTTCCATTTGAGAATTGATTTTTGCCATTGATTTGATCTTCACTAACCATACACCAAGCTGACGCGAGCGCTATATCTTCTTTCTCGCTCCATGGAACATTTGGCCCCCGTTTCTTGGGAGGAGTTTTCTTCGGTCTAGTTTGAGCAAGATAAGGTTGAGTAGATTTTGGAGATATTTGTGTATAATTTGGGGGAAATTGGCTTGATGATAATAACTGTGTAAAATTTGTTGTGGAATTTAGAGTAAATTGCGAAGAATTTTCGTTTTCTTGAAATTTTGGATCAATAATTTTTTATACAATACTTTATTCTTTGGAATCAATATATAACTATATATGTGTTTGAATAAGAGTTATTTGTGAGTATACATTAGATGTGATAGTAAGGGAAAAAATTGAGAAATTTAAAATGACTACCAAAATATATCAAATTTGGTCTCTATTTATAGAGCATGAAAAAATATGAACGTTGGTGTAATTTTTTATTTTTTTTTAAATAGTTTTCATAATTTTATAGCCGTTTGAAAATCGCAACGTCTAATAGTTTTGGCCAACAAAAAAATGACACGTGGCAATTAAATGGTGGTGAGGAAATTTAAAATGCAAGGAAAGCCCCCACTTGCACATTTGTAGTCGTTAGTTTTTGGAGAAAAAGGACAGCTGGAACTTTGAGGTGGATCATGATCTAATATGGGCCGATACTATATCATCCTCTCTTGCTTTTTTTTTCAACCTTTCTCACGTGTAAACACAAGATCTAGATCAAAAAAATGATTGATAAACTTGGTCTAAGGCTTTGATCTCAACTCGAGTTTATATAGACGGGAGTTGAATGACTAAATTAACAAAAACTCCCTATATTTTGAAAATTAGTAAGGGCATAATAGTAATTCAGAATTTCGTAGTCCCAATTAGGAAATTCTTACCTATTTCCTTAAAACCCAATTAATACTAATTAATTCCCAATGTTAGTAATTATAATTGTTCTAAATGATCTATAAAATGTAACACCCAATTACAATAATTACCCAAAAATTTCATTTCAAAAAAAAATAATAATAATTACCCAAAAATGTGGGGCGTTACAGACTTCCCCCCTTAAAACGAAGCTTCGTCCCCGAAGCTTAAACTCCTCTGTTTTAGAGTAAACTTCTCCCCCACAATCTCCTCAACATTTCCTCATACTCCGTACACCAATCTTACCTACTTGAACTTTTGAGCAAGAAGGAAAAATAGTAAAAGGAATTCTGGCATGTGTTGCCAAGTACTAGGTAAAAGTAAAGAAGAATCAATTGTACACAAGGCACCAGATAAACTGTGTTCAAAATGCGCGTAGCATACCAATCAATAAATGAAAGTGTAGAATACACTTATCACATCATTACTATATATTACAAAGACGGCTACAAGTAAGGATAAATTTTCATCACGGACCAACACTAGTCAAACAGATGATGGCATTATCCCGCATCACAAACTCGACTTCCCAAGTTGTCTCAACAATATTTCTTTACCACAATACTTGACCATGTGATTTTTCTCATCTCCCATTCCTCAATATCAAATCAATTATACTTTGTAACATTACCTCATAATTCTTAGTTTATCAATGTCAATCAAGCTATAGCTCTTCTCATGTGACAAATTATAGTAAGGTGTTTCGCTGAGAAACATATGTCATCTTGTCTCTGAATGAATCATTGCCCCAAAATCATAGCTTCCTAAGAGGCACGTTAAAACACTAGGAGAAAGTTAATCGTATCGCTTAATGCTGAAAGTCGGAATTCTTGAAATGTAACTGTATCTAGAAGCCAGCTGAGGTATCTAACTTGTAACCATTCACCAATCTCTTTTGATAATTCATCACAACCAAAGGACTTGACCATTGTTTTTTTTTTTGTTCCGAGTCTCGTTGTTCTCATTTTGCAAATGAACTTGTGCGGTAATGTTACTATATAATTGAAACTTTTGTGCTTTATACCTCTGTATACCAACGGATATCAAGAGCACCCTAGAACTCGCATCCAAAATCGCCATTTATAAATGATTGAAACTTGAATAGTCTTACTACACCATTCATACATGCAGCTGCCATAAGTTTTCTTAATTTATGTACCCTTTACCTTCACAAGTGCATTGATTTATGTAACACCCCGGCTCATCGCCTGAGCCGAGAGCAGTAACCTATGGCAGCTTGCCAGGCTGTGGACTGACCTCACAGACCAACACGGGTCCTTCCGGCGCATTTTGACCTCACTCATGCGCACCCTAGGAAACTTCCCAAGAGGTCACCCATCCTGAAATTACTCCCACTCAAGCACGCTTAACTTTGGAGTTCTTATCACATGGGCTTCCTAAAAGGAAAGTCGACTTTGTTGGTATGAGTAGCACTATCAATCCCTTTAAGCAACTCATATGAGCCCTTAATCTCTCAGGGATCTCCTCTGAAATCCGGGGTATTACATTCACCCCCTCTTAAGAAAGCAACGTCCTCGTTGCGACTGGCAGCCAACCATAGTCTAGCTCCAGAATCCTTCCCCCGCTAGGCTGCTGACCTGGGCACTCCTAACCACAGGATCAACATGCGGTCGCAGGGTTGCTCTGATACCGTTTGTAACACCCCGACTCATCACCTGAGCCGGAAGTAGTCACCTATGGCAACTTGCCATGCTGTGTGCTGACCCCATAAACCAACACTGGTCCTTCCGCCTCATTTTGACCTCACTCATGCGCACCCTGGGAAACTTCCCAGGAGGTCACCCATCCTGAAATTGCTCCTAGTCAAGCACGCTTAACTGTGGAGTTCTTATCACATTGGCTTCCTAAAAGGAAAGTCGACTTTGTTGGTATGAGTAGCACTATCAATCCCTTTAAGCAACTCATATGATCCCTTAATCTCTCAGGGATCTTCTCTGAAATCCGGGGTGTTACAAATGGTATCAGAGCAGCCCTGCGACCGCTTGTTGATCCTGTGGTCAGGAGTGCCCAGGTCAGCAGCCTAGCTGGGGAAGGATCCTGGAGTTGGACTAATGGTTGGCTGTCAAGTGCAACGAGGACGTTGCTGTCTTAAGAAGGGGTGAGTGTAATACCCTAGATTTCAGAGGAAGTTTCTAAGAGATTAAAGGCTCATATGAGTGCTTAAAGGGATTGATAGTGCTACTCATACTAACAAAGTCGACTTTCCTTTTAGGAAGCCCATGATAAGAACTCCACAGATAAGCGTGCTTGACTGGGAGCAATTTCAGGATGGGTGACCTCCTGGGAAGTTTCCCAGGGTGCGCATGAGTGAGGTGAAAATGCGCCGGAAGGACCAGTGTTGGTTTATGGGGTCAGCACACAGCCTGACAAGCTACCATAGGTGACTACTTCCGACTCAGGCGATGAGCCGGGGTGTTACAATTTCGCACATCAATCTGTGAACCACGTACACCATCATCCTTTTTAGTGTCTTAAAGAGCTTAGAATATATCTTGCAAAGCTGTAATCCTTGTTTGGTCTCTTGTAATCACTAATCATCTCCGATAGTGTACCTTAGCCAGAATCCATCATCATCAGAATTTGTTTGGTGTCATCATTTAGAGCCCAATATGTCAAATGTATCATTTTTGAACGACTCGTTTAAGAAGTCATTGTATGAGTCAATCGACACTAATTTACCCATAGGTCAATCCTTAATATGCCCTTAAGGTTTCCTGAAAAGGTAGGTGATTTTATGAGTCGAATAAATACCATGATCATTGTACCTTTATGTGCTAACGATGTCATCCCTTAACTAGGAGCTTTCTTTCCATCTTCCATCTCATTCCATGCTTAAAATCTAGTTTTCGCATCTGTTTAGGCGTTCGAGCCTGTTTTCTTCAATGCTGAACACTTGGGTGTTCTTGCATTTATAACTTACTCTCCTCCTTTATATGTGTAGTAAATCATGAGCCTTTTGATAACCTTGAAAAGACCTTGAAATATGTTTCAATTACTTTGTCTCATCAGTAACTTTCAACTTATGGTTTTTCCCCTTAGCTTCAGGCAGTTGGAGAAACCTCCCTTTCCCTTTTATTCTAAAATTATCTTATTCTTACAAAAGATATACCATGTCTCCTCAACCTCAACAAACCAAAGTCGAAATAAATCTTAGTTCCAGTTGGTGCCCTTAGTTTCCTTTAAGGTCGTACTCATTTGATTTACTTTATCAAATCTTTGAAGTCCTCAAAGTTCAAAACTTGTGTAAAGCCAACGTGTCCATACTCATCCAATTATGGTTTAGACGCATGCCATTACGCAATATTGTAAATATGGTGGATGAAGTTGCACCCTAAATATTATAACAAGTGGTATGGTCTGTCGTCCCTCTCAATCAACGCATATATAATTTGAATTTCAACTTCCTTCACATGTTCTATGCTTGAGAAACCATCACTGTCGAATTTCTTTACAACACTTTAGGTATAATTATGTACCCTTGAAATCCTCCTCCATGTCATACTCAATTACTTGTTCACCAAAATTATTATTACTAATCCATTTCGATTACCTTTCATTTGGCTACGAGCCTATCCATACAATAGTAGAATTGATTTCAATCTTCCACCTAATACCATGCATTCATATATCGAGTTTGTCAATTGACTTAAGACCATGTTATTAATTTATACCAAAACAGATGTTTTCCAGAAGTCCACTAAAATCCAACAATATACAGTTGAGAGATTCCTGAAAATTGTCTTGGACACCTTAGTCTTTTATGTCCATAACCATTGCCGTTACTCTTGCTATACTCTATATATCAAAATGTTTTCACCTCGAATAAAAAAAGTACTTGACCATTAAGTTCCCCAAAATACAATACTAGTTGCCCACCAAACCATATATAAGTAAGCTAGGAACTCCATAAGGACCAATCAATACTATAGTTTTATTATATACAAATAGTCTCATCATATCATAGTATCTCAGATACCACGCATAAGATCACACTCTTAGTAAATAGCTTTGAGTCAAAAAGTTTAGTTTATATGTAGATTACCTTAGGTCTCAATAGTTGAATGTAAGTGTCAACTCATACTCCAACTTGTATAATCTTGATTACCCATAAACTTAAGGTCGAGATTTCATGTTCTTCACGCTTTCCTTATCTATATTTCACAAATAACTTACACTTCAAAGTACAAATTCATCTTCGTGAAGAAAATGCCAATCCAAATTCAGTAACAATATGTTCCCGTCTTAATTAACACGATATCACATTCCCTTTAGGCCCTGTTTGATAGGACTTATTTGCAGTAGTATTCAGATCAGTTCAGAATCATTCAGATCAGATCAGAGTC
>JBBYHQ010000010.1:11004936-11031475 GCA_038382645.1 Spergularia azorica | reverse complement strand
TAATGGTAGAGCTTTGTGCAACATTGCACAAAGACGTGAGTTCGAATCTCACATAGCCTAAATAATGTTATTATTATTATTATTTCGGCCAAAAGCCCCGATATAGCATCATGGCATACGGCGTTGCATTAACCTACAATTCATTGCATTTGAAAGGTAAACCGTTGCCTTAGATTCGTTACATTTAGGGGTACAAATTGCAACACTGTTATGACCTAAGGTAACCCCCATACAATTAAAATGCATAAGCGTTATAATAGATACCAAAAGGCGTTACCTTAGACCTAACGCAGCGCGGGAATTTGCAGCGCCTCTTAGCGTTACCTTATGTCTAATGTAACGGTTTTTTGGGTCTAATGTAACGATTATGGGGCGTTACAATATGTCATTAATATAGTAGTGTGGGTAATCATAAGGTCACTCTCAACCAAGCTAGAAGCTTTCCAATCCCCACAATCACATGCATCATGAATGAATTTCGAAAACATTAACATGCAGATGATAAAAATATAAGGGGAAAGGAGGTCACCTTGGCGGATACATCTAGACGTAAAAAACAAGTCCGAAGTGGACCATTCACCCAACACACTATAAGAGGTAGTGGAGATGTATCTCATAATCAAGGACACGGTGTCATTATCCAAACCAAACTTCCTAAGACAGGATTCAATGAAAGACCATTCTAACCTATCATAAGCTTTTTCTAGATCAATTTTAAGGGCAAACCAGCCTTTCTTCCCTTTCAGTTTTCTCATAGAGTGCATAATTTCATTAGCAATAACAAAGTTATTTAAGATCCCTCTCCTGGGTAAAAAGCTGTCCTCATTTGGGCAGATGTACCCTTCCAAGTGAGGCCTAATTTTGTTAACCAAATTTTTGAAACAATTTTATAGCTATTATTACACAGACTAATTGGTCAGAAATTTTTGATCCTTTCAGGATGATCCACTTTAGGAACAAGGCTAATAATGGTCCCATTGCAAGCTTTCGGTAGATCTTCGCTAGCAAAAACATTGTTGACAAAGAGGAATAGATCATTCTTAACTGTCATCCAATGTTTTTGATAGAAAAAGCATGGAAGCCATCAGGCCCAAGGGCCTTCCAAGGACTGAGTTGAAACACAGCATCTTGGATTTCATTCAAGGACACATGAAAGGAAAGCATAAGAATCGAAACCACATTCACATTATCAACCATCACCAGAGTTTGGGTGTCCGCTTTAAACAACTTACAAAAATAATCAACCGCAAGACGCTTCAAATCAGAATGCTTAGTAAAGGATTCACCAACATCATTATTAAGACTGACAATACGCTTCGTATTACGATTAATGATCACATACTTATGAAAAAAGCTTGTGTTCCTATCCCCACCCATCAACCATTTCTCTTTGGATCTAAGGGCCCAAAAATGTTCTTCTTGGACAAGAACTTTAGCAAGCTCAGCATTTAAACAATTGTCAAATTTTAAAAAGAAATGATTATTTTGATTTAAAACAAGGGCTCTTTGGATACCATTCAATCTCTTTGTAAGTTGTTTTTTTTTTTTTTTTTTTACTTGACAACTCAAAAGATTATCTTTGACCCAAGGTTTAATAACCTCAACAATAGCAACAATCTTATTAAGCAAATCCGGAGTCAAAGACCCCCAAGAATCATTCACTAAATTAGCAAAGTCGGGACAACAATACCACCAGGACTCAAGTTTAAAGGCTCTAGGAACAATTTCAAGAGGCAAGACATCAGACGAAAAAAAGGATGGGTTTGTGATCAAAGGAAATTTTTGGTAAGTTTAAGACCAGTGAGTTTGGAAACAGACTAAGTCACTCGGAATTGGTCCACACCTGTTCTAGACGCACCCAAATAGGCTCCCCCTCTCGATTATTATGCCAAGTAAACCGAGAACCAAAACACCCCAAATCAATTAACCTACAGTCATCCATTGCTTGCAGAAACATATCCGCACGATACATACTAACATGACTACCTCCTAGCTTATCAGCAACACAAGTAGGTTGATTAAAGTCCCCCAATTGCAATCTAGGGAAGGATAGTAGTACTAGCTATCACAGAAGATAATTCAAAAGTTCTTGTCTACCTCTAAATTTCATACTAGCATAAATACAAGACATAAAAAAGGATAAATTCAAATCTTTTACCTGGACAAAGCCATGTATCGCATGAAGGCTAGTGCTCACGGACTCAAAAGAGATATGACAGGACCTCCATAGGACAAGATTCCCACCAGAGCAACCCCTAGGCTCAGCATATTTAAAAGCATCAAAAGGGAGGGTTTTAACGATTTATTCAGCATTCTCAGGGCTGACTCGGGTTTCGGTTATTATCAAAAGTCTTGGGTAGTGTTTTTGGATCAAATGGTTGATGTTGGCAAGAAACTCAGAACGGGCAATGCCCCTAGCATTCCATGCGATAATCTGCATTGGAGCTTCGAGGGGTCTCTTGTTCTCCAGGTCTTCCTGAACCTTCCTCTTGATTCGACCCTCGGGTCCCCTCAAGAATGGAATATTTCTTCTTGGCCTTTTCGACACCTCTAGCATAATCACTCCTAGTCGTCCTATTCCCTTCTCCTCCAAACGGTTTAGCCCTGAGTGAGCTTTGATCTGTATTGTTTGATAATCTGAGTATCTGACTGTGTTGTGCAGAGGAATAGGCCGTTCGAATAACTCGCCATCACTGCCTTCACCGGATCCTGCTTGATTGTATAATTGTGGCGCACTTGAGGAAGCACTAGACACGGGTCCAATATGCAATTCAGGTATGAGGGTAGAAGAGGTTCTTTTGGATCTAGATTGGTCTCTACCCACCATTTAACAAACAAGGCTAGTCCTCGTGAGCAGCTCTCGAGATCGGACATATCGGGCAGTAATCCCGGTGTAAGTTGCTCGCCGGCTTCCTTGTTTGGTCGTATTATCATATTTTGGTAACTTGGACTGAGGAGTTGTGGTCGCCGCACAAAAACTTCAGGTATTGTTTTGGTACGGTGTGCCATCCTGATTCCTCTTTCACCATGTAGGTGGTCTGGTTGTAGTCTATTTTCATCATTGTTGGTATGGGAGGTTTGAGAAACCAACCGATTTGTGGTATTTTGGTTCCGGTTGACGGGTCGATTATAATGGATGGTGTTGTTATCGGAGGCATTTGAAAAGGCTCTACGTATCTCGGGCTGGGTTCGTAGAAGCATCCGCTAGAATCTTAGCATGATCTAGGTGTTTTTGGATTCGTATCGAAAGCACGGTTCAGCGCCACTAACCATGACTTCATCAGAGATCGTATGTGAGCGTTGTGTGTATTTGAAGTTGACACAGTTGTGATGGGAACACATGCGGGTGGAGAATGCGAAGGATAGAGGCAAGAGAGAGAGAGAGAAAAGGTTAGGGTTTTACTTCTTATGCATAAGGCTTTAATCTCAACTCGGATTTATATAGACGGGGGTTGAATGATTAAATTTCTAAAAAGTCCCTCAATTTTCAAGATTAGTAAGGGCAGAATAGTGATTCAAAATTTCGTTGTCCTAATTAGGAAATTCTGACTTATTTCCTTAAAACCCAATTAATACTAATTAATTCCCAATATTAGTAATTATAATTTCTCAAAATGGTTTATAAAATGTAACACCCAATAATTATAATAATTACCCAAAAATGTGGGGTGTTACAGACTTCCCCCCTTAAAACGAAGTTTCGTCCCCGAAGCTTAAACTCCTTTGTTTTAGAGTAAACTTCTCTCCACAATCTCCTCAACATTTCCTCATACTCCGTATACCAATCTTACCTACTTGAACTTTTGAGCAAGAAGGAAAAATAGTAAGAGGACTTCTGGCATGTGTTTTCAACAATGGACAAGGCAAAAGTTGCCAAGTACTAGATAAAAGTAAGGAAGAATCAATTGTGCACAAGGCACCAGATAAACTGATAAGTGTGTAATTTAACTATATTTATGCACATATTTATCCCCGAGTTTGTATGATTTGTGGTATTTTATGGACTATTTTGGCTATATTCCTTCCTAGTTTTGGTTTACTACGATTATTTTGTAAATATTGCAGGAAGACGATTTTAATGCTGAAAGAGCCAAATTATGGATCGGGTCGAGGGATTGGACGAATACAAAGCATGAGAAGCATGAAGTCCGAGCGAGATGGGCCACGTTGAGCCCCTAATGTGTGATCCCGCTTGTTAAAATATGCTATTGGTATTCTGTTCCGATAGCTGCTATTTATGCTAGATTGAGTTAACATGCGGGAGCTGCAATTCAATTAAGAGCTGTCCTAATTTGGATTTGACTTCCTCCATGGAAATAGGTAGGATTGATAGTTGGGAACTATTTATGCTAGTTTTAATGCTCTTATTATGTGTTAACGCCATGGAAATAGGATTTAACATGTGATAGGAAGACTTAATTGAGCCTGGAAGGGAGTGTTAAGTTACAAATGATGGCATAATCTCACCTAATAGTTAGTTGATTGACTTGTGAAACGGGAACTTAGCTTGATTAATGCGTGCAAGTGGGGATTTTGTTAGACCCTGGAGCTTTTATTTTAATATTTCTTCATTTTGTTTTATGTTTATTATTGTTATTAGTTGCTAGAAATCACCTTCAAAGTTGGATTTGCGTAGATATCTTGTAGTCTAGGGTGTCTAGTACTTAATTCCCGCCTCCCTGAGTTCGACCCGTTTGCTACGATAACCCGTACGCTTGCGGTTAAATAAAATACACAACATAAACTGTGTTAAAAATGCGCGTAGCATACCATTCAATAAATAAAAGTGTAGAATGCACTTATCACATCATTACTATATATCATTAAGACGACAACAAGTAATAAGGATAAATTTCCATTACGGAACTGACAAACAGTAATAGTAGGGAAGGAAGGAACGCGCAGGGCTCTCATCCCCCTTAATAAAAAGGTTTGTCATCGAACCAACAGTACACTAGTCAAACAGATGATGGCATTATCCCGCATCACAGATTCGACTTCCCAAGTTGTCTCAACAATATTTCTTTACCATAATCAGGGGCAGAGCCATGGGTGCCTGGCCCCTACAGCCCACCGCTCCGCCCCATTAAAAGTCACAATCTGGGCCCTACAAGATAATCAGTTTTCCTCTCACTAATACATCACTGATTGTCTGTTGTCATAGTGGCATTGAGTTGGCATTTGTATTTATATTGCTAATCGTCGGGGGTTCGAATCCAACTAACCCTTTTTGTGCCAATATTTTGCCTTTTCTTGTTTAACCTTTGTTTTTTCATTTATTTATTTCCCTTTTGTTTCTCATTTCTTCATTTTTCCACCTTTTACTTGTTTTTTTTTCTTCTTTTACACCATTTCTATTTCCCATAACACATTTGTTTCCAATCGCATTTTTTGCCCCTTTAGTGTGCCCGATCACTTATGACTTTAATTAAAATATAAAATCTAAAATAACAATTGCGTTCATACATCCAAAATCACGCTGGAAAATTAAATTAAACTCGTAATATTTATTTTTCCTCGAGGAAATGACCGTAGTTCCTAGATTATTGCTAGTTTATAGGTTTATACATTTGGCAAAGTTTCATATGAGACGGTCTTTTGATAATCGGCCCCCACAGTATCAAAATCCTGGCTTCGCCCTTGACCACAATACTTGACCATGTGATTTTTCTCCTCTCTCATTCGTCAATATCAAATCAATTATACTTTGTAACATTACCTCATAATTCTTAATTTATCAATGTCAGTCCAGATAAATCTTCTCATGTGACAAATTATAGTAAGGTGTTTCATTGAGAAACATATGTCATCTTGTCTATGATTGAATCATTGCCCCAAAATCAGAGCTTCCTAAGAGCCACGTTAAAACACTAGAAGAAAGTTAATTGTATCGCTTAACGCTGTGAGTCGCAATTCTTGAAATGTAACTCTATCCAGAAGTCAGCTGGCGTCTCTAACTTGTAACCATTCACCAATCTCTTTTGATAATTCATCATAACCAAAGGACTTGACCATTGTTTTCTTTTCTGTTCCGAGTCTCGTTGTTCTCATTTTGCAAATGAACTTGTACGGTAACGTTACTATATAGTTGAAATTTTTGTGCTTTATACGTCAATATACCAATGGGTATCAAGTAGACTTGTCAAACGGGTCGGCGGGCGGGTTTTGGATTCGGTTCACTACGGGTCGGGTCAAATACGGGCTGGGTCAAATACGTGTCAAGTTAAATAAGAGTCGATTATACGCGGGTTAATACGGGTTCGAGTCGGGTTACGAGTTGACCAACGGGTCAAAAATACATGCTCGCGCCTTTTTTCTCGGTAATTATTATTTTATTACTATTTTACAAGCATTTTAGGTATTTTATCTTACAATAATAATAGTTTAATTATAGTTGTGTCCTTATATGTCTCAATTAATAAATTATTAATATTTAATTAATATTTATCTATTTATTTTTTATTATTATAATATATATTTTGTACAATTAATTTGATCCAATGGGTCGATCGGGCCAGGTCGGGTTATGACCCAGACATTCGGGTCATTTTCGGGTTCTGGTTGAGAAAAATGGGTTTTTTTCAGTATATTTTCGGGTCGGTTTTTCGGGTCGGGTCAGTTTTTGACAGGTCTAGTATCAAGAGCACCCTAGAACTCGCATCCAAAATCGTCATTTATAAATGATTGAAACTTGAATAGTCTTACTACCCCATTCATACAAGGCAGCTGCCTTAAGTTTTCTTAATTCATGTACCATCTACCTTCACAAGTGCATTGATTTCGCACATCAATCTATGAACCACGTACACCATCATCCTTTTTAGTGTCTTAAAGAGCTTACTATATATCTTGCAAACCTGTAGCCCTTGTTTGGTCTCTTATAATTACTAATCATCTCCGACAGCGTACCTTAGCAATTAAGAATCCATCGTCATCAAATTTTGTTTGGTGTCATCAATTAGAGCCCATTATGTCGAATGTATCAGTTTTGAACGACTCATTTAAGAAGTCATTGTATGAGTCAATCGACACTCGTTTACCCATAGGTCAATCCTTAATATGCCCTTAATAAGGTTTCCTGAAAAGGTAGGTGATAGTTCTTGTATCTTCATCCATTCATAACCCATATAATCCTTTATGGTCACTTATAGTCCACTTCTTTGCTTTTATGAGTCGAATAAATACCACGATCATTGTACTATCATGTGCTAACGATGACATCCCTTAACTAGGAGCTTTCTTTCCATCTTCCATCTCATTCCATGCTTAAAATGTAGTTTTCGCATCTGTTTAGGCGTTGGAGCCGCTTTTCTTCAATCCTGAACACGGGTGTTCTTGCATATTTAACTTACTCTCCTCCTTCATATGTGTAGTATATCATGAGCCTTTTAATAACCTTAAAAAGACCTTGAAATATGTCCCAATTACTTTGTCCCATCAGAAATTCTCAACTTATGGCTTTCCCCTTTAGTCTCGGGCACTTGGAGAAACCTCCCTTTCCCTTTTATTCTAAAAGTATCTTATTCTTACAAAACAATATACCATGTCTCCTCAACCTTAACAAACCAAAGTCGGAATAAATCTTAGTTCCAATTGGTGCCCTCAGTTTCCTTTAAGGTCGTACTCATTTGATTTACTTTATCAAATCTTTGAAGTCCTCATGGTTCAAAACTTGTGTAAGCCAACGTGTCCATACTCATCCAATTATGGTTTAGACGCATGTCATTACGCAATATTGTAAATATAGTGGATGTAGTTGCACCCTAAATATTACAACAAGTGGTATCCTGTGTCGTTCCTCTCAATCAACGCATATATAATTTAAATTTTAACTTCCTTCACATGTTCTATGCTTGAGAATCCTTCACTGTCGAATTTCTTTGCAACACTTTAGCTATAATTATGTAACCTTGAAATTCTCCTCCATCTCATACTCGATTACTTGTTTACCGAAATTATTATTACTAATCCATGTCGACTACCTTTCATTTGGCTACGAGCAAATCCATACAATAGTAGAAATGATTTCAATCTTCCACCTAATACCATGTATCCATATATCGAGGTTGTCAGTTGACTTGAGACCATATTTTTAATTTATACCAAAACAGATGTTTTCCAAACATCCACTAAAACCCAACGATATACAGTTGAGAGACTCCTGAAATTTGTCTTGGATACCTTAGTCTTTTATGTCAATAACCATTGCCGTTACTTTTGTTGTACTTTATATATCAAAATGTTTCCACCTCAAATATGCATAAAGTACTTGACCATTAAATTCCCCAAAATACAATACTAGTTGCCCACCCAACCATATATAAGTAAGGAACAGCATAAGGGCCAACCAATCCTATAGTTTTATTATATACATATATCCCCATCATATCATAGTATCTCGGATACCACGCATAAGATCACACTCTTAGTAAATGGCTTTGAGTCAAAAACTTTACTTTATATGTAGATTACCTTAGTTCTCAATAGTTGAATGCAAGTGTCAACTCATACTCCCACTTATATTATTCTGAATACCCATAAACTTAAGGTCGAAACTTCAAGTTCTTCACTCTTCCTTATCGATATTTCACAAATAACTTACACTTCAAAGTACAAATTCATCATCGTGAAGCAAATGCCAATCCAAATTCAGTAACAATATATTCCTATCTTAATTAACACGATATCACATTCCCTTTAGTACTCGCATGAGCTATTAAACCTCCATTACCAGAACTTTTACATGAATTATTTCAACTTATACCTTCAAAATCAAGTGATAGAAACATAAATTACTACGCATGTCCGTCCATAAGTAATACTAAAACCTTCAAAACATATAGTTCCTAAATGTGATACTGCGGCAAGCGATATCTTCCCTACTTGAAAAATCTCATGTTTTTTTTATCCAAAACACCAAAAGACCAACACTTCCTATTTAATAGAGTTATTTTCAAAACTTCTATGTGGGGACTTTAATCAAACTTGACTTTAATCAAACATGAATAGCTCACAAGTCATAGTTTTCTGCCCAATCCCAACTCATAGTTAGTGTTCAAATCACCATACAGTCCCACATACTTATACAAATATTTAACACATGAGCCTTGAATCCCACTTAATGTTTGAATTCTTGAATAACTCTTGAACTCGTACTCCCCTAGTTTGACTCATATCGTACACCATACCATGTCTGTACCAAAATGCACCAATAATTCCTACAAATTGGATCCTTAACCAACAACTTTTCCACTGTCTTAATGATTAATTTTAACCAAAATATGCTTTCAGACACGTGTTTAGCTTCCATATCGTATATAAACTTATAACATTGGATCACTTAAATTCCTAAAAATACATAATGACCATATATCCTTCTTATGAATTACAAAATTACACTAGATAATAGAACTAGTAATCGAATGATCCAAACCCAGCGTTAACGTCTCATAAATTCAATTTTAATCACTAGTAAATGTCGTGTATCATGATTCCTAAGAGACACAACCACACCATGTACCCGTCGCTTATAGCATGATCACCACCACTAATAATATCCTGATCATCGTTCGTATAACATTGCTTCAAACCAAGTCAAATTTCTGAAACCAAGTCATGCAGTTGCTTCTACTAGGATGGACTTAATATGAAACTATTCGCCCAAGATTCGCGAAATAAGTTTTCTTCTAACTATGACTTCTAGATGACCGACGTCTAGGTTCACATGTATTGCCATAGCCTTCAGCCAGTATCGATAGTAAACCCATTATTTGAATGTCTTATTAGATTTCGGACCAATTTTGAACTTGTAATATCTTATTGTAATTATTTCGTGGTCAAATAAGCAAATAATTGAACATATGTAAAAAAATCAACCACGAAGTAATCACATTCGACTCATTCAGCATGGAGACCATACTAATCACACAACAATCATACTTGAACATATAACAAGTAATCCAAACCTCTCATTAGTAATGAAATGTCCGTGGGGGTTTTATCCCCTGACCAAATAATGCAATGACAAGTAGTAAAGACACTTGCAATAAACACAGAATTCCCAAAATGAGTTACTGGTACCATCCCTTAATACTGATAATGGTAATAATACACTCAGTGCTAAGTTTTCTCATATTTGTACTCTGAAAGTTATATCCCCTACGAAAAAAAGTAATCCTCAAAACTCAATAAAGAGTGTATGATCATTTCCCTTGTTCCAACCCCATCATCCATGGAAACACCTTATCGATTGCAACAACAGAGTTTGATTCCTCTCACTCAAATTTTTTTTTTTGTCTAAAATAGTATACTTTGGTCATGATTCTCATCCCCTTGCTCCAACTGATATAGGAGTAATATATTCAATCCTCTCAATGCTCGTATGCTTATCTCCCTTATACTCACCACTACTAGTCCCTTCTTCGACTTCTCACTTTTCTCTACGGGGTAGTTGTAGTTTCCAAACTAATGGGCGAGACAAAGTCAAATGGAGTAGTGCGGGTTATTTCAAAAGGGGTAAGCATAAACATCCACCAAATCTTCTTATCTCCATGTATCATAATAATGCTTAAGGTTAAGAAAAGAAGGCAATTCGTTTCGGGGTTTGAAAGTTAAAATTAATATATACAAAAGAATCATCCATATAACCATCCTCAATTATCTAATATAATCTACCAACTCCAACTTATACCTCTTTATAAAAATTAAATTTCAACACTGACAATCTCTCTTGTTTTATTATCATTACAACTCAAGAGAATTTCGCATCTCCAAAAGACTTGCAATAAGATGACTTCGCAATTTCTCAATCAAATTTTGGATCACCTCATCATTCTCATACCCATCTTTGAGTACTATGCCTCAAATAGTCAAGTTTAACTAAGACTCATGTGGATAATAAATTCTCAAAAGCCATAACCCAAAAACAAATTGTAAACCAAATACATAATGTTGTATCGTAGTGTATTAGTCAATTGTGGCCATCAAAAGCATGTAGCATATAGCATGTAGCATGCGAATGAGTGCACCCAACAATCCCATGTTTCACTTTTGAAAACAATTTTCAAAAACTTTTGCAAACTCAACTAATCAGAACCTGTTGCTCTATATGGGGCCGGGGTGGTTTAGTGGAGTTGTGTCTATCTACCCGGGAACTATTTCGCCGTCTAGGTATTGTGATGATTCCCGTCGACTCCTAAGGTATTGTAGGACGAGATTTAATGGAGATATTACTAACTCTAGTCTTGACAACATGTCAAAAATTGGTAAGACCTAGATTTGTCTATCAAAAGTTATATTAGTATTCGTCGGTAAACCCTAATTCATGTTTATGGTTCAGTGTGAGATTTATTCCCGTTGATTCGCTTTGAGTTTGTGGACGAAATTTAGAGGAGATGTTCCTGACACAACCGTTTATGACAAAATAAATTTTGGTAATCATCAGGTGTCTCATACTCAAGTTATGACTATTTCTTTACTACTGCCCTAGTTTGAATTCGTGCTCAACTAGTATCGTTTGTGGTTGTGAAGTGTGTAATTAGGCTTTGATGGGTAAATGATTATATATGGTGACTTGATGATTTGAGTGTGATTTACTGTGTAACAAGATGATGTTGGAGTAAAATGGAGAAAGGGATTGTCGCATAAGGTAAGAACGTTGATCCATACCTTGAGCTTTGTGTTCTATTATAACTTACTTGTTGGCGTTCCGATCTATTATCCTTGAATTCTATAATCCTATGCTTGTTTTCACATTGTAGCATATTTGTTGAAATCGGTATCGCGTACAATTGTCGTTGAGCCTTTCGTTTGTTTCCCCACGGCCTCTTAGCCTCTACTCTCATTCGGCCACTCGGCTGAGTGAGTCGTTTGCTTCGCTTCCTCGATTGTTCGAAAATTGTTATATTCAATATTGATTCCGGATTCAACCGTTTATAGATCAAGTTATTCGAATAATGTACTCTCAAATAATACACTACTAAAGGATTGAATTAGGAAATATGATGATATGATATACCACCTAGAGTAACGATGTTGCGGCTTGACCAATCATCGTCTTATACCTCTGATCAAGGTAATTTATACGTCAGATTAGCTACCGGCTTCCTAATAGTCTTCCTCTTAGCTAGATGGGAACTCGTCCTACCGGCCTGTCTAGCAAGGGGTGTGCAAACTCGGGTCTATTATGGGTACGACTATACCCTCTGCTCTAGCTCGACTATGTTCGATATTTTGGTGGTTGTGAGGTCGGACCCTAGCAAAATATACATAAATATGTGACTCAATTGCTCGTATGACCATACAAAATTATGCATCTATCGATGATACTTAACTTGTGATTATATACTCTTGTTTCCGAACTCTTTGGAGATAACTTTCGTTTGTTCTTATTAGCTACGCGCCTCAAGGCGCGTATCTTAACCATTTAGCCATTGCTCTGTAATTTCTTACTCAGCCCTTTGCTGAAGTTCTTTCTATTTGGGTTCGTTTCTACCTATTCTGGGGCCTGTGTCATCCTTTTGGTGGCGCATTTGACAGGTTTTGGTCAAGGTGCTTGTGTGCTTGGACGTTTGCATTCATGGGATAGCTCTTAGCTCATGGGGGATTATTATACTTTATCATTTGTAAAGGGTTTTGTATTTTGTAAACTTAACTTAAGTCTTCCGCTGTTTTCCCATTTATATTGGATTATTTATCATATAGGTTGAGTTTTGTTTATCGGTTATCCTTGCAATTGACATTGTGAGACAATTGCGGCATAACAGTCCAAGATTTTTGAATTAAATAATAGGCGAAAATTTAGGGTTTTTACAATGGTATCAGAGCAACCCTCCGACCGCGTGTTGATCATGTGGTCAAGAGTGCCAGGTCAGCAGCCTAGCGGGGGAAATATCCTGGAGTTAGACTATGGTTGGCTGCCAGGCGCAACGAGGACGTTGCGGTCTTACGAGGGGGTGAGTGTAATACTCCAGATTTCAGAGGAGATTCTGAAGAAATTAAGGGCTCACATGAGGTGTTTAAAAGGAATGATAGTGCTACTAATACCAACAAAGTCGACTTTCCTTTTAGAAATCTTATCTGATAAGAACTTGATAGTTAAGCGTGCTTGACTGAGAGTAATTTCAGGATGGGTGACCTCCTGAGAAGTTTCTCAGGGTGAGTACGAGCGAGGTCAAAGTGCGCCAAAAGGACCCGTGTTGGTCTGTAAGGTCAGTACACGGCCTGGAAAGTTGCCATAGGTGACTACTTCCGACTCAGGCGATGAGTCGGGGTGTTACACAACGTACCTCTTCCTGCCGAAGCATCTAAATGGACCCTTTCTGTCTGATTGACTTCTTGCCATATTTATCCTTCCATGACTGTCTCCATTCTCAGTCTACTTGGTTTCTCTTGGTCGCCTGTAAAGTCTTGTTTCGTGTCCTACCACACCACAATTTTGGCACAGATTTTTATCCAAGTAATGTGATTTCAATCTCACTTTCCCCAGCCAAACAAACTCATTCCTGTCCTTTTTTACATCTAATTCCACATGAACTCTGGCAAATATGCTCCCTTCTTTCTCACTAGATTTAATGTAAGCTCTATTGAACCTCCCAACCGCATTACCTACTCTTATTAGAATGTCCTTGTTTCAATTTGTAGTTCTAACGGTAAATCAAGCAACTCAATCCAAACTGGATAAAAAGTAATATGTTTTTTGTGAATATCAAACCCAGCTTTCCGCTGTCTTACAGAGACGAAGAACTGACCGATAAACCAAGGCCCACCTTCTTCAATTCTGCACTTATCACTTAGATTATTACATCTTATAGAATAACACCCTTTTCCAAGCCCAACTAATTTTACACTACCTGTCGGCTTCCATAAAGCTGGTAATTTCTCAATTAGAAATTCTCGGGAGAAGGATTTTCCCACCGCTTTAATGATTAGATCATTGATCCATGACTTACAAAAAGCTCGAGCTTCAGTCGAAGATAAAGGAATGAAAATATTGGATGAAGAAAAAAAATCTGGGCTAGGTTCAGTAGCGGTTAAGTCAGTATGGAAGGGATTGGGATCAGGGGACAAATTGGTTGAAAGTGATTGGGTTGGTATTAGGGCAAATGTTAACTTCTGAATATGCTTAGCCGGAGAGGTGACACGGGGGGGGGGATTCTCGGCTAAATCCGGTGGCTTTGGGGGAGAGATTGTGTTTACCTTGCTCTCTCTCTCTCTCTCTCTCTCTCTCTCTCACTCTCTCTACACTAACTCGGTATGTTTAAAACCCAGCTATTAATCAAGCAACAAATCAAACCCTCAAAAAGTGAAAATTTCCAATCATCTCACGCAACAAATAAAAAACCCAACCACTCCGTATTTATTGAACCACTGATCAATTTTTTCGATACGAGTTTGTGTACTTGTTGATGTTTGTGTACATCAGAATTTGGTTTACATCAGAGTTTGTGTACTTGCTGATGTTTTGAGCATTTTCTTGTCGTTAAGCTTGATTGATGGGAAGCAGCTGCATCTTTAGTAGATAGCTGCATACCGAGAATTCGGGTTTTAATTCAATTGGTAATCGAGTAATCTTTCTTCATGAACCACAGATCAACCTCCCAACAAAATCCAAATCAAAATCAAAATCGACATCGAAATCTCAATTGAGTTACTACAACTTTAAGCCCATAATAATCACCATAAATCCGGCCCATCTTGTGTAACACAATTTAACTAATAAATTTGAAAAAAAGAAAACAAAACGAAAAGTAAAATAACGAATCTATAAGAAAAATAAAGATGAAATTTATACGATCACATATCAGAAATTGTTGTTCTTGTTGCAATAGTTGTAGATCCACAGATGAAATTTACAAAACAATGAGGATAGAGAGTGTCCGGACAAGATAAGGTTTGAGATTACACATTGAATTTCTGTTAGTCGATCCATAATAAAAAAAAGTGTATGTGATTGTTCCAGAAGAAATGAAACAAAAGGTAGGGTAGAGCTCGAACAGTTATTGTATGAGGTCTACCCAATGCTAGAGCTCTTATCTTCTTTTTTTTTTTGTGATAAAGTGGGGATTCATAATCCGTTTACAGAGATAAGAGGAGGGTTTTAAAGTAACGGAGTGCGAAATAAAAAAGTAACGGAGTAGGATACGCTTTATTCCAACCAAACAATATTACCGGAGTGGGCTATTTGACTCCGTTTCCGGCTGGCTTGTTTTACCAACCAAACACGTGCTTAGTTATAAAAATTTAATCTTCATCATCCTTTTGCCCATTTTTAAAAACCCTGCGTAAATTTTATGGTCTATGTTTTGGTAGAACTGATCACATATTAACCCTAGCTACGGTCTTACACAAATATATAATCCTTAGGAATTTCTAGAAAGTTTGTGTTAATTTTGTTCCAATGCCATTTTGCACAAAAAGAGAACATTATCATATATGCCAATTTGGCTGATTTTAACCAAAAGTCAGATTAAATTGCATTTCTTCATCATATGGAATTATAGAAATAATAAAACAGGTGATGGATTTAAAAATAATATATTCTAATTTTAAGCTCTTCAATTACTCCCTTATTACTCCCATTGAACTCCGATGACCATCACCAGAATTTGATGACCACCCATTTCCGGTGATCACCACTGAACGATAAATGGCGATCAAATGCTACTCATTTTAATATTAAGGAGAAATGGTTGGGAACAACCTTATAAATACTACTTTTGTAACGAACCGCCTTATCAAAGCTTTTTTTGTGAAGAACCACCTTATTTGTTACTTTTGTTCTAGTGGTCATGAGCCTTACTTCTCTCTCCTCACCCCTACTCTATCCCCTTCCAACCACCCACACATCACCCCCTTTCCATTGCCTCTAGCACAGACCACCACCAAAACCCAATCCCCAAAACCACAAGGGCGGAAGTCGCCTGCGACTTGATTAACGCAGTATCGGTCCGAAGCGATGTCTCCCCACCATCAGGGGCGGATTTAAAATGGTAGTCTGGGGGTGCCCCGTCTACCCCCAAATCGTCTGAAAACGTCAAAATATAGCCTAAAAATCCAAAAAAATTACAAAAAAATAAATACGTACTAGAAAGACTACCCCATTATTCCTATAGGGCTAGATGTTCCTCTGCCCATCACCACCTCAACGACGTCTCCTCTTTTTTTACCATCTCTCTTCCATTATCTCTCCCGCGCACTGCTCAACCGCTCCGATCTCATATCGTCGCTCCTCCCCCTAGTATCTTCGCCCCACCTTACTTTCGCCCGCCTTCATCTCCTCCCGCTGTCGTTTGTGCCTCTCTCTCTCTCTCTCTCTCTCTCTCTCTCTCTCTGTTTTTTCTTCACAAGCTAAGGCCTCTCGGGCTTCTCCATTACTGCCCAAGAACTCCACTATTGCCGGATAGGAAGAAACAGGAGGAGAGTGGAAGGGAAGATCAGATAGGAAGATAATGGACGAGAAGGGTATTGAAATTTGTGTGACTCACATAACATCAATCATAAAAGTTTAAACATGGCTACCCAAGACTCTATCCTTACTCCCTCTATTCAAGTTCAATTTTCCTATGCCTTTTCGGCACGCTTTTTAAGGTGGAGATTAGACTATGTTAGAGTTGTCGAAAAATTAAATAAATTTATGAAAAAACAAATTTACATAAGAGTGTTGTTTTTCACCAAATTTTGGAATTTTTCAATGACTCTAAATTTCTAAAATAGTTAAATTCGCTCCTTAAATAGCGTGTCAAAAGGCATAGCCTATGTTTGGTAAAACTAGCTGAAATAGTAGCTAAACGCCAAAGTAGTAGTTGAATGCCGAGATGGAGGCTGAAAGCTGAGACAACGGCTGCAATAGTAGCTGAAAGTTCTTAGCAAATAGAAATAGAATTGTTTGGCAAAATTATCTGATATAGTAGCTGATGTATATATAATTACATAAGCCCTTTTTTCTATATATATATTTTATATTTCGGAAAATTCACGTGATACCCTCAAACTTTGACCGATTGCACATGGGATCCAACTTGACAAGTTTGTGCATATGGTACCCCTGAATTTACTACATTGTGGACATGGTACTCGAAGTCTCAAATAGTAGCTGCCATTAGATTTTTTCGTAAGTGATGATGTGTTAGTTAGTCGTGAGATAATTACTTAATTAAATTATAGAATTAATATTTTCATGAAAAAAATGCAATAAATTTTTAGAAAACTTGATCTTTTTTAACTACTTTTTTAATTTTTGATTTTTTCATTTTTTAAAAAAAAAAATTAAAATCAAATTATATAACTTAATTAGTAACTATGATCAACAAATTTACCAAACAACTAACTAACACATCATCACTTCACGGAAAAATTTAACGGAAATCACTATCTGGGTACCACGTGCACAAAGTAATAAACTCAGGGGTACCATGTGCACAAATTTGCCAAGTTGTGTACTAGGTGCAACCGGTCAAAGTTCGAGAGTACCACGTGAATTTGTCCTTTTTTTAGCAATATTTTCATATAATTTTATAATTATGACGTCATCCAGTTTTTTGATCCGGTTGAACTTGTCGAACCTTTTGATCCTTCGAACTCCGAGATCACCGGTTTGATGTCAGGTCCGGTTTTTTAAACATTTACTTAGCTCTAAGGTAGTGGTGTTACCAAACTAACTTATTTGGTGAAATTAAAGACCTTATAAATCTAGTTAAATAAGTTAGCTAAGACAAATAAGAAAGCTTATTGTGCATACGAAATATAGTCGAAAAACATTGGACTTGAATGAGAGTGAGTATATCATTACGTACCTGCTCTTGAATGGAAAGGAGCCCGGCCTTGAAGAACTCATCACCATTCACCACTACTGCAGCACTAATCCTTCACTAACATTTTCTTAAAACAAATATACAAAATGATAGCACAAAAATAGAAGGGGGCTCAAAATAAAATAATAAAGGTGGCTACCAAAATTAGGGTTTGTGTGGGAACAAAAAAGCCGGCCGAAGGAAGCTCCTGTGAGACACCGCAATTGTTAATGCAAAATGCATCAAATCCAAAGATCCAGAATAAATCTACAAAAGGGGAAATATCTGACCACATCATCTCATCATCAGCCCCTTAGCACGTGAATCAGTGAAACATCAGATTGCTATCAAATCCTTAAAATAACCAAACCCCATATCTCTTCCATCAGTTTCCTCTTTTTGACACACCACCATCAATCACCCGTCTCTAGCTACTCATAAGGTCAAATACATTATTAGTACCTTTTATATGTATGTACTCTAATTAACCAATTTGTCTCTAAGTCTTACCTATATATATACTCTGTATCGGGCGAATTAAATCAATAACTAAACTAGTTGGACTTGAAATAATTATAAGATCTAGGTAGAGGTCATGAGATGAACGTAGTAGATTGGTCGGAGGCTCGCATTCTATTTGTTTGTATATATAAAGTGACTCGCCAAATGAGGATCGAATAAAATGTCATGTCCCATGAAACATTGTCGTAATTTTCGATTATATATATTTAGATGATTATGTATATAATACAAGATATTAATTTTAGTCAACCATTAATTTTTTTATGAGCAAGTTGTCGACCTAATTTTTTTTCATCAATTTTCATAAAACAAAGCTCTGATCTCGTGAAATCACGCAGTTTCTCCGTCCCACCTCAAACGCCTCGTGGCTTTTTGTAATGGAATAAGGAAAATTAGTTAAAAAAAAAAAGGTAAAGCAGTGGTAGTGGAGAAAAATTAGGAGAAAGTAGGAGAGATAATGGGTGGATTAACAACAAGTATGAGAGAGAATGTGAGAGATAGTGAGAAGATTATAAGAAAGTAGGAGGATAATGATTTCCCAAAATAGATGGGGAACTGAGGCGTTTGAGCCGGATGGAGGGAGTACGAGCTTGCCTTGCAGTTAATACTATATACTCCGTAGTAGTCAGAGGTGATCATTAGTTTTGTATTTATTTCATTCCAAAAATGAAATAAATTATTGCAATGAATCATATGTATATTTATTGTTGTGATCAATTATTTTAAGAAAGTTTTCAATCAGTTTTGAGTTATTATGGGAGAAATAATTTCATCGGTTTTTCTAATATGTGTCCCAAAAGAACATGTTAATAATTAGTTTATTAATTAAGTTAAGTCTACGAGATAATAATAAATATTGGTAGTCGATCATTTGTTACACAACGAATAGTTCTATAACTCTAAACTCTCTTTAATATCATCCGTACCATTTATTTAGAGATACTTCAGATGTTAGCTACAACCGAAAAGAAAAGGACAATGTATATGAATAATAGCACTGGAAATAACGTGTGCGTTACCGTGTTTTAAAATCAATGAATTAAAAAGAAACTACTAATTATTTAGCTAAGAAATCACCCTACAAACCCAGTCTAATAATTAGGATATATAAGAGTATGACCAATCAACATTTAATCACATATCTATAACTCTATCGTAACATATAACTATGTGTGTATAAACACTACTCTTATAGTCCATACATGACACATACATCACGCATCGCCACCACATATACAGGTATAAAACAATAATAAATAAAACGCAAATACATTAGATGTCAGCTAGATCAACCAAAAAGTGAAAACATAAAACTCGCCTAAGCTAGCACTAGTCCCAACTCCGAACCCACAAAGTGCCCTATGCCATATGGTAAAAAAAGAAGGTAAAAACGGAAGAAATGATCCAAGTCAAAGACAAAAACAATAAAAGAGGGGCAGAGGGGGGTAAAATGAAAAAAACAAACAAACAAAAAAAGGGAGCAATTTGAGCAATTTGACAACATGCTCCTCATAGTCCTCAACTCATCCAGACTCCCACAAACACAAAAACACACATACACACACATACATCACCGTACAATTAACGGCGGAGATCAGAGTGTAGGCTACTAGGCAATCAATCCAACGGCCTAGACAGTGACCGCGTTCCAGTAAGGGCAAAAAATAAAAAAGAATAAAAAAATAGTGTTTACTTCTCTCCCAAATAAATCCCCATCTCTATCTCTAAACCCCCCATTCCTCCCCTTTCCTCCAGCCACCCTTCTCTCTCTCTCTCTCCTCTCTCCAACAAATCTAGCCTCCTTCTCCTTCACTCTTCCTCCATTCTTATTCCTTCCTCCACCCAACCCAACCAAACACAAACATAAAACTGGAACGAAAGAAGATGGCAGATCAACCCAACAGCGGTACCAACAACAACAACAACCAACAACAGCCGCCGCAGTCGCAGTCGCAGTCGCAACAAACCGTTGTTTCCGGAGGAGGAGGAGGAGGAGCAGGAGCAGGTGCAGGTGGAGTTGCCGCACAGGCACCAGCTGGGGCTGTCTGGATGCAGTGTCCGGCGGCGGCTATGGTAATGCAGCACCAGATGATGGCGGCGCCTCAGCACTACCCACCGCCGCCTCACTACATGGCCGCTTACCATCCACACCACCCTCACCATCCATTTCTCCAACACCCGCCCCCACCGCCTCACCACCACCCCCACCACCAGAGAAATAACAACCACCATAACAACAACAATAACAACAATGGAAACAATAATAATAACAATGGAAATAATAATAATAATAATAATAATAATAATAATAATAATAATGAGGCTGAAAATAAGACCATCTGGGTTGGTGACTTGCATCATTGGATGGACGAGATTTATCTCAGCTCCTGTTTTGCTACTGCTGGCGAGGTTTCACTCTTTCTCTCTCTTTCTCTCTCCGTATCTTTCTTTCTACTTTTGTTTGATTTCTTCTTCATTACGTTTTTTTCTTCTTCTTCATACATGTTTTCTCATTTAACAAGTTTGTTCCTTTTATTCATTTTTACTTGTTTTTGATCTAATAATCATTTCCAGTTGTTTTAATTTCTTGGGGTTTAATGTTTAAACGTGAAAAGGAAGGTTCTTTTTTTTTTTCTTTTTTTGTGTGATGGGGTTTTTAATGCTGTAAGTTTTGCGTGATCTGAGTAATTACTGTGGATTGTAATTATGTGTGAGTGTTGATAAATTGGGTAACTTTTAATGCTGTGATTGTGTTTCTGAGCATTTATTAGTTTACTAAATTAGATCTTGTTGGTAAACTTGGCAGTTTATGTTTTTTTGGGTTGGTAAAATTGTTACTTTGTTAAAAAAAAGTTGCGTAGTACTAACTACTAAGTAAGTACTGTCTTGTGTCATGCTATAATACTGCAGTTGGAATTGAAGTACATTGGATTTTACAATGAAATGTTATGATGATATTTTGAAATGGAATCGTTTATTTCTCTTGATTAAAATTTCAAATTTTGAAGTAATAAGTTATGTTGGTTGTGTTCTTGGTTTAGTGTTAGTCACTGTTATCATCGTAATTTAGTCGATACAGCATTCAATGAATGTTAATTTGCTCTTTCGTGAATCATGATGCATACTTTGTGAATATTGTGAAGCATTATCGTAATTCAGTTGATACAGCATTCAATGTATGTTTATTTGGTCTTTCATGATGTGTACTTCGTGAATAATGTGAAGCGATGTTTCTCTTTTATTTGAGTTTGAGTCTTTGGAGCTGCATTGCGTTTGAAGTAAGTTGTTTGGGTTCTTGGTTTAATATTAGTGACACATTTTTACCCGAGGAATTCAATCACTACAACATCAATTATTCTCTGTTCGTTTCATGAGAAGTACTTCGTGAACAACGTGAGTTTATGAGGTGTTTTTCAGAAAGGAAATGGAGTAATTGTTTGAAACGCTGTTTATCTTTTGAAGAAAACATGTGCTTCGTGAATTGGTCTAACGTTTAGAGTAAAAAAGTTCCTTTTTTTGCTGTTTCGTACTGAACTTCAGTACATTCATCAATAAATTTTTTTTTTGTAACAACGTTCTAGTAATCTGATTCATCATGTGATGTCCTTTCAAATCATCTACTGTGTCGAGAGGTCTTGTGTTATTTCAGTTTTATAGCCATGTAAAATAATTAACCAATTCCATCCAGATATGCTATTGATTATTTGATTATAGTCGATTTATGTAACAGAGGTAAACACTCGTTAAATGTCTTTTGGATTCACGATATCTGACACTTTGATGTGATATTTGTAAATGATCTGAATTGTGTGTGGTCTCACGCATTTGACAATTTGAATTACCGTAACCTGCTTGCCCCCCCTTTAGTCAGTTTATATGTTAGCTTCCATGTCTGTTTGCCATTCTGATTGTCTGTTCTTCCAGCAAGTGTATGGTTGTTTTGTAAGCTTAGATATAATAACTGATTTGATGTAATTTTACTCCGATTTGCTGTGATAAATCCTTTAGGTCGGTATTCTTGCTGCTGTTTGTGCATTCAAAGTTAACGTTTAATCTGAAACATTACTATGCAGTACTCAGGCTTGGTTTGTTTTGCTGCATTGCCTTCTTAACTTGCTGCTTATTTGCTGTTGCCAGATAGCATCTGTCAAGGTTATCCGCAATAAACAAACTGGGGCATCAGAAGGATATGGGTTTGTTGAATTTCTTACTCATGCTACTGCTGAGAAGATTCTTCAGACTTACACTGGCGCCATGATGCCTAATGCAGAGCAGCAGCAATTCCGCCTGAACTGGGCGACTTTTAGCATGGGCGATAAGCGTACAGATAATGGTTCTGATCTATCTATATTTGTCGGAGACTTAGCAGCAGATGTTACTGATAGCATGCTGCATGATTTATTTGCTACTAAATATCCTTCTGTTAAGGCTGCAAAAGTTGTCATAGATGCCAACACTGGTCGATCGAAAGGCTACGGTTTTGTGAGATTTGGTGATGACAGTGAGAGGACTCAGGCGATGACTGATATGAATGGTGTTTATTGTTCCACCAGGCCTATGCGCATTGGTCCTGCCACTCCCCGGAAATCTCTAGGATATCAGCAAGGTAATTATGCTCATTTTCAATCTGAGTCAAATGTTTTAGGCATATCTAAATCATCTGTTTCTAAGGAGTGTTCAGAATAGGAGCCCTGATTCCCTTAATTTTGCTTTGCGTCCAGTCCTAATGTTGATCAATTATTCTTAAGCAATACTTGAATGCCTTTTTATTAGAACAATGAATTGACACATATGTGATGACTGATGAGCTCATCGTAGAATCTTCCCTGTTTGAGGCTTAGTTCATCTTTAAATTCTTTGATTTTTGGTGATATTTTATAGCTGGTCTGAGTTGTAGCTGGTCCAAATCATGAATTCATGATTGTTTACAACAGGGGAAAAGGCAGGGAAAGGGGGTTTGGGGGTGCATGGGGAGGGATCTAAAGTAGTTTCGACCTCCATTAGCTAGATAACCTCTCTGTTTGCTCAAAACGTGTCTAAGGGTGTGTTTGGCCAAACTCCTGAAGTGTTTCTGGACTGTTTCTGGGTCCTAGAAACTGGAAACTAGTCAAACACACAAAACTGAAAAACTGTTTCTGAATTCTGAGAAGCACTTCTAGTGTAAATTTGTGCCTCAGAAGTAGAAGCTCCAATTTGGAGCTCCTCCTCCAGAAACTGTTTCTGAGAAGTATTTCTGGAGAAGTTGGAGCTTGGCCAAACAGGCCCTAAGTCGTGAATTGAATACATAATATCATGCTTGGTTGTACCAGGTGGATATGGATCAAATGGCAATTCTGCCCATGGCTCACAATCTGAAGGAGATTCTTCAAACACCACAGTAAGCTAATATGATTGTTCTTGTGGAACTTTATTGTGTTGTCCTACAGGCAACCTTTACTAAGCTGACTTTCTACTGTAGATATTTGTTGGAGGGCTTGATCCTAGTGTAACAGATGAGGAACTGAGGCAGCCATTTTCCCAGTACGGTGAAATAGTTTCCGTCAAAATTCCACAGGGAAAAGGATGTGGATTTGTGCAATTCGGTAACAGGTGAGCCTTGCATTATACGGTTTTAAAAAAAATTGATATCATAGTGTCTCTTACACTTGCCAGTGGCGATGGCCTTACATATCAATCGTAAAAGGTGTTAATCATGTCTCGTTTAATCACGTTATCTTCTTTTTAATATATTCTCTGCAGATCACACGCTGAAGAGGCTTTGAACAAGTTAAACGGGACAGTAATTGGCAAGCAAACTGTTCGTCTCTCTTGGGGCCGTAACTTAGCTAATAAACAGGTACAGTCTTACTTCACTGTCACACCCCCCCACCCTCAGTCAGAATAGGGGGCTTTCGGAGCTAATGTTAATATGTATTGATACATAATCAACGCCTATGCACGAGTTTATTAACCATTCCCTCTGATTGGCAGTCGAGAGGTGACTATGCGAATCAGTGGAACGGAGGATACTATGGAGGCCCCATCTATGACGGGTTTGGATATGTACCTCACCCACATGACCCAAACATGTATGCAGCTTATGGAGGGTACCCTGTCTATGGTAACCAGCAACAAGTTAGCTAAACTGAAGAAATGCAGTGATGAGCATCAAGCTAGAGCAGCAGCCAACCACAGGTCTTGTCGATTAGCGATATAAGTCAGTCGTCGCACTACCTAGGCATATTGTTTCATTCTTTGTAGTGCCTGTTGTGTAGAAAATTTTATGGAACCCCTGCCCCCTCCTAACGTGGAGTGGAACTGAATTTTGATAACTCCCAAAGTAGCTTACTCTCACTCAGAGGGTTTTTTTTTAAATTAGACATTGAGTAAGGACCAGTCAAGAAGGGAATGAGGAACATGCTCCTTTTAATATATCCGTGGATGCATAATATCCTGTGGTTTTGATTTGATGTCTGTGGGGGCTATGATTTTTACACTCCCAACATATAAGCGCGCAAATTCTTGTGTGCTTGGTGCGAAAATCAGCTCCGAAAACCGTGTTGGGACACAGTCAGGTCCGAGTTATTGGCAAACTTGAGGAATGTGTAGAGAATTTGCCATAACAGGAAAAGGCTGCATTAAGAATGAGAAAAGTGTGCAGGGAAATAATCAACATTTTGGGATGAAATCGCATCATTCCTGAAAATAACCAAATACGGAAATTCTGTTATCTGCTTTTGATAACCAAATCATGAGATCTGTGGATTTTTGAATGGGTCATCATTTCAGATATGATTGATACGAAAAAAGGAGCCTAGCAATATCTAGCTTCTGCTTTTTAACAGACGTCAGTCAATCTAATGTTATAATAATTAGAATATATGGAATTTACGCTTAACCTGTAGTACATTTGTACCTCATTTAGACTTTGCGTCTGAAAATAGGCTTACAGAGAGTATTTGGTCAATATTGTTACGTTATTATTGTTCTCCATAGTGAGAATTATGGTCCCACAACACTCTCGCAAAATAAATGGAGAGATCATTTTTTAATCATATAATTTTTCAAGTCATGGGCCCTACTTTTTGCGACCATGGTATAAACACTTCTACGAGATAAAGTATTGCGAGCGAGAGAACCAAAAGGAGAGCAAAAGTGGGTACTCAATCGCTTAAGTGTATGCTACATATTTACTCCCTCCGTTTACCTTTAAACTGCATAGGGCTAATGGACACGCTTCTTAAGGTGGACATACACGTTAATCGGCTAATCATATTCATAAAAAAAATTGCATGACGGATTAGATAAAATATTGATTTAACCCGTCATGCAATTATTTTGAACTTAGATTAGCAAATATACGTGTACACCCACCTTAAAATGCGCATCCGTTGACCCTACACAATTTAAAGGAGAACAGAGGGAGCAGTTACATGTTTACGGGACGTTTGGAAATGGATGGTGGGTTTATTTGACACCTTCTAAAGCATAAATTTCTTTTTAACTTTGCGTGTGTAACTATATTATTATTACGTTATTTACACATTTGAAATTTATTATAATATACATATCCACTTATTAAAAACTAAATTATTACGAGTATGACTTAACAAATCACCTTATTATGAGGATTAACATTGACCTAATCGTTGAGAAATTAACATGCCTAGGAATTGCTTCAGGTTCGAATATTCATATCTCATCTCCGCAGGATAGCTGCTCATTTGTACGAAAAAAACAGATAAATAATCACCTCATTATGTTTTTCTTCTAAACTAGGTGAAAAGCCCGTGCGTTGCACGGGACACTTCACCATAATCGGCTATTCTTATATTTTAATTAGTTAACAAATCATGATAATTCATTAACACGGGACACTTTTCTTTTTTTTTTTTATTAATTACTAAATCTCAAAATAAATAGATAATGATAACGGATTAAATGTTAGTTAGTTAAGATGTCTTCTAATTAATCTCACTAAATCACTTACATATATTTCTTTTTTGTTATTTTTAAAATTATTTTTCACACAAGTCTTAAATTTGTCGACATATCTCTACCAAAATCATACTTAACTTTTGAAAAGTATGTGTAAATGGATCTTATAATGTAATACATTTCGACACGAACTCAATGATACATGTATCGTAATATTCTGATATACGTAGCCCAACACTTTTTTCATATTCATTTTTATTAAATAGTTAATCTCAAAATAAATAAATTATGATAAATGATAAAATGTTGGT
>JBBYHQ010000010.1:10990544-11004836 GCA_038382645.1 Spergularia azorica | reverse complement strand
TGGATTATTGAAGATTAGGTTAGGGTGGACGTAGACCTTGAGGTAAGGTCGAACCACGGTAAATCTCTGTGTTGTCTACCTATTGCGTTACTTTTGTTTTACAGGGAACAATCTCACATACACTATTCCGTGTAGCATTTATCTCATCGTTCCATTGTATAGAGAACAGTCACACATACACTGTTCCATACACCGTTCTCACCTATTGCTATCTTCCACAAAGTGCGAAAAAGTAGTTGAATTCGGGTTATTTACTCGAATTTGCTCAAACACTCTATTCACCCCCCCTCTAGAGTGTCCGCCTGATACCAACACTAAGAGACACAACCGCTCCATGTACCCGTCGCTTACAGCATGTTCACCACCACCAATAATATCCTGATTGTCGTTCGTATAATATTGCCCTAAACCAAATCAAATTTCTGAAACCAAGTCATGGAGTTGCTTCTACTACGACGGACCTAATATGACATTATTCGCCCAAGATTCGCGAAATGAGTTTTCTTTCAACCATGACTTTTAGATGACCCACGTTTAGGTTCGCATGTAGTGCCATAGCCTTCAGCCACTATCGATAGTAAACCCATTATTTGAATGTCTTATTAGATTTCAGACTAATTTTGAACTTGTAATATCTTCTTGTAATTATTTCGTGGTCAAATAACCAAATAATTGAATATATATAAAACAATCAAACAAGATGTAATCACATTCGAATCATTCAGCATGGAGACCGTACTAATCACACAACAATCATACTTGAACATATAGCAAGTAATCCAAACCTCTCATTAGTAATGAAATGTCCATGGGGGTTTTGTCCCCACACCAAACACTGCAATGACAAGTACTAACGACACTTGCAATAAACACACAATTTCCAAAATGATATTTGTGCTCTGAAAGTTATGTCCCCTACGAAAAAAAAAAAAGTAATTCTCAAAATTCAATAAAGAGTGTATGATCATTTCCCTTGTTCCAACCCCATCATCCATGGAAACACCTTATCAATTGCAACAACAGAGCTTGATTTCTCTCACTCAATTTTTGTTTAAAATAGTATACTTTGCTCATGATTCATCCCCTTGCTCCAGCTGATATAGGGGTAATATATTCAATGCTCGTATGCTTATCTCCTTTAGAAACTCACCATTACTAGTCCCTTCTTCGACTTCTCACTTTTCCCTACGAGATAGTTGTAGTTTCCAAACTAATGGGTGTGACAAAGTAAAATGGAGTAGTGCAGGTTATTTCAAAAGGGGAAAGCATAAACATCCACCAAATCTTTCTTATCTCCATGTATCATAATAATGCTTAACGTTATGAAAAGAAGGCAATTGGTTTCGGGGATTTGAAGGATAAAATTAATATATACAAAAGAATCATCCATATAACCATAATCAATTATCTAATATAATCTACCAACTCCAACTTATATCTCTTATAGGAATGAAATTTCAACACGGACAATCTCTCTTGTTTTTTTTTTTTACCATTACAACTCAAGAAAATTCCACATCTCCAAATGACTTGCAAAAAGATGACCTCACAATTTCATTGGAATCTACGTATAAAATATCAGTATGCCTGTATCAGTTACTTGCTTAGTTTGTATTTCGTATTTTGTGTAACGGAAAGTCTGAAACATTGGAGGATTGTGCTATTCGGATTTTTTAGGACTTGTGTTTTCTCTCTTAAGGGTGCGATGTGTCAGTGTAATGTGTGATTGAGTAGAAATCATGCTGCATGTCTTAATTCAGGAAAGTGTTTAACTTATGCTAATTGACATCTTGAATTGCAGCTCCAAACTACCATGAAAGTGATAGATGATGTGTATATGACTAGTCTAGAATAGTTCTAGACTAGTCCTATACACATCATCTATCAGAAAGGTGGAAATGGAAAGGTCGCGTATATTGATACTGAAGGAACCTTGTATCCACTCCCTGGGAATGCATTTTGTTTGGATTTACTGAAAATTAGGTATGGAAGTCTTCTGTCTATGTTCTGCATTCAATTGTGTTCCTTAGCTAAGTTGTACCACTAGCGGACCAGATTGTATAGTACCAATTGCTGAGAGATTTGGCATGGATGCTGCAGCTAATCTAGATGATGTAAGTAGAACTGCCTCTTACTGTGAAGACTTACTTTTGCCTCAATATGTGCAGATAACTGCACTTACTTTTGCCTCAATGTTTCAGATCATAGATGCTCACGCATATACATATGAGCACCAGCACAACCTTCTTCTAGACCTGGCAGCAAAAATGGTTGAGGAACCCTTCCGCCTGCTTGTGAGTCATTGCAGTTTCCAATGACCTAAATTGAGGTACACCTGTGCAACCCAATCAGGAATTTATGGACTGACTTCATTCTTGTTGAAATTTCTAGATCGTGGATTCTGGAAGAGGAGCGACAGGCAATTCCTTCAATTCCATATTGCAGCTTTTACTAATTCTCTATGCTTGTTTGCATATCTGATGCGGGTGCACATTAGATCTGTCTCACATTTGGAGCTGAATTGCTTTTGCAGCAAAAACAGTTTGAGATGTTGTCTCGTCTGATCAAGCTAGCTGAGGATTTCAATGTTGCAGTTTATGTCACTAATCAAGGTATGGGTTCATAAACAGAGTTCATCACTCTGAGTGACTGTTACTGCTTACACTTTATCATTCTCTATGGAACATTTACTTGTTTTTACCTCTAGACTTTGAAATGTTGTTCTTAGGAATTGAAGGTGATATTGAGGCTTCTCCGATTAGTGTAACATTTGGAGAATCATACATTTTTCTACTTAGATATAGAGTACAAGTTTCCTGGTTAATCAATTTTCACTTCCAACCCTATGCTGCATCATAATTAGCACAACTCTGGGAAAACACGGCTTGCTCATACATTGTGCGTCACCACTTAGGTAAAACTTTTTAATCTGTGAACAACAACGAAGCCTTAGTTCCAGAATAATGTTCAGGAAGAACTTAATTTGTGGTCTAGTCTCTATGTGCACATTATCATGTTACTATAGCTTCATAAATTGAAAGATTGATGTAAATAACATGTTCTTTTCTTCATCTTCTTCTTCTTCTTTTTTTTTATTTTTTTATTTTTTTATTTTTTTTGTGGAGTGAAGATGTAAATAACATATTTGTGAGTTGTGACATGCTTCTGTTCTAGTTTCAATGTTTACTAAAAAAGAATATAAGAGATTTAATGAAAACTACTAGGTTGTATACTTGTATCAACTTGCTTCCAATTTAATACTATGTTCAGTTTGTATTTCGTATTTCGTGTAACTAAAAGTCTGAACTTTGGGAGGAGTGTGCTATTCAGATGGTATTGGACCTGTGTTTTCTCTCTTAAGGGTGTGATGTGGCGTGTAACTGAGTAGAAATCATACTGGATGTTTTTGTTCTACCTTTGCTAAATTCCAATCTTGTGTTGTAGCTCCCAACTAGCATGAAAGGAGGATATGGAAAGGTCGCGTACACGTACATTGACACTGAAGGAACCTTGTATCCACTCTCTCTGATTGCATTTTGTTTGATACTGAAAATTTGGAATAGAATACTTTTGTAGTTCTGTCTATGTTCTGCATTCAGCTGTGTTCCTTAACTAAATTGTACCACCAGCCGACCTGATCGTTTAGTGCCAATTGCTGAGAGATTCGGAATGGATGGTGCAGCTGTTCCACATAATGTAAGAAGAACTGCCTCGTACTGTGAAGACTTACTTTTGCCTTAATATGTGCAGATAATTACACTTACTTTTGCCTCAATGTTTCAGATCATATATGCTCACGCATATACATATGTGCACCAGCACAACCTTCTTCTAGGCCTGGCAGAGAAAATGGCTGAGGAACATTTTCGCCTGCTGGTGAGTCATTGCAGTTTCCAATGACCTAAATTTGAGGTACACCTATGCAAAACCGATCAGGAGTTCAGGACCTTAAGGACTGACTTCATTCTTGTTGAATTTTCTAGATCGTGGATTCTATTATTGCTGTGTTTCGAGTTGATTTTTGTCGAAGAGAACTGGCAGAGCAACAGGTAATTCCTTCAATTCCATATTGCAGCTTTTACTAATTCTCTGTGCTTGGTTTCATAACTGATGCGGGTGCACATTAGTTTTGTCTTACATTTGGAGCTGAATGGCTTTTGCAGCAAAAACTGACTCAGATGCTTCTCGTCTGATTAAGATAGCCGAGGAGTTCAATGTTGCAGTTTGTGTCACTAATCAAGGTATGTCTTCATAAACAGAGTTTATCACTCTGATTGTTACTGCTTACACTTTATCATTCTCTTTGGAACATTTACTTGTTTTTACCTCTAGACTTTGAAATGTACAGTTTTGATTTCTTTGGAATTGAAGGTGGTATTGAGACTTCTGCGATTACTCAGACATTTGGAGAGTTGGGGTGAGAAATCTTAAGACTTGTCTCCTCAATCATACATTTCTCTACTTAGATATAGACTACAAGTTTCCTGGTCGTTCAAGTTTCAGTTCTAACTTAATGCTGCGTCATAATTGGCACAGCTTTGGGAATACACAGCTTGCTCGTACTTTGTGCGTCACCACTCAGGTAAAACTTGTTAACCTGCCAACAAGGAAGCCTTAGTTCCACAGTGAACAGCTTAATATGTGGTCTGGCCTCTTGGAGTGCACATTATCATGTTACTAATAGCTTCATAAATTGAAAGATTGATGTAAATAACATGTTTTTTTTCTTTTCTTTTTTGAGTGAAGATGTAAATAACATGTTAAATATTAGAGATTCTATGTTAAGTAGTTGGTTGAATTAGTGTATACTTGTATCAGCTTATTCAGCTAGCTTCCAATTTAATGCCTATTGTTAATGTATATGATATCAGTATACTAGTACTAGTTTCTTGTTCAGTTTGTATTTGGCATTTTGTGTAACTAAGAGTCAGAAGCATTGGGAGTGATATAGGACCTGTACATTCTCTCTTGGGTGCTATTTGTATGTGTAAGGTGTAACTGAGTAGAAATCCTCCTGCATGTCTTAATTTTGAATATTGTGCTACCTTTGCTAATTTACAGTCTTGTGTTGCAGCTCCCATCTAGCATGAAGGAACCTTGTATCCACTCCCTGTGAATGCATTTTGTTTGGATATACTGAAAATTTGGAATGGAAGTCTTGTGTCTATGTTCGGCATTCAATTGTGTTCCTCAACTAATGTACCACTAGCCGACCTGATCCTATAGTTCCAATTGCTGAGAGATTTGGCATGGATGCTGCAGCTGTTCTAGATGATGTAAGTAGAAATGCCTATTACTCTTAAGACTTACTTTTGCCTCAATATTCCTGTAGATAATTACATTTACTTTTGCCTCAATGTTTCAGATCATATATGCTCGCGAATATACATATGAGCACCAGCTCAACCTTCTTCTAGGCCTGGCAGCAAAAATGGCTGAGGAACCCTTCCGCCTGCTGGTGAGTCATTGCAGTTTCCAATGACCTAAATTGAGGTACACGTGTGCAACCCAATCAGAAGCTTATGGACTAACTTCATTCTTGTTGAAATTTCTAGATCGTGGATTCTGGAAGAGGAGAACTGGCGGAGCGACAGGTAATTCCTTCAATTCCATATTGCAGCTTTTATCAATTCTCTGTGCTTGGTTGCATATCTGATGCTGAGAGCTGAATTGCTTTTGCAGCAAAAACTGTTTCAGATGCTGTCTCGTCTGATCAAAATAGCTGAGGAGTTTAATGTTGCAGTTTATGCCACTAATCAAGGTATGGGTTCCTAAACAGAGTTCATCACTCTTATCGTTATTGTTTACACTTTATGTGGTTACATAAACTTTCAGTGTCGTATCATAGCATCAATTGATTGCCATTCAATACAATCTTGCTCACTTAGTCCATCGTTGCTGCAGTGATTTCGGACCCTGCTGGAGGAGTGTTCGTTACAGACCCAAAGAAACCAGCTTTGTGCGCCACCACTCAGGTAAAACTTTGTAATCTGTCAACAACAACGCAGCCTTAGTTCCATAATAATGTTCAGAAAGAACAACTTAATTTGGCTTCTATGTGCACATTATCATGTTACTAATAGCTTTGTAAATTGAAAGATTGATCTTACTTTTGCCTTAATATGTGCAGATTTACTTTTGCCTCAATGTTTCAAGTCATCTTTTAGAGCATTTGACTCGGTATTAGTATTAAGTATGTTGTTTGTCTATTCAGGTGACTGACGCTCAAACGATGGGGGAAGGACTGCAAGAATTGATGAAGTACAAGCAAAAGAGCTTCCACTGGCAAGTAAAGAATTAGCAAAGAAGTTAGGCGGTTACAAGTCATTGCAGTTATGCAAATGTGTTGTATATAAGCATAGATTGTAATACAATTCAGAACTAATGGATTCATAATTCAATAAAATGATTTCATTGATAAAAAATTCTCTGTTTCAATTCAAAGACACCAAAAAAAGTCATACAAGTACCTAATTTGGCATCTATTTGAGGAGATGAGGTTTCCTGGCTCGCATTATCTACTTGCAAGCTTCAACTTCAAAGAGACATTAAAATCTTTCGAGCAACTACGAACAACCTGCATTCATCCTTTAGGAAATACCATTTGACACTCCTCTATATTAGATCTCTTACTTAGAAAATGGCCGCATTGCCTAATGAGCCCGTCTTAGCAAATTGTCCAAGTAATCGAGTAATCTACGATTCTTATGTAAGTAGCACTAGCACATTGCTAATTGCCTCGGCTTCTCATTACCTAAACTAACAAAGATTTGCAAAGCTTGCTTCACATCTTAACAATCTCATTTACTATCAATATTTAGAAAAGCAGAAATCTGCATGGTGTTAGCTTTTGATTGACCATACTTGGATTAATTACAAATGCCATGAGAGTTCTCGAAATGCTTGATCTAAGCTATTCGTGGTTCATCCTCAATTATCTATCATCACGGATTGTTTGTTAATTTACGAGTTACGGAGATAGTGTCATTGTGACATAATTTGAGGTCAAACGTCAATCATAATACTCCGTGACATAAAATTCAAAAATTTCTTTAGTGGTTAGATTTGCATTCACAAATACTCCTGATATTTTTTTTAAAGTAAATTTAATACTCGTAAATTGAATTATAACCAATCAACTTGTCGATAAAGTAAACACATTGCCCATCCAAGAAATGAACCGGACAACGGCTCGAGTATGCACATCCGAAAAATTTGATGTCAATGGCTCGCCAATCAGCATCCCAGGCTTGCTAAGCCATCCTCTTCTCGACTCATATAAAGACACTGATGAAGAGTGCGTAACCATGGTGTTTGTGCAGAACCTATAAAAGGCATACTTGGGATTTCTACATCTTCTAAATGCACTAAAATGGGTTCAAAATGTGGATCAGTTTGTCTGTATGATGAAAGAGGCATAATATATTCGACCACTACAAAAACTGTGTAAACGAGGTTTTATGATGAGTTAGGCTGCGTCAACATATCATTAAGATTTAAGAGTATTCATCAACTCTTCCGAAAGTATTCAATCGACTACTCTGCTGTGTCACTTTTGGGCGATCCATTCTTTGGCACACAAGGCCTCCAAATCGCACCTGTTGATGTATCCTCCACGCTGATGCCCTTGGCAGCCAACTGACTCCTCATTTCGTCGCTCTTTGGATAATCATTGTTTTTCAGGGCCATTGCTCTTTCTTCAATCATGCGCAACAGTTCGTCTTCAGTCATCTCAGCTCTGATTAACGCCTTCTCCTTCAACTGCAGTAGAACCTGCATGAAAAGTAACAATAATATAATGTGATATATACAGAGCTTGCAACAATTATACCCACAGTATCAATGAAAACCTTAGATAGACGTGTGACCATGACAATACCTCGGAGTAAGGTTCAGCAGAGAGCAGCCCTAGAACTTTCAAGATTTCCCTGATTGTTGCCTCCAAATCAATAAGAGATTGAACAGCTAACAACTTTTGTTGTTGCTTCTGCTTTTTCTGAAATCATGAATATAGAAGTTTGTTTCCATCAAATGCTCAGAAACACGATCCTAATCCTAACCCTTTTTCTTTAGATCTTGACAGGAATTTTCTTTTTGGAGGTTGGCGGGGAGGGGGGAATTGTGGAGTTTGAGTGGTACTCCTACCTTCAAGTTCTTAAGTTCATCATTTATGTACGTTACGGCACCATTGAGACTGCCCTTCAATACATCCCCAGTGTGCAGATCATCATTCATTTTGCTGTCAAAATCTACCTTCAGCTTCATGGACTCAGAAAGCTGACCCAGCATTGTTTTTTTTTTCTGAAATAGGAAGGCTTTTGTGGCTTGCTTTAGCCTTTTCATCTATGTCCTCTTTAAATGGCCTCATCTCATGGCTACAATCTTGCAAGGCCTGAAGAACAAAAAACAAAGCACAAAGCAAGATCACAATCTTCTTGCATAAAGAAAGACTTGACAAACAAAACACTATTATGGGAAAACCACATCAGACCCCAGCTGAGAAAAGGCTATGGCATAGTTGCGGTACAGGAGGAACAAGATTACTTCTTCCAAGCTAAAAACACACCTACTTTCAAAAGAAACTTACTCCCTCCGTCCCAGTTGAAACGCCCCGAGCGTTTTTTGTAGTGGAATAAGAAAAATTGATATAATAAGTTGAGTGGGGTAATATTAGGAAAAAGGAGGAGAGAGAATGTGGGGGTTAATAAAAGTAGGAGAGATAGTGTAAGAGATTATGTGATAATTTAATAAAAGTAGGATAGAGAAATATATCCCAAAATAGATGGGGTGTTTGAAGTGGGACGTCCCAAAATGAAATATGGGGCGTTTGAACTGGGACGGAGGGAGTATGAATTTTGATATTTTCAACGTAATAAAAGTGACATGCCTGATTGCCTACAAAGAATATTGCGCCAGACAGCACAACATGCATTTTTGGATAAACAAAAAGGGTCAATTCCTCTTGGGAAGAACAAAAACAGCATATCAGCTGTCTTGCTACATAGTCACATCTAAATGCGACTGACCATACATGATACATCTACATTCACAGTTACACCCACAAATAGGTCAGCAGTCACATACTCACATCTAAGTGTCAGTGACACTCTCTCAATGAGTCTACAGGCATTAGGAGCTATAAGATTTATAGACGGAAAACCACTATTACTGCTGCGCAAGCAAATTCTACCCTAATACAAAACAACATATGACAGTTGATACAAGCCACAGGGGATATAGCAGACTATAGTTTTGATATAGATAAACTTCATTTTAATGGGCAAGTGTAATAGAATAGCACAAGTGAAGCACCCAGCCCACACACCTATTCTAGGAGAACGGAAGGACAAAGGGATCAGTCCTTACCTAATTTAGTTGCCTTGGGGATAACTCTCAGTTAAGAGGTAATAAATAGGCATTGCTAATAGAAACAAAATCAATCACCATGATATATAAATTAAGAAAATTTATCAAAAACCACCTTCAAAAGTCCAATTTGTAAAAAAAACCATCTTATAAAGAAAAGTTTGTAAACAACCACCTTATTTAGTCATGGCACTCCCACCTTACTTCCTTTAACCACCACCTAAAAGCCTCCCACGGTCCCACCACCAACCACCCTAAAAAAACACCTTGGTCAGGCCATTTCCCTTACTTCTTGTTCCTTTCCCCTTTTTTAATTTCTTTAACACCTAATTACTAGCTAACTAATTACCATTTACTAAGTAATTACCAAAAAGAAAACAGAAAAGCCAAACCAAAACCTTCCATAGGAAACATCAGCCCATGTATGTCTTATCTTATGTATCTCTCCCTTGTTTCTTCACTTCTTCTCGCAGACAACACACACAACCAAAAAGAAAGCATACTGCCGTGCTTAATTATTGCCATTTCAGGCCTATGATTTCTGTTCAAATCGTTAAACTTAAATTCTTGTCCCAAGTGTTTTAGAGGAACACACCCCCCACCCGAAGTCCTCACAAATACCTAATGAAACTGCCCCTTATATTAAGGGGGTTGCAGTTTAGCAAAGACTTACTTTCAAACATTGCAGTAATTATGGAGACCACTACACAGAGACACATATTTGCAGAAATAAAGATAAAAACATATAAACACTCAGGAAGTAGTATCGAATCTAAAAAGAATGATTATCAAAATGACGCAAGGAAACCAATCAAAACGACTAAGATTAGCAGGGAACATGAAACAACTAAGCATCGAAAATCACCTGATAAAGACGGAAGACTGAATTAGATGCAATATCTACTTGAGATGATGAATAGTTGACAGGAGAACTGTAGTTCATGCTTAGCAGACAATACCTCACCGCTAGGGGATGGTATCTTTCAGTCACCTGGAAAAAATTAGCAAACTTATCAGATACAATATACGCTAGTAGCCTAGTATAACAAGGCCAACACCTTCCAACTCAGAAATCAAAGCTAATTAAATTAAGATAACACATACACTCTCCTTTCACTCAAACACCCTATATAAAAGCGTTATTGAGGAGGGTGTACACACTAATGGTTAATCAAAGTTCTAAAAAAATTGCATGACTAATTAGTTAAGATTGTTATCTAACTTGCTTAATTTGTTTTTTTTAGAACTTTGATTAACCGATTAGTGTGTACACCCTCCTCAATGCAAGGGCATATTGGGTATGGGGTGTTTGAGCTAGGAGAGGGAGCATAAGATTTCATGTCCAACCTGACGAATAGTGAGATAGTTTCCCCTTGATTTAGACATTTTATCACCATTTATATTCACAAACCCATTATGCACCCAATAACCAATGTGTGCCTCTTCACATGCAGCACCGCTTTGCGCCAGCTCATTTTCATGATGGGGAAAGATCAAATCGCTTCCCCCGCCATGAATATCAAAAGAGTGTGATAGGTATTTGGCACTCATTGCACTACATTCTATGTGCCATCCAGGTCTTCCGTTACCCCATGGACTTGGCCAAGAAATTTCACCAGGCTTGGCAGACTGCAAAAACACTATAAGTTAGGTAACACGACAACAACAACAAAAAATTGAATAAATGGATAGAAAGGTAGAGGAGTCCTTAACTCCTAAAGCTCTGTTTTGATACAACTTATATTAGATGCATTCAAATCAGAATTGTGCAAATAATGTTCAACAAATTAAGTCCATTTCTTGACATTAATTCGTGGAAATTCAGATAAAATTTCAACACATTCACTTTAGAGTCATTCAAATCACATCTGATTACAGTTGCCATTCAAATCACATCATATCACATCAGATCAAAAAGATGATGTCCCATCAAGGAGGGCCAAAGTACCTTCCATAGAGCAAAATCTGCAAAGTTTCTTTTCCTGTGATCAACAGGGGCTCGTTTACCAGGCCTATTGCCCTGACGATTCCTGTTAGATAACTCGCCATATCTCTTAAAGTTGTCAACAGAAAAATACACATCCCCATCATCTAGAGAATATGCACAATCCTTTTTGATAAGCTGCACATAAGATGAAAATCATTGTAGCATAAGTACAATTGTTCATGAGAACATAATGATATATTCTGAGTTCTTGAAGATGCGAACACAGATGAAAATCTCGAAAGAATATAATTTTCTCCACTAATCTTCTACGAAGCCCTCTCTTGTATAAGAGTATCTGCTTTCAAATATTCTAAGGGTCAATATGGTGAGATCATAAAAGCAGGCAGGTAGAGAGGGCCATGAAAAGACCTGAAGACCCCAAAAATGCATACACAACTGGAACAGGGGCACTGGTAGCTATCAGATTATTGTTCTAGTATACTTGTAGTTACAAACGCTTCATAAGTTCACATTCAAAAGGCCGCATTTACATGCAGAAGTTAGAACACAGCAAGTCACAATTCTTACCTCTCCTATCATTTCAATAATTTCTTTAATGTGATCAGAAACACGTGGTTCATGAGAAGGACGCAGGCACTTTAAATCATCCATATCCCTTAAAAACTCTTTGCAGTAATGATCACTTAATACCAAAGGCTCACTGAGTGGATCATCTGGGTTTTTCACTTTAGACTTGTTTGCTCTGTTAATAATCTAAAACATCAACAAGAGAAGGGATTAGGCAGCAGTCAAACTGGAATACAAAAGAGCCAACAGATACATGAGCTAAAGAGGGGGGAAAAGAGTAACTTTCCAATCATCAACCAATAATGTACAAGATCCATTAATGCAGTGTTCAGTGAGGATGGAACACAAATTTGCAGTCCTATTCTAACTAGTAAAGATCAGTAACTTAAACGCGAAACTTGAACATGCCGCCAGGGGTATAGCATCATACTCTATCCCGGCGTAGTGCTTCTTTGTTCAATATATCCAGCATGAGACAGTTTGAAAGGTCATACAATAATAGACCAATGGGGAAGCTTAACTAGCATATACATTCAGTTCAACAATACATGCCACAAACACTGAGTTCAAGGCAGAAAAACAGGACCCAAATTTTGGCAAGATTTCCGTTAGTATCTATGTATCTTAACAATCACTTACTCTAATCCAATATGTTTGATAGAATTAGTACATATCCTATTACCACTTCCTAACCTATCTGTTTCCCCTTGCAGCTCATTGTCAAATTTTGTCTTTTGCCAAACATTTATATCCTCCAAATTTCTAGAAGTTTACTCCCTCCTACCCAGAATGATCTCCCCCTTTCGTTTTGTTGTTTTGAGTGGCCATGTTTGGGGTGAATTCTAGACTAAATTAAAGACCCGCTTGCCATAATATCAAGAGGAATTGGTAAAATGCACTGCAGAATATATCTTGATTTTCACGACAAGTGAATGATTCAATTGGTCTAGAAATAACCCCAAACATGACTAGACAAAACACCAAAAAGGAACGGGGAGATCACGGGGGGTAGCTTCCTCCTCTCCTATGTATGAAAGTATCCAGTGACATACCACAAGTGCTTACAAGGAATGTAAAAAGATGTAAGACGTAAGACCACACTCAAGATATTCGTGACCTTTTCTAGAAAAGGTATACATGACTTTGAAGGAAAAGGATAACTCATGCCTACTGTGATACGCGCAAACCAACAATGCATGATCATAAGCATCATACCATATTGCACCTCAATCAATTTCCACTGAAGACATCACATAGCCAAACTACTATAGTAAGCTAGGAGTATTCACCAGTGCATTGAATTATATAGCGAATTAGATTAGAATTTTATTTAACTTGCCATGCAATTTTTTGGGTACTTTGATTAACCAAGTAGATTGTACACCAATATGGGATCGTTTTTTTTTTTTTTTTACATGGGGGCGTTTGAGCTAGGACGGAAGGAGTATTCAATTTTGAAAGCATCAGCAGCAAGCAATAATGATCATGAGATTCTAAAAATTAAACAAAACAAACAATTTTTTCAAACCTTGTCATCAATATCAGTGAAATTCCTAACGTAAGTAACATTATAGCCCAATGCCGTCAAGTAGCTGCAAAGTAAAAAGCCTAGGATTAAAATTCAATTGAATTGAACAAAAAATCAAAATCATAGCAATGCAAAAATCACGTTAAATAAAAATTCAAGTTACCGATAAAGAACATCGAAAGCGACATAAGCTCTAGCATGGCCAATATGACTGTAATCATAAACAGTAATACCACAGACATACATTCCAACTTCACCAGGAAGCCTCGGTGAGAAGACTTCTTTGTTCTTCGTCATTGTGTTGTAGAGCATCAATGGCGGCCTATCTGGGTTTGAAATCCCTTTTTCGTCCGCCATTGTTCAAGCTTTGGAGGAGAGATTAATTGGGGATTGTACTTACCCGTAAGATGTAACCGTCAGGTATTTATAATAAAGGGCAATTACTCTGAAATTTTTTTTTGGGAATTATTGTAAAAAAAAAGGAAGGTGGGAAATTATTTAGGAAATATCTCCTAAAATCAATCAACTGATGAGATTTTTGGAGAATTTGGTCAATGGTTATACACTTATACCATGGTTATCCTGTACTCCGGACGTCCAAGTATATATATAATACTATAATAATACAGAGTACTATGTTGGGTGTCTAAAATTAACCGTCAATTATAGTAGCCTAACTAGTTTTAAGCACGTGCGTTGCACGGTTATATTAAAAATATTATATATTATATACCCACCATCCATTACCGAAATCATTATGGTGTGACTAAACAAAGTTTAATTTTAGGTCATAACTATATTGTAGATAACTCCGCCTGTGAGTGTTTTTTGGCATTCACTGCCGGTCTCAAGCCCGGATAAAGGAGGAGAGTTGCGGTAGGTT
>JBBYHQ010000010.1:10973461-10990444 GCA_038382645.1 Spergularia azorica | reverse complement strand
GCGTGCTTGACTGGGAGTAATTTCAGGATGGGTGACCTCCTGGGAAGTTTCCCAGGGTGCGCACGAGTGAGGTCAAAATGCGCCGAAAGGACCCGTGTTGGTCTGTGAGGTCAGCCCACATCCTGGCAACTTGCCATAGGTGACTACTTCCTGCTAAGGCGATGAGTCGGGGTGTTACAATTTATGCCCCAAAAAGTATGGGAGGTTTGGACCTTCGAAAAGCATTAGCGGCCAATCAAGCAGTGCAGCTTAAGCTGCTTTGAAAATCTTAACTGAGCCACAAAATATTTGGTGAATGTTGTTAAGAAAAAGTATCTTAAAAGTTCTAAATTATTTGATCATTCCCCTCCCACCAGTAGCTCTTGGCAATGGGAAAAACTTATGTCACTTAGGACCGTTTTCAAAAAAGGCTTGCGTTGGCAAGTAGGCAATGGCAAAGATATTAATTTCTGGCATGACAATTGGGTTATTTCGAAACCTCTCTCTGAGGTAGCTCTGAATATTAATGATATTCAACCGTCACTTAGTGTAAGCCAATTTATTATAAATACAAATCAATGGGATTTTCAACGTCTTAGACAAGTTCTTCCTATAGAAATTATAAACAAGATTAGTAGCATTTATATTCCTTCTCATGATATGAGTGATCAAGTTTTTTGGGGTTTGTCTACTGGTGGTTAATTCTCGACCAAATCAGCCACATGGCTAGTACAAGGTCTCCTAGACAGGAGTGAGACAAAATGCAGTTTTTATTGGATTTGGAAGTATGATTTCCCAAATAAAAACTTGTATGGATGGTCTTCCGACTCGGGACAGACTAATGCGTAGTCATGTTTCCGTTCCAGCTCAATGTGTGTTTTGTGATCATCTTTTAGAAGACGCATACCATCTGTTCTTTTCCTGTCCGCTCGTAATGGAGGTTGCAAATAAATTTGACGTGGATTTACATTTTTTTCACACTAATAATTCCAGCCTAAATAATATTAACAGTTCTGTTAGCCGCTAGTTTAGCCACAACGTAGATCGTCTTAAACATTCAATGAACCACAATTCACTTCAAAAACTTCTTTTTATTTGGTGGAATGTATGGTTCGTTAGAAATAGCTTGATTTTTAATAATATAACACCTTTTGTTGATAAAGTTAAATGTCTGATGGACTTATCACTAAAAGACTGGTTGTTCCTTTGAAAGCAGGATATTGATAACCCAGACTATTGCATAGAAAATCCTGCCTCTCGAAAAAATAACACCTTTAGTGAGAACATTTTTTGGAACAAACCCCCTCCAGACTTTTTCAAATTAAATTTTGATGGTTCCAAACTAAGCAATGAAAAGTCTTCTTTAGGATATGTTATCAGGAATTCAAATGGAATCCCGTTATTACTTGGGGCAATGTAATTCTACGAGTATTCTTTTTGCAGAAGTTTTGGCTTTAAAAGAAGGTCTAAAGGCAGCTATAGACATCAAAAATATTGTAATTGAGGAAGACAATCTTTGTGTTATCAATTCTATTTGCCGTAATTGGAAGGTTCCGTGGGAGATTTCTAATCTTATTACAGATATTTTAGTGGACTTGTCAACTTTTCACAAAGTAGAGATTAATCACTGCTTTCATGAGGCCAATAAAGTCGCAGACTTTATGGCCAACTTGAGGCATTCGTGTTCTTCTCTTACACATTGGTTTGAGAGTCCCTCAGACGCTCTTTCCTCTCTCATCCGAAAGGATGAATTAGGTTAGTCTTATATTCGGGGATCAACCTAGGCTTTCTTACCTTTATAAAAATAAATAAATAAATAATAATAATAAGGTTTTGTAAGCTCTTTGTTTGTAATCTCAAATTATTAGCATTAAATCATGGCTATTTTGTACTAGAACTATTATAATAATTTGATCGATTTGATAACTTATATGTACGATTTTCAATATTGTAAGATTACTCCAGGCATCAACTATAATTTGATTGAAGTGTGCTCGGTTTTTTGCTATAAATTTGGGTGTACATGAGTCATAATTTATGTTTTAATTTAAATTAAAAAGTGAAATTAAATTTAAACCTTCTGTGTTGCAAATTTTTAATATTTTTTTTTTGAAAGAAAATTTTCAATATTGAATGACAACTTCATATAGAGACCAGTTTTAATAAAATTTAACCTTCGTATTACATCTACACAATAATATTAATAGGTATCAAACCTCAAACAACAATTTACTCTTATAGAGGAAATGTAAAGTTTTGTTTTTGCTCTTTCTCGAGTGGGAGTTTAACCTAGATCTGGAATCCGAAATATAATGGAATGGCTTTCAAATTAGAGCAAAAACAAAAGTAGGTGTTTTTTTTTGAAAGTGTTTGTTTTAGTGTTAAAAGAATATTATTTTCATCGATAACAACAAAATAAAAAGTAAACATATATCAATATTAAACAATTACAATTCCCCTCCTCACTTAAAACCTTTATTTTGTTAGATTACCAAATATCGGCTAAAATTAATAGATCTATAGAAATTGAATAAGGCTGTGACGCGCGAGGGCTAAAGCGACGGATTTGGGGGAGGGGGCCGGGACGAGTTTTGGGAGCTGGGGCGATTCATAGCCGAGGTGAGTATGTGGTTATGGTGGATTGCTGGTGATTGTGCAGTGAGGAAAAGAGGAGTGTGGAGAAAAAGGGAAGAATACAGAGGTCGTTGAGGTGCGGATTGTTAAGCTAGTTCAAGAGATATCATTAGTGTTTTCAACGGCATGAGGAATTAAAAAGATTAAACTGATAACAATGGAGAGTTGGGAATATAAATCGGTAATAATAAATTTTAAATGTGCCGTGAATTCACGTGGACAAAAACTAGTGTATCATGTTGATAACTTTATTACGTAGGAGTTTTACAAATATTGAACTCTCTCCGCGTGCATTTCTTAATGTTTAATGTGGATTATTTTAATATTTTATGTGAGAGTTTAACCTATCTTGGACTCTCTCTGTGCATTTCTTGACTCCTCGACGCTCTCAATGCGCTCTAAATTATTAGCTTATATATATGAACTAGTTTTAAGCCCGTGCGTTGCACGGTTCAATATTATATCGTACTTAATAAATTTTATGTTTATAACCTATTTTGCTATAATTTCAATTAAAATCGTGAATGCATAACAAACTATTACACTATTGCTTATATGTATTTTAAAAACCTGAATTAATAAAAAAAGAACAAAGCAGCCTAAATGTTCATGTTTTTACATTTTCTTATCTACAATTTTCGTATTGCTTATTGATGCTAAATTGTTATGTATCTCTACTAATAATAGTCACATAGTAAGCACAAAAGCGTTTCATTTGGCTGATCATCGAGATTTTCGTACGATATTTTCTACCTTGTACTTATATTTATCGCTATATATGTATATCAACATCACATTAATTTATTTAAAATGGCAAAATCTTTTTATTTTATGGGTTTATTGTAATTTTCTTTGAAGAAAAACTTATCTATATACCTAAAAAAGGCTTTTGACAAATAATGATCAATATTTTCAAAATTTTCTAACTTTATTATATGTAAGAGTTTCAATAAAATTGGACTCGGAATTTAGTGTGAGATTCTCATCTTATAAATACTCTATGTCTCTCTCATCGTTTTTACTTTCTGGGGCTCTCTCAATTTCCCTAAAATCTATCCCTACTTCAATTTAAAATAAGTAAATAAATAATTTTAATATATACGTTAGATTATTAGCCAAACATGGCTCTACCCGTCCATCATTTCATCACATTTTCAATTTCAACTTAACTCAACCAAAATCCATTGATTTACATGGTGTATATATTGTAACCGGGAAAAAAAAAACATGAGGGGTATATATTGAGATCGATGAGAAAAGTAATGCCATGCACCATCGAAAACATAACTATTTAACCTAAAAAAAATGTTTTTTTAAATCATGCTAATTCTTAATAATAATATGTAACTTGAAAGCTAACGCTTCGAATACGCCAACAGTAAGTGTAAACCCCATTGACAAACTGTAGAGTAGTGCTTTACAATAAGATGCTTACATAGAACTGTATGTATCTCGTCATTATATTTTTTGGATTTAAAATAAAGAGTAGCGTATGTGTCGTTTGAGGGATCACCCATCTCGGATTTCAATAGGTTTGTGAGAACCCTCTATTTATTAACATTTGCGTATGTATTTGCCAATTGCGCCTTGTACTACGACCAAAAAGTCTACAAAGATGAGACAAATGACTAAACTATGTGATTTATGGTACATAAAAAAATGCAGAGAGTAATAATGACATTACAAAACTTATAAGTACAAATTAGAAACCATGCAATACCAAAACATGTAAATTAATTAATGATAGTACAATTAACATAACATGTAACACAGTAGCACCAAGAATTGGAAATGTTTTTGATAATGCAATCTCATTGTAGTCATCCATGTATACACTAATTTAGCGTAAAACACAATTGTAACAAAAACTACAGAATCGGGGAATGTCATGATCACTGGTGAGCAAAGTCTTGAGAGGTTGCTGATCCATTGACATAACTGATACTCCGCATGCTGCCCTTTAATCTTCGTTTTCTTCTTTATTATTGTAGCTCCTACAACATCTAACACAAAAAAGGTTTAGTTTGGAGATCTCCATGAAAAGAAAATATGATAATGAATCAAACTAATGAAAAAAGAGAACAAACAAAAATAAATAAATAATAAATAATTGAACGAATGCGAATACAAAAATCGAAGACCGTGAATGATTGAGAGGGGGGTGTGTGTTAAGAAAATCAATCTATATATATAGCCATATATATGGCTATATATATAGGGCGTATGAATCAAGAAGTAGAGTTTGTTTACAATTGGGTTTCTTTTCTATACCAAGTATATTATACATGCAAACAAAAAAAAAAAAAAGAAAAAAAAAAAAAAAAACTTTTAATATGTATATCCTTAAAGATCAAGCAAAATGAACATTTAAGATTATTTTTATTTTAAATAATCTTTTCTGAAACTTTATCTAAAGAATTTTGACATTATCATACTCATTATCTTTTTCAAAATTATGAGAAAATTCCATTTCTCAATGGTGTGCTGTGGTAATTTCTCCCATTTCTGACGCATTGTATGCTCTTGAAAAATGCCTCTTTTATATATATAGATTGACTAGTTTTAAACCCGTGCGTTGCACGATACACGTATTATATCTTGTTTGAATATTTTTATACAAAAGTTTCACGTTGAACATGTTTCTTGATTAGATAGCCCGATGCAGTGTTTATATTTTTTTTTTTAGTTTAGTTTAGGAATAAACACAATATCATTTTTGCAATGTCCGTTCGATGACTGCTGACTAATGCAATTCTATTAAACATATGTATTGAACTCATTTTAAATTAAATTTCAAAATAGGTTTAATGAGTTATATGTATTAATATTCTGATATACAAAATGAAAGTTAGGACTAATTATGTCGGGTCACATTTAAATAACTTTCGTGTTATTAGGTTCTTTGCATTTGGTTTGAATCTGTGAGGGGAATTCAAACCAAATGCAAAGAACCTAATGAAATGGAGGGAGTACAATTTTATGAAAGTATGGACTCTCACCATTTCTCTTATTTTGGACTCTCTCTCAACTTTTCAGAAAAACCAAATCTAATATATATATATATATATATATATAAAAGCTAATAATTTGGAGCGCATTGAGGGCGTCGGGAGGTGGAGAAATGAATAGAGAGAGTCCAACATTTGTTAAACTGTCACATTATGTATTAAAATAATCCACATGAAATATTAAAAAATGCACAATGAGAGTCCAATATTTTTAAAACTGTTATTATAACTTGAAACATAATATAAATTGTTATAACTTGGGCTACATATATCAGAATATTACGACACGTGTATCATTAACTTCGTGTCGAAATGTACTTCAATATAAGATCAATTTATACATACTTTTGAAAAGTCAAGTATGAGGTTGTTTGATATATGTCGACAAGTTTAAAACTTCAAACTTTCACATACTAGCGTCGGGTCGTCAAAAAATGCATAGAGAGAGTCCAACATATGTTAAACTCTCATCTAAAGCAATAAAGTAATTCACATAAAACATTTAAGAAATGCACACACAGAGTCCAATATTCGTAAACCTCTTATGTAATAAAGTTATTAACATGAAATATGATATAAACTGCTATAACTCGGACTACGTATATCAGAATATTGCGATATATGAATCATTAAGTTCGTGTCGAAGTGTATGTCAATATAAGACCCATTTAGACATACTTTTGAAAAGTTAAATATGATTTTGGTTGAGATATGTCGACAAGTTTAAGACTTCAATTTACAAGTACTTTTGAAAAATGTTAAAAAATTGGTGTTATTTAAAGCTAAAGTAATACTCACGTAAGTGATTTAGTAAGATTAGAAGATATCTTAACAAACCAACAATTAATCAGTTATCATAATTTATTTATTTTGAGATTAAATATTTAATAAATAAAAAGAATATGAAAAAAAGTGTCCCGTGCGAAGCACGAGCTTTCTATCTAGTCTCTACTAAATGTATACGGAGTAACTTAATTGTTTTGCATATCGAAAATTTGTGTAAATTGATCTCAAATTGATATACATTTCGAAACAAGTTCGCTTGGATGGTGTTCCGAAAGCAATTGTGAGTAATCGTGATACTAAGTTTCTAAGCTACTTTTGGAATACTTCGTGGCGCTTATTGGGTACTAAGGCCTTGTTTGATAGGACTGAATCTATCTGAACTGATCTGATCTAAATGATTCTGATCTAACCTGATCTGATTTGGATGACTCTGAACTAATCTGATCTGATCTGAATGTGTTGAAATTTTGATTGAATTTCAACGAATTAGCATCGATTATGGACCAAATACATTGATAGACATTCGAAAATTTCTGATATGATCTGATCTGATTTGAATGACTATGATCTGATCTGAATGATTTTGAACTGATCTGAATACTACTTCTAATAAGTCCTATCAAACAGGGCCTAAGTTGTTGTTTAGTACTTCTCATCGCCCACAAACTGATAGGCAAACACAAGTGACTAATATTACTCTTGGTGCATTACTTAGAGGGCTTGTTAGTAAGACTACCAAGGATTGGGATGTGAAGTTGGCACACGCGCAGTTCGCATATAACCGCTCACCTACTTATGCTACATGAAGTTCGCCATTTGAAGTTGTTTATGGTGTTAATCCTTATCATCCTATTGATCTCATTGCCATACCAAAACATGATGAGGTTGTGAACTATGATGCCAAAAAGAGAGTGAAGCAAATGCAGAAGTTACATGAGCAAGTGCGTAGCAAGATTGAGAAGGCAAATGCTATGTATAAATCCCGTGCCAATAAACATCGGAAACAACATGAATTCAAGGTTAGTGATCTTGTTTGGATTCACTTGAGGAAAGATAGGTGTCCTAGCAAAAATAAAAAACAAACTTATGCCGCGCTCAGATGGTCCATTTCGAGTTGTTGAACGTATTGGTGATAGTGCTTATAAGGTGGAGTTGCCTGGAAATTCCAATGTTAGCTCACCATTTAACGTTGGAGATTTGTCACCTTCTTTGGATGATGGAGAACTTGAGGAATTGAAGACAATTCCTTTTGAAGAGGAGGGGAATGATGCGGGTGCAAGTACGGATACACTACTTTGGGGTAGTAATGGAGAAGTGATGTTGGCCTCTAAGAGCCAAGGTAATGAAATTGGGTTTAACTTAATTCCAATGTTACCATGATTAGTTGGACATCTTTTGATGGTCCAAATATATTTGCTTGAACTTGGATTAGCTATTGGACAAATGATGGTTAGGCTGCTTGTACTATCCATCTCACAAAGGTCTGGAAGCAGGTACACAGAAAACTACATAATTACCCATTAAACTAAATACTTAACCATTAAACTACATAATTAAGCATTAAACTACATAATTAGAGTTCTTTTCATTAAACTATATAATATTTGTAGAGTTATTTTCAATAAACTATATAATATTTCAATTAAAGAGGTATATTCATACTTCCATCAGAGATTAGTTCAAACCGTCTCACTCCTTATTTTCGTACCCCTCCTCATCCTCCTCCTCAAGGTGTTGCTCTCCTGCTTCTTCTGGTTGCGCTAGAGGCAGACAGACTGATATCTGACCCTTTGTGGTCCTTCCATAAGCTTTTGGGCGGAGAACACATGCGGGTTCTTTGGCCAACTTCTTGTAGGTGTAAAACTCATCTACCACATAGTTCATATATGAGAAAAAAAATAAATGTAATATCATTGCATTAGGGTCATTGTAGGGTTGCATTAACATCTCATAACAACTATTGCAACGCTTTCTATAATTTTTTTAAACCGTTATATTAGACCCCCAAAAGCGTTTCCTTAGACCAAAGACAACGGCCGCAAGTGCAACGGTACAAAAGGGTTGTCTTGGGCCTAATGCAACAATTAAATGCAACATTTTTGTGGGCGATGCATTATGTCTTTTAGGTAGTAGTGAACATTGCTAGTGCTAAGTTCTCAATACTCCATTTATTGCATGTCCATATTGCTCAACATGAATTTCTATGTTACCCTATAGAGTTTCCAGTAAAATATAGTAGGTTGTCTGTGTATTTCTATGTGAATTGTTAATGATTATCCGTGGGAACTCTAAGTTTTTGTTCTTTTCTGCACTCTCTCTAAACTTTTCAAATAACCCTCTTTTAAAATAAGCTTTGCATATCAGAAAAGTGTATAAATGGATCTCAAATTGACATACATTTTGAAACAAATCTAATGATACAAGTTTTGAAATTTTCTGATACAGATAACAAATGTTATGAGCGATTGTGCCTTGTTTCAATTAGATGGAATTATGGTAGAGTTTCACATAAGACCATCCACATTGGTGGACTAGTTCATGAACTAGTTTACCAATATAATATTAATTTTCTCCATACGATAAGTTCATGGTATAAAGTTAGTTTATTGGTGCATTAGTTTAAAGGATCACCTCTCCTACTTTATATATTTTCTCTTTCTTTAAATCTTATTTATCTAATTTTGCATTTTCTCACTATATTTGTTCTTATTTAATACTAGTAACAAATTAACAATACGATCAATTTTAAAAAGAAAAAAAGCAATGTTATGCTACTTAAAAAAGACAAATTATTTTTGGCTGATCGGTATAATATAAGTATGTATACTTGTAAACATGAGATTGTTTGTGATTTATTTGTATACATATTAATTTAAGTAGAAAATAGAGGATATTGAGATGGGCACCAAAATAAATCAAATTTGGTCTCTATTTATAGATAATAAAAAAATATGAACGTTGATAATTTTTTTTTTTTAATTGAAATCGTTTTCGTAAGGTAAGAGCCGTTACAAATATAGCAACAGTTAGTTAATTCCAGCCAATAAACGCATGCCACATGGCAACATTTTGTGTAGCAAAAAAGCTGACAATGACATGTCTATTTCCCTCCTTCATTTTCTGGCGGGCATCAAACAACATTTAAAATTAGGAAAGCTTGCCCACTCTTTGCTTGACAAGTGTCCTATGAACTAGTTCATGATTCAACATAATCCCATGGTTCAATACCTTGAGCTATCATCAGTTTTCTTTTCTCCTTATTTTTTTTTCACACGTGAGTGTTGTTTGTCTTATTTATGATCTAGATCATGAATATTACCAATGTGGATGGTCTAAATATGACTTTTTTTATAAATTGTTAATAATTAAGCATGAGAATTTCTCAGTTATTTAACTCTTAGTGTTTCGTATGTTATGTACTCTCTCTAAACTCTTCAAAAAACCCTCTTTTATATTTATATACATTAGACAAGTTTTGAGCATGTGCGTTGCACGGTTCAAATATTATATAGTATTCAATTACTTGTATGTTTATCATCAGAACAAATTGTTATCTTATTTTTCTTTCTCTTTTTTTTGGTCAAAGAGGGAGTAAGTCCTGAAAATAAAAACCAACAACAAGTTAACTAATCGAGAATTCGAGACCCCGGATACATCCTCTCGCAAAATAAGACGCAATTCCGGAGGAGGATATTGAAGGTTGATTAGTTTCTGATCTTGATCTACGCCTCAATTTGCTAACAAATCTGCCACTTTATTGGCTTCCCGATACGTGTGTTCGAGTCGTACACCCAGGTACGTGCATGTATCAAATGTTTGCAAACTTTCACAAGAGGTCCCACGGCCCCTGTCAGAGGCTTCTCCCAATTAACCATTGATACACAAGTTAAATTATTCATATGCATAATTAGTTTTTAAAATCCATTGTATGTCACTTTTTCCGAGCCGTGCTTAAGGACCAGAAGCTCACCTCTCATTGAAGTGCATATCCCATAGCTAGATGGATAGGCGTAGATAATACCCAAAATGTCCTGAAAAATTTCACCCATGCCTGCTGGTCTTGAGGTATATGTGCTTGCGCCATCAGTGTCCAGTAAGACCCATCCATGCAGTGGGCTTTCCACCAGACCTAAATTTCTTGTGTGATACCCGGCTCCGGGATAAATATGGAAAACTGATCCAAGTCTTTTTTTTTTGTCTTTTCAAACCAGGAACTCAAGAAGGGAAACAGGTCAGAGGGTATATCCGATGCTCGGCCGAAAAGCCCGTTGTTCTGCCACTTGCATATCCACAAGCAGGGAATGGCGAACTTGAGAGAGTAGTCTTCTATTGCCAAAGGGTTGAAGTTATATGGTTGATGATATGTATTTTAAAACAATCCTATTTTTCTTTTGTAGACGCACTCAATACATTTTAACAATGACTTTTAAAAATCAAGTATTGGATATTGAGAAATTGTATAAATGGATCTCAAATCTAATCTCATCTAATACTATGTGTTGAAACCTGAAACCAAGTCTATCCTAGCAGGACACTTAGCATTCGTTAATTGGATAGCACTAAGTAATTATATAATATGGTAATATTAGCTAATTTATGGAAAATTTGGCATTCATTGATTGGATAACACTAAGTAATTATATAATATGGTAATATTAGCTAATTTATGGAAAAATAAGACTCCTATGATCTATGGTGATTATGGTGATAAGCTAATTTATGATAATAATTTTAAATATAATGTTATATAACAAGTGATTGATAGTGGAATGAAAATGAGATAGTATAAATGGTGACCTAAAAGTGGAAATCCAATAATAATATGATAAGTGAGTAGGAATAGATTATATAAAATATCGTTGCCAATAATAATATAACAAAGATAAACCGACATTTTAATCAAACGAGTATAACAACAGAAATATTCAACCTGGGTGCGGGCCGGACATTTTTGTTGTTATTTGCTTATATTATTGAAATACTATGACTATTCTTCACATTTATACATCGAATTGGCACATACTTGATTGAAACAACGAAAACCAACATAGATCATGAAACAAGTCACATAACAGAGTAAGTGACACAATTGTAGCCTATACTGTGTAAGTTTAGTTTCGGGTAAAGATATGAGACATTGATACTAGTAACGATTAAGTTCATGAATTGTAACAACAAATATAATTGTTGGTTATGCGCAACACTACGGATATATACCATGTGATCTTATGAACCAATATACCACAATAAACCTTTTCAATTATTTGTGTGAATTTGGAGACCGAGTTACAAATCCTATGAATGCCTAGTAACTAAGGTTTTCCTAAGAATTGTTGTCCCTATAAGCAATATCAAAGGATTATCCAAAAATAAGTGTCATATACTTCTTACCATGCACCAAATTTTAGCAATTGCGATACATATGATATTCGATCTTTCAATGAACGATCTCATAAATTATATCATAGAGGGACCCACCCTCTTCACAAATAACATTAATTGTTATTCTACTTTGTTTTTGGAGTAAAAGACCCCACCTTTGCTTTTATCTCTGACATTCTCTCTCTCCTCCCTTTTGTTTATTGTGACTTGAGCCTTTTATAGTATATGGTACGAAGTATATGCCTTTCTACAGACGAACACGTAATCTTCTTTCGCAACTCGAATTGTTGTCGGACGAACAAATCTTGTTTTGCGATGGTTGAACCCAGATTTTTTAGTTGTTTTTGCCAATACACGACACCCCATTTCTAATGTGCTTAGGGTCAAGTCTATTTCTGATTTATCCTCATACAACCACGTACTCGATCACTCGCATGAATGATTAGTGAAGTGATTATATCGAGATTCGAGGCCAAACTTTTCCATTGATATTACAACTCAATATTAGTTGACATTATTACCTAAAATGCGGGATTAATTATCAAGATAAAAAGTAACAAATTCTTTCACGTGTGAAGAGTTAGGTGGACAAATCATTGCTTACACCTTGTGTAACTCATTTAGACTTATATACCAAATAATATTATAACATGTGATATATTTTATTAATTGGAAATAATGGAATAAATGAAAACATGGATTGCATGTGTACAATATCTAAAGAAACATGATATAATGCCAAATTAAAGCAAAAAACGTCTAGCTACATTGACCTTATTTTATTTTTATTTATTTTCTTTTGTGTTTTTACATCTATAGCCTTGTTGGGTTTGTATTTTATTTTTCTTTTTGTTTTGGGTGAGATATTGTCTTGCTTTTTTAGCTCTACATATGGGTGGGCGGAAATAATGGTCTCGCTTTATCTTTTACTCCCTACATAAATAAATATAAGTCGTTCTCACTTATCGAAATGGTTGTTTGACTCTCAATTTAACGTAAAAGAATTTGAAAAGAAAATTATGAAACTTATATAATTGGATTCGTAACGAAATACCCTTTCGCAAAAGTATATTTTCATAATTTTCACGTATATATGTTAAGAGATATTGAGGTTTGAACGGAGAACCTCGGTATGTGAGAACGACTTATATTTATTTATGGAGGGAGAATTAATTAGGGTCGGGTACGTGCATTAAGAATGACAAATTGGGTACTCGACTCGTAAGCGATTCTCTAATTTTGTGAGAAAAATCCGCAATCGCTCAAAGTGATAAGTAAGAATAACTCACTCACAACTGCATTTAGTAGACATCAATCATCCGACTCAGAAATTCACAACACCTTTTTGTTCATGAACCATGATAGTAATGAGAGTATATAAATTTGTTTCCATTTATTAATGTGAGTGAAGAACAATTTTTACCATAGATATATATTGTCGAATCATTAAGATTTTACACAACGATGATCCATGAAGGGGGGAGGGGAGGGGGGTACTAAGAGTCTAAGACACCGAAATGTAAATTTTTGTACTAAAAACCACGGAGAGTCCTAGAAAAAAAAAAAAAAAAAGAGGGACACCGAAAAATATTGTTGGGACATGGAAAATGCATTTTCTAGATTTGTCACTGAGTGTACATTGTGTATGGTAGATGATCTTTGTCATCCATGGTTGTTTTCATCAAATCTTTATTGTTACCCGAGGATCTCCCCACACACCGATGAACCAATTTAATCGAGCCTCATCGTGTCATGGTTAGGCGTCGAGTCTGTCGATGGAGACTGACTAGGTGTTAGTCGTCGTCAAACCATACATTTGACTTATTTTAAGTACCAATGACTCATTAAGCCACATGCAGTTAACATAAACCACATTTGAAGTCCCCATTTTTCACTTAGTCACACATTTTTTTATCAAACCAAAATAAGAACGGGGTTTGATACGATTCACGTATAAACTCATGCACCAACGGTTTTGAGTGTGTACTTATGATTCAACAGTAATGGTACTAAAACAACTAACCAATAATAAACAAACCACCCCACCTTAATTATCCTTGTGCAAAAGGGAATGGGGTGTTTAAAGGACGTAGGGAGTAGCTACTAATAGCTGAAATGGTAAGTGAAATACGCTACATTTAACTTAATTTGGCTAGATTGTATATGAAAGGAAACAGATTGGTAGTTAGTAGATGAAATGTCGATAAATAAACTGAACATAAATTAGCAAAATTGAATTGAAAGTTGATATGGCAGCTAAACTAAATTGAATTGATAAGCTGGACTATATAGAAATGATCCGAATAACATAAATTGGACTCTATAGAAATGTTCTTAAATAACCAAAAACTTAACTGAACTAAGAGTTGTTAGCTAGTAGTTGAAACGGTATTAAATGAGCCTGATTTGAACTAGCGTGTACAAACAGATTGAATTGTTAATTGTTTAACCCACATTATAAAAAAAAAAAAAAAAAACAGGAGAGGCAAGATTGGTTTGGCGCTTAGCGAAATGCATTTAGCGCCAAACCAAAAGCTTTTACGCGCAAAATTAAAAGAAATGTGGCGGGCATTAGCTTGGGTAATGTCATTCTTCTAACCTAATTACCCATATTGGCCATATATAATGAGCATCTCCGCTAGTCCAAATTGATCAATATATTCTTTTAGCATTTATACAATTAGCATATCACATATACACCTAATAAACACAATACAGACTTCTCTATCAAATTATGAAGAAAATGGAGTTATCTATGAATTCATTCTTTCGTAACATGAAAGGTATTCAAACGACACTTATAACTAATTTTGATGTTCCTAAATTTTTTATCTTATATTGTATTTCTCATTATTTGATTTCATTGTGACTCTTTTCGATTAACTTATAATTTGTGTCAGAGACTTATCCTGATTGCCGAAAGAAAAAATAGTCCGTCATGCCCTACGATTATAAGAGTTTGTGGAAAACAAGTTTGCGCATCACCGATGAAGAAAGTATCAAACAAAAAAAGGAAGACGAAGATCGAAATGGTAGATCTTACGAGGGACGAGGACGTCGAAATTATAGATTTGACAAAGGACGAGGAGGCCGAGGCTATAGATCTCACGATTGAGGACAATATTGAGATTTTTAATTGAAGAACCTATTGAGATCATAGATATCACAAATGATGTCTGATGCACACCCAAACACCATTGATACATATAGGACTTTTTTTTTTGTGTTTTGTGTTTATTGAAATCGAAAATGCAGTGAAACTGAAAATGGGATATGATATTGAAAACCAAAGCACAATGTGATGAACTTTAGCTAACAATAAATGATCTAAATGAATATGAACTACAGGGATACCATTCATAAACATAAAGACACTACAAGGAAGATTGGACCACCACAAATGCTCCTAGATACATTTGCTACTGTTTTTGCATCCAAAGAAGAAGAGTAAAACTCAACTGGTTTTTTTTTTTTTTTTTTTTATCAAAGTCTGTCTATTACAATGCATAAGAGACCCTTTATATAGGGTTTTTAAGTACAAACTGATACAATAATGCAGAGAAACTACTACAATATGATAAGGAAATAGAATAAGAAAAACTATCTTATTGATATTATTTGTGGCTGATTTATCACTCAGTTTAGGCTGCAAAGTGCTGCTACTTTTGCTCTCTTTTCAGACCCTTTTTCTTCAATAATAGAGCTGTTTACTTGCTGGACAAAGGCAGGAGTGGACGTGCACAATAGTCAAAGAAAGTTGCTGCAAGTTGGACTTCAAATTTTTGATATAAAGAGCAAACCCTCCCTTGAGGGTTTTCTCATCCCCTTTCCTTATCAAGTTGCTACTTGCTTAAGAACTGAATATTTTGGCTCTAAATATAGCTAAATATTCACTTGAATTTACCACCATTTTCTCAACAAAACCCGAGCCTTATTTTACCCCTCAGATAAGCTAATTCATTCACAACATCAGACAATTCCGTAAAACAGAACACATGAGCCTGACAGTGTGGAAATGACTATAACTTTCACCCCATCTATCACATGAAGCTCTAACCTATGACATTAGAGAGATAGCTTTCTGAACTTGAATTTGAACACATATTTAGCCCAATTCCGTTATCTGTACATGGATATTTTAGACCTCAAAGTCCAGACCTGTAAACTGGAGTTGCTGATCCTTTCCTCCCTGACAGACTGATTAAACATTAAACTGCAAACAATCTACAAATCATTTGGTGTTGATTCAAAAACCACGAGTTATATTGATCTCTTAGCTTTCCGAAAAGGTGTGGCACACAAAAATTGAGCTTCGTTTGATCCCTCAAAGAGGCTGTCAAAATAGAGTGCGCAAACCTGAATTTCCCGAACCCTCAGAATTGCTCTGTTTCGAACTTGGAATTTGTTCACACCTTGATTCTGCATCAATGTCCATGTTGAAATAATTGATCTTACTCAAGATAGATTATTTTTTCCTCGCTATTGTCGTAGTTTAGTTGTTTTACCTAAGTTAGCGTCAATTTCAATTTTTCGTCGTAGTATGATAATTATGAACTTCATTTTAAGCAACTATGATTAATGTATTTAAGCAATAATATGAGAAGTTCGATTGTTTTTTTTTTTAGACGAAATTTTTCAAGGCCAAATTACATTACCAGTAGCACCAACATCCATGGCAAACAATACTTGAGCAATTAAACAAATATGATCCGTTTAGCAATCTATATGCCCTCCCCACATCATTCAAGTTTCGCTACTATATCCTTGATGCCAGTACGCTTAACATTCTCATTCCAATCCGAGACTGATTGGGGAAGGGGGGGAGGGAAGAGGGGAGAAGGATAAAGTCACCACATGCCACTCACAATGACGCATTCCTCTGCTAGCTAAAGTGAAATTGATAACACATTTACGCAACTGACAGAACTGCTCTCTCAAAACTTTCTTAGCAGATGATAAGCGCTTCACAAACATGTGTTCTGGATATGTGATCTTCAATTGGCTTAGGTATCGAGTTGCTAGTTTATTCAAGGACTCTGCTTCGTCAAGGTTTCCCATGTGCATACAACAAACTGTAGAGAATTAGAGAGGGGAGAGGGAGGAGAGAATTAATTGTCAAAGCTTGAGTAATTGTATTAATGTCAATCGATTTATATATAAGTACAAGATAGTATGAACACCATAATTGCTAGCC
>JBBYHQ010000010.1:10940936-10973361 GCA_038382645.1 Spergularia azorica | reverse complement strand
CTAGCCCAGCACTAGTCCGGGTAGCTAGGGCTAGTGCCAGTGCTCGACTTTAGGGGCACTAGCCCGGCTAAGCCCGGCACTAGCCCTGGCCCGCCCGGCCCGTGGCCGGCTCTAGTTGTTGGTGATAACATGTGGAAAGTTAGATGGGTGGCTCAGATTGGCCAAAAACTGTGATTAGAATGGACATTCTAATCACAGTGACTGGCCTAGAATCCCCGTCCAAAATATAGTTCTTGTACTTTCCATCAGCATCCATTTCTCTCCTCTTTGTATCACTCCGACATTTTGTTTGGTCACTAAACTTGTCTAAACCCCTGAAAAACCCTCGAAAATTTTCTTCTCGTTATGAATAATCAACCCTCGAATTCAAATTCTATACATCTTGCTCATAGTTTTTTTTAGCTTAACAACTCCGAATTCATACCGATTAACGGCTGTTATTTTACCCCGAATTCATTCAAGAAGCTGCAAAATTCGATAAATTTCTATGCCATTTCTCATTTACAATTCGAGATCCCAATCTCAGAATTGCTAAAGAATGAGAGCAAATTGCTTCGCCTTTCGCTGTAGTCGCAATTGTCTTGTTGTTGTTGCTGCTGCCGTTGTTGCTGTGAGTGGTGGTGGTGGTGATGATGACTCAAACTCCCAACAGTAGCAATAATAACAACGGCAGCAACAACAACCCTTATCAGCAACATGACCACCACCACCACCACCATCACGTTTCACCGCTTTCTGTGTCGTCCTACCGCGAAAACAATGCTGCTTTTTCAGTTGCATCATTTCAACCGGCAAGGGTCCGTCTTTCGGACATCTGCCCCTATGAAGGGGCGCCCTCTGGGGTGTACCTGAAGGCGGTCGAGGCGATTTCAGGGTCCCTGATAAGGCACAATGCTGTTGTTATTGAGCTCGAGAGCCACGACGCTGCCATCATGAGGTGTGGATTGGAGGCGGCACGGCTGTATTTCAGGAATCAGGCTCTGGTTGGTGGCAAGGGAAACAAAGGTGTTTATATGTACAGGGCTGGAAGGTAGTCATTTAACCCTTGTTTTTTAAGCTCTTTGGTCAATTAGTTTTGATTAACTAATTTTGATGGAATGACATGCTTACTGGAATTATTCGAGAATTGGGAATTACTCGACAAAGGGGTTTTGAAGAAGAATGCTTTAGGCATGAATTGCACTCTTGTTGTGAAAGAAATAGATGGCTGACTAGTGTGATTTTCGGAACTAACTTTGATATGTTGGATTGTTTTTTTTTGGTTGTATGGTGTCTTTAATTCAATAAAATGCCTTTGCATCGGCTATCAGACGGCCCTTGGATCGTGTTGGAGAGTAGATCAAACTAGAGTTAGCTAGACCTGTTGATTATAGTGCCTCCACTATCCATTATTCGGCCAAAGGTTTATTGTAGACGGGGGTTGTTGAAGGTGCCTTTGGTGAGACATTGTGTTTTCTGGCCAGATTGAACTATGTCCAAAATATATCAGTTGCTAAGAATTACTATGTGTTATGTTATGTCTTTGTTATTGCAAGCATGAGGGATTTGGAAAACTTCTGAAGTTTACTTTCTGGATTTTGATGAAGCAGAGGAGGCTTGGGTGCTTCTTGCATATGTATAAGCTGTCACTAGTGATTGGGGGGGGGGGAGAGTTTTTTGTGGAATGAAATAAAAAGCTATCCGTGCAAACTCATAATATGTATGTGTGTGCTAGGGGCTAATTTCTTTCTTGTCATCTAAGAACCATACCCAGTTCAAGATAAATTGGGATTGACCATATATATACTCACTTTTTCATAGGCGTGGCGGATGACATGTTATATATGAGAAAGATTTGGCTTGTATTTTGAGTGGAAAACTGAGATGGGGATGTGGGATCCATAAACATTCGGAGTTTGTTGTTCAAGGTTCCTTTCAAGTTCAGCCAATGGTCTGATTGTTGACGATGTCAATTGAGTAGAAAAATGGTGATCGTATGTGCGTATGTTTCGATGAATTATGTGGTATTTATCTTGCGTGCACATAACTATATGTGGATTTTGTTTGGCTAAGTTGTCAAGCTGAATAGCAATGTAGAATTTGACACTACATCAGCTCCTTTTTGAAGGGCTATAGAAGATAGTGATTCATCTCCCCCTTGCATGGCTGAAATGTTTCGATGCCTTGGGAAAGCTGCCCGTACTTCTTTGTGCGCCATTGCAAGGCACCTCCGTGTGCGTAGCGAGTAAGGAGACACCCTAATTACTTTTCTTACCATCACCTCTCCTATTAGTCCTCTACTATGTTTGTTTAATGATCATGATCTTATTTAACAGTGTTTTCAACCATCTGCTTGATGATATCCCGTTACCTGCCAATGAGGCATCCTCTTCCGTTCTAGTTGCAACATATTTGCATGCTTCTCTGAAACATGGGAAAGGGGCTATAGGAGGCAGAAAACCCTCTATCAACGGTGAATTCGAGAAGGGATTGCTGACCTTGATTTCTTCCGATATTCCTGGCCTTCAGGTACGGCTGTCAGAGAACCTGACTCCCTTTTTCTTGCATAGCTTACTTGAGTGAAAAAACCATGTCTGAGTCTTACTAAATCCTTTTGCTATTATCTAAAGGGTCATGTAACTCATGTTCAATGGTAGATTTGAATTGGTTGCTTTTTAACTGAAGTTACACTCTTTAAGTTCACTTCCTTTAGCTGTTTCTCTCTTTAGGTGTGTGACTCCAATGGTCAATGGTACCTGGCAGATAATGGGCTAGGTTCTAGCTCTGTCTTGCTGCTTACAGGGAAGGCACTAAGTTATTGTACTGCTGGTCTACACGCTGCGGCGTTGTACCGTGCTGCTTCTAATATCTCTTCAGGTGTTACAAGGTACTTTTATATTTGATGCTCAGTATGAAACAGTTAGAATCTTAGTGCTCCAATTGAGATTGTGGCGTGATGTCATGAAACCTTTGATATATAATAATTACTCCATGCTTTAGAAGCTTAGCCTGCAAAAAATGACTGCTGGTTAGAAGAGAAGTAACCTGCAAAAAAGTAAAACAAAAGAGGGGGTTTGAGAGGCGGTCTCGAGGTATAGGGATAGATGAAGGAGACAAAAATAGTCTGATTTGATATCCATTTTCAGGACATCATTAGCCTTTAGACTTATGCCGCGAAGCAATGCGGTTCTGGACTGCTCGTCCATTACTGCTGCCGGCCATGTCATCCCACAAAGTTGCTATGTCCCGATATCTGTGAGCCAATTTATGGACGACCTGTCTACGGAAGACGGTTTGCTCAATCATTCTGACAGTATATATGTAAGTTCTTTTGTTTCATAAATTCATGCTTTAGTGAGTGAACACTAAAAGTGAAATGGAAGATATTGACAAGTACATGATTTATTTTATCATTAGACAGATCTCCGTTGTTGTTTGACAAAAGATGATTATCTGAATATGTGTCGTGTCTGTTTAATTATTGATATGCTATCAGAAATACTCCCTCCGCCCTCAAGTGATTGTTAAAAAATGAAAACGGAATTTTTGAGAAACTTTACATATTTACTTGTGCACTACCTAAGTCATTAATTTTTATCAAAAATCAGATGGAAGTGAATGAAGTAGTCCAAAAATGAAAAAAGTGATATAAGTAGTTATTTTTAGATGAGAATATTAGCAATTTTTTTTGGACAAACGACTAAGGAAATTTTAACAATCATTAGAGGATGGAGGGAGTAATAAATATCTTACTTAGTGACTAGAGACTCTACCATAGTGTCAAGGTCATATACCTTGCCCTCAAACTCAAAATTCAGTATCTGGATTGTAGCAATTTTGGTTCTCATGTGTGTTAACAGTATTATTGTTTCTGTTGCCTGATTATTTTATAATTGCAGAATTTAACTGTATATTTTTCTTCATTGGACCTATGCACCCGACTCTCAATTGCTTATGGTTTATCGTTACTCCTTCAAAACCTGTTTTGACTTCTCTTTTGTGACGAACCTTTTTCATGGAGTTAGACATATTATGATAGGCAGCGTCTTAATAGTAGTTTCACAATATGGATGATCTCAGGTGGAGCAAAGTAATCTGAACAAGGAGCCGTCATTGAGAAGCCTACTTTCAGATCCCCTAACGTATGTTCTACCATCTGTTTTCTCTGCAACTACAATATGTCGTTCAATCAGCACACATTTTGTTAATATCTGTGTTTTATAGCTGAAGCATGGACATGTCAACCCCTGTGGCTCTAGTTTCCACTAGCCATAGCCCTTCTTTTGTAACTGCATAATTTTGTGCAAAAAAACATTGAATGAAATCACCAATGACTCTACAAACAAATTGGAATAGAGGGCAATGTATTAGATATTTCTTTTAGACTTCAAAGTAGATTAGTAGCAGCACATAGCCTACTTTGGCTTTCCTGAAGTGAACAGGATTGAACAGTTAAATGATGTACACAAAATTTGGATAATTTATTTATTTATTTATTTTTTAATTACCAATTAATAGCACCCAAAGAAGGTTCAGAGCACACATGGTGGCTAAGGAACATCCCACAAAGAAGGTGATCTAGATAGTAGGGATTCTGTTAAGTAAGATAATTCCTTTCCAGGTTAAGAAACTTTAAAAACACTCATTAAGCACGCTGCAGTGACTTATCTTGATTTAGCTGTCCAAAATCCCAATCTTATGTTGAGCTAGATGTGAGTAAGTGACTGTTTAAGGACCCTTTCTGGCCATACCAATTGTCCTTTACCTTACACAGTTACACTACAAAAAGATGCTTCCAGGAAAGTCGAGCCACCTTAAACTAGGATGCCTTCATGGAAGTGCAGTAGTATTGATCTTGTCAAGTGCATTGCTGATACAAATGCAAAAACCTCCATGGAACCTCAAAACTACCTAATTTTGCTAGCTCTATGTTATAAGGATGCCTAGAAAACATACTAATTGGTTTCACAAAAGTTACCTCTATTATGTGGAAGATTTAAATTACAAAATAGAGGTAACTTTTGTTTCGTTATTTTCATTGATGATACTATGTTATTGTTGCTTGGAGAAGTTCCTTGGGAGATAAACAATCTGTCTGCTTCAGGAAATAGACAAGTTCCCATGTAGGTTTAGACAAATTTTCCACATGTCTACACTAACGAAGATATACGTAATGCACTTCCCTATTTGTAGGAGTAGACATATGTTTCACTTGTATGAGCCTCAGCCATACATATACTACACCTAGCCTATTCGTTCATACAATCCATGTCATTTCAGTTGCTTTTATCAGTGGTGGGGTACCCTTGTGACGGTATGGTGGAGGTGGCGGTTCGCGGGCGCTAGAAGGCTGTTGCTCTATTAGGTGACGGTCTGTGATTTGTTGGCTTATTCATAAGAGTAAAGATATGGTGGGAGTTGGTGTAAATCTCGTGGGTGGTCAGAGTGACCGGTGGTTGTGTAAGTTTTGTTTGGGTGGGGTGAAAATCCCAATCAATTTCTCCTCAATTCGGGAGATGAACGAAATGAAGAGGAACAGAAAATACTGAAAGTGCAAAATAGTTCCAAGTATTTTTAGGAATATGATAATGAATAGGGCCTAGAGAAGTAAAACAAGGATGTCGAATGGCATTCCAGGAAATTTGCTCCCACGATTTAAGAGTAACCAAATTAGTGATCATTGACAGAACGTACATTAGGGAATTACAGAAGTAGTAGAGTAATCAAATCAGAGAGCTCCTCAGCAATCATATGGGTGTCTAAGCAAATGAAATGATGAGAATTTCAACTGCTATAGCAAAATGGAGAATTCGCGGTCCCTCTTGCAGATCAGATGATTAATGAATTCCAAGGACGAAGAAATGAAGAATAATCCCCTTTTCTTCCCGAAATCCGAAACAGAAGCATTTTCCACCTTTTATTTGGCAAAAAATGAGGACAGGAGAATAGGAGATATGTGCCATATGTATCCATGGGCAGGTATAGGTACAAGTGAATTAACCTCGGGTGTTCCAACCAAGCTTATCAAGCTCGCAGTTTTTGAAAGACTGATATCTTGAAAGAAATGTAATTTACTGTTTTCGTTAATGAACAGTTATATGGAACCAACGTCCCCATCGTCAGATTTCTTTCTGTGTGTGGCCTGCAGGCCCTGTCAGACCTCCTACAAACCTATATTTACAATCCCTTGTGACTCAGCCGACCCCAAATCATCTTCAAGTCTTCTTTTTTTTTTTGTTTCCCTCTCTCCTGACTCAGCCGACCCCAAATCATTTTGGAAATAAGGCTTGGTTGTTGTTGTTGTCGTCTCTCCTGACTCAACTGGCTCTCCTAAAGTCCAGGCCCAACCGATTATGCAGACCCTAAAGTATTAGATTTGGTGGGTATGGGCAGGGTGTGGTTCTCATGCGAGTACTCCATCCAATTTGCAAGTTCTATGATATTTTGTAACTCAAAATATAGTTCAATTCCATTAATGTGTCAAATCATATGCACGATAAACGACTCGCAACTGAAATATTTTTTTCGTAATCTAACAACATCGCTCCATAAGTGTTAAGTTTTATTTGGTACATAGGAGGAGCTAGTGCTGCGGGGATGGGATATGAGGATTCGAACCCATGACAACCCCATGCCGGTTGACTTGCTAACCGCTAGGCCAACCTTAATCCTAAGTGTCAAATAAATGTCAATACACACAGTCTCTAAAAATTCACTGTGAATTTTTCAATCATCTAATGAAGTATTGCATAGTAGATCATTCATTCATATAATTGAACAGGGAAATTGAAAGAATGCGGATGGGGAGGAAAGTAGGAGGATTGAATGAAAGCGATTAGTTGTCTAATCTAATAAGCAGCAGAGTAGTGTTTTACTTTATCGTATTCGGAGGTTAGAATTTTATGCCTTTATTTTTGATAAATAAAAAGTATAAATGTGTCTCTGGGTCTGGGTCTGGGTCTGGATCTCAATAGAGAGACCCAAATCTGATCCGGGTCTGAATCCTACCCAAACCTGATGGGTCCTAAAAATTGAGGACGCATATGGGTCGGTTACGACTGGTCTGGGTGGGGTCCAGGTCCATGCCTATCCCTAGCTTAACCTCTCGTCTCCCCCAGTCTCTTCATCTCTATTTTTCCCTTTCTAATCTTCTATACTGAAGTCTGAAATTCCAGATGATAAACGATTCCTCTCAAGTTTATTCTTCCTCCACAAAGATGCATGGTTCTTCCAACCATGCAGTTGTTTGGTGAGATGATAAATCTCAAATTCATGGTGGCTTTGAACTCTTACAGTATCTCACAACTAGTTTTGGGCCATTGGCGAGAATTGGATTGGTCGCCAAGCATAATACTGATGCCTGCAATACCAAACTTAGGCAGAATAATATTTACACTAGAAACCTCAATAAGCCTCAAATGGTTGGAACATATCTGAACTTCTGTGCATCAGCAGCAAGAAAGAGTATTGTATCACCTCATTAAATTGGGTCGCCGAAACATCATAATAATCTCTACTGCTTCTCAGAAGAAGGCTGTTTCATAAACTGCATCATATGTGATAGTTTACAAAAAGCTCAGATGTCTTTTTGTCCTCTTCTTTTACATCAGAAGTCAGCTTCGAGTTGGATCAAATAGACCTGATTTCATCTAGAGTCGAGAGTTTAAGCGTTGTAAGGTTTAAGATTAATTGTTGAAGTTCGATGAGGAAAAGGTCTGAACTGTGATTGGGTTCAGCATGATATGCTCTTAGAGAACTCGGTATTCTCAATTCTTAAAAGGTGCTTCAATATGTCAGCGATTTTGAAAAATTATTGGGTTAACAACTGAGACTGAGTCTTTCGCCATGTGAGACATATGTGTCTGGGCAACTATTATGAGGATCATACTCGGTTCCATGCTGTTAGTAATTGTGAATTATTTAGGACAGTTGATTTCCATTGCACCAAAAGGCTGATAATTATCCAAGTTCAGCAGGTCTATGGCTAGATGATCATAGGATCTCTTATCATGATTGTAGTTGTGAAGATAAGGAAAGTGCCAGCAATGAATAACCACCAATGGAGTAAACTTAAAGTATACCTGTTATATTAACGATAAAATTGATTTCCTTTGAGCAATGGGGGTCTATTAGGAATCACAATTTTCCGAGCGTGGTAGTTGTAGGCTTGTAGCCCATGAGATGGTGAAGTAGATGAGGATTACTTGCTTCCTACTTAGCAGGACACCTTTATAGATTACTTGACTGCTGGGTAGCAGGTGCTGGAATCTTTGAGCTTCACAGATATCTAGCATATTAGCCTATACCTACATTTCTTTATATCCTTTTCGCTATGGGATCAATGATTTGACTGTTTTTGAGGTTTATGGGATGTTATTTGGTTAATCCCAGAATAGTGACGTATATCTCATAAAGTTCTATATGTTGGATGTATTAAGATTTTGAACTCGACAATTTGTAGGTAGGAATGATGTGTGATCTACGCAGGCTTACACAATTTCTAAATGGCGCTCTAGGTCCTTAGGTCTCCTATAATTTTGTGTTATGGTTCATGGAGTCACGGTTTCACTCCCTTATAGTGTATCTTATTCTTTACCACTTTTCTCTTACCTATAAAGACGAGCAAGCAATATTGGAGTGTATGTAAGCTAAATTGTGCTCCCTTTCTGTTTCTAGTAAATCGTTTATTATAACATATACAAGCTTGATGATCCGCGTTGCGAAATTTGGTGAATATTCTTGACAATAGACATTTATAAGAAAGTTACAAAGTTATGTAGAAGATGCTGAACTTTCTATGTTCTTATTTTTTAGTATTCCCGTATTTATTAGTCTTCCCATTTACTTATCTTCTTGGCAAATTATAAGTGTTATGGCCGCGATTATGAACTTGATCTAGTTCCATGTGTAGTAATGGATTCTGTGTGCCCGCACTCGTGTGTGTTGTGTGTGATTTTACTGCGTTCTCTTTTCAAGGGCGTAGGCTTATACTGTTATGGAGAATATCATGTAGTTTGATTCTTGATTTCTTTGTTCAGAGTTATTTATTCTTCTGACTGGTCCCCTTTCTTGATGCACAGTGGTACGTTTCTTGAAGATGCAATGTCTGTCTCTTGTGGACATTCATTTGGCGGTCTCATGCTGAGGAAAGTTGCGGAAACGGTATGACATTTTAGTGTTTCTGGCCTGGAACTGCATACATTTTCTTTTTAGGCTAATGAGTTGAAATTTCCATAAAAGAAAAGGAGTGAAGGTCTGAAAGTGAAACAATTAATGGCCAAGGCAGTGGGAATGGTGGAGTTTTCGTCCTTTGATTTTGCGAAGGCGTAAGGTTATTCCTCGTTGCCTGATTATCCAGTTGTGGTCACTTGCTACAATGATTTGCCATGGGTTTTGAGCTATTTTATGTAATTGAGTTGCCAACTAAGCTGTCCTTGAAGATGCAACAAGTGACCCTTCTGTTAAGTGATGTTGCGGTAGATGATTTAGGTCTTGGGATTCTCCATTTGTTGGGGCTGTTAATCAGCTGTACAACATAAGAGCATACTCAAAACTGTTTGAGATTGTTGAAGGATGAATATATTGTATTTATACAAGTTCGCAAAACATATCCCTACCTAGTTTTTGATACTGAGAGCTCTTTTCTACTCTTCAATTAGGTTTTTCTCTCCTATACGGTTCATATTGCAATCCCTCATTATGCAAGATGAAAGTGATGTGACTTCTGGAGTTGCGATGCAAGCCTGGTTACACAGTATTTCCTTTGCAATTCTATCTTAACTCATTAGAAGTGTAAGTCGTGGAGTAATCATTAGAAAGTCTGTCACAGGTTTTTTTGGATTTCATCTTCAGGTTGGCCATTCATTTTGTTGTAGGAAGAAATATTTTTGCTAGTTTTGGTAGGGAATGGTAATAAATGCACGGGATATTAACTTTTATTAAAAAGGAAAAGAGGGTAAAATTGGTCTAGAAACGTTCAACCTTCTAATCTCAGAAATTTAAATTAGGGGCTTCACACAAATTAAAAACTGAGGTATTGGAAGATGTTTGTCACTTTTTTAAGATTACGACGATCTTATGGCAATTAATATCTGTAGGGCACTGAAGGGGAAATGAAAACTAACTGGATATGGTTCTTCTGTATGTAGGATTTTGTCAAAAGTATATAAGTCGGAGGTAATTATTGCCTTATTGGTGTAAATCCTCGTCCAGAAAGTGATGGTAATGAATCAAGTTGGTCAGTTATGTAATCTACAGTGAAGGGTTTTGTTTGTTCGTTTTGTTTAGGTGTGAAGGGAGCCACAAGGTGGATTTTGATGCTGATAGATATTGAACCTAGGTCAAGAGTGCGTATTTTGAGTGCCAATGATTTTCTACTTTTCGACTCTAATTGCAGACCATTGTCATCAATTGGTCGCAAGTGGGAATATGCGAAAGATGTCTGTTTGGAGTTATCACATTCATATGTGAAGGGAAAAGCATTCTTTACAGGAGACTAATAATCTCCTGTAACATGACTGACTCGATGATTTTATAGTGTCAGAATGGGTTTTCATAGACATCGTTAGGGATTTATACACATATTATCAGACTTTTACGTGAAGTCCCCGCCCTTGTAATGGCATTGTATTTCATGTGGTCTTAATCACTGCCAATGAAAATCTGTGCTTTGTATACCTTCATAGAAGCCTCCGTAGGTTTTCAAACCACCAGATGCACTGCCAACAAGCATTCACCCAACTGAACCTATATTTCAATTTGGTTTACTTGTTTTTCTTGCCTACAGCTACTGCATGTGCAGTATGTCTTTTTGTGTAATTTTCTGCTCCTATATCATTTCCCATGGGTTCCAGGGTAGAGTTACATGTAGGTGTGGATGAGCTGCCTGACTAGTCTGATAAGTTGTGTTGATGCTTTTATAGCAAGATATGACATCGAACGCCGGCTTTTCAATTAATGCTCAGATTTAATAATTCATGAAATTCACCTTATTTCTCAACATAAAGTGAAACAAAACCGGGTGATGACAGAAGGGTGAACTGTTTTAAAAGAAGAAGCCAGCCAATAGAAAGTGCTGCTGCTGATCACAAGTAGGTTGACGTGAAAACACCTCTTTGCACCCAAACCACTTGTACTTTAATTTATAACACATGGTGGAGTTTTGGAAAGAGGGAAGAATGGTACAGTCAAATTTCTACGAAGTCAAAGGAACATCCAATAAAGTAATTCCACTCAAGTAGAACTACAATGCTGATAAATATGACTTTGAAGTGATCAGTGGAATATGAGGTTTGTGTAAGGTACTAGGATTATCATCCAACCAGTTTTTCTTCCCCTAATTAAAAGTTGCATAATGGGCATCCTTGGGGGTTTTTGAGTTTTGTTTCTTGTATTGTAGCCTTGTAGGAGAATAGCCAATGAGGTTGAATCTGCATATCTAAGCCAGAATTTGTGTGATGCTAAACTTATGTATTTGCTTCTGTGATTCTCGTGTACAATGTGAGACTTCATGACAGCTATTTGTCTGGCAGTCCAGGTGCACTCTCTGCCACGCAGAAATTGAGACCCGGTCCATGATTCCTAATCTTGGTACGCTTATGACTTTGTTCTTCTCGGTGGCCTTATTTTCAGCTTCTCTTTTCTTCAGTTTTTCTTATCCCTCCTATAGCACAGTGGTGAAGAAAGAAGTGACTTTTGTTTAAGCTTCTACTTTCTTATGTGCAGTGTCAAGGGTTCCTTTTTCTGTTGTCCAGTTATGGTAATTGAGAGTCAAGGTTCCACTTTTTTTGATAGAAATAAAGTTTTTCTGTATGCAGCTTTGAGGGCTGCTGCTGCGGCCGTGAGATATGAGGACGATCGAAAGCTTTTCCATAATGCAGCTCTACGAAAACGGCGGAGAGAAAATGGTGATCAGGCTGATCCAGGAAATAGGACAAATAAGGTATTTATGTTGCTATCATGATTCAGTAGCCTGCTGCTTTTCATGTCCAAGATCTTACTGTTAATTGCATTGGTATACTAGACGTTCATCATTTAAATTCTTTTACTTATTTGAAAAAAATCTTTATTGAACAACTGAAACACTATTTGTTCTACCTGGTCTAATAGTTAAGCTGATACAGTTGTAATGTAACAACTATGAGCCTAAGACCAATGAATCTAACAGACACAAATAAATAGGAAAGTAATGCAGTAACCATAAAAGTTCAACGAAAGTATAATGTGGAGTACATATTAATTGAAAGATTGCCGGTTTCAACTTCCGTTACTCTCTTGATTCCTTCTCCAAGGGATTCCCGAACTGATTTGTGTTGGTTAGATGACGGCGCCTGTTTGTAGCTTGATCCATCTGACCTAATTTTGTGGGGCTTCTGATACCTTTGTGGCTTAGTTCATCTCGACTCCTTTTAATCTTAGGAGTAGGAGTCTTATTATAGTCGTACACCGACTTAGAGGGTAAAATAAGAATATATTCTAGATCCATGAAAAATTCTCATTTGGGTACACATCTGAAAATACAAAAGATGTCCTACCTAATTTAAAACACCTAATATAATAAAATCTCGGTGTCTACAGCAACTCGAAATATGAAAGTGTTAGTGTTAATTGGTTATCTTTTTCATTTCATCAAGAGAAATCTCTTCTCCTGCCTATAACCTTTAGTCCCAGTTGGTTATTTGAATGCCAGCATTAGCATAGTATTCATAAGACATTTTTGGTGTCTTAATAATACATATGGGGCTCTTTTGGGTGTTCTGATTGGGTTTGTCCATAGAAAAAGTTTCTCTGTTTAGAATTCTTAGTTTCTAAGGTGAATATGATAGCAAGTGAGAAAAACTTGCTATGTGCTAAGTCTTTTAGGTATGTAGTGAAGCGGTTCCAAGAGGTTCATGCCTTCGTCTTACACCTCAGCTCGTCGCCATGGGCCCTCATCGCCCCGGGGTGCTTCACACCTTTTTAAACTGGGGTTAACTGAAGCATGAGGAGTGTAGTGTTTAGGGTAGCTTCTTGAGTAATTCCTGGGATTTAATTATCTCTTGTGAGGTTTTTTGGGTGATCTTTGCTCTATATGAATTAATACTCCCTTTAATTCTTATAAAAAGAAAGTGGGTTTCGAGGGTAGCAGTAGTTTCAATAAAGGATAACAGCTCGATGTTTAGGGAAAAAGTTGGATGCTTTTCTTATGAAAAGATAAGGGTAACTGACACTCCATTCTTAGAGGAAGTCCCTGATAAGTCAATCTTTGCGCCCAAGACACAATGATGCAAGTTCAATCTTCACTTTTGAAGCGAATTTATCTACTGCTCAATACCCATTTCCTCTACGTTGGAAATGGTACTTCTCATAGAGGTTATGTGATGAGGTTTACTGGTACGGTTCAGGGTACTGGAGTTCTCTTATAGAACAATTTGTGGTCCAGGTATTCTCTGTTGTAGGTTCATTTTGCCTGTTTTCTGTGTGGCTTGCTTTCCAAGATGGTTTAATCCCTTAAATTCTATTTTATAATGAGTGCATAGAGATATGAGAACATACTCGTCCCGAATTATTAATGGTGGCAAAGTTCTATTTTTATTACATTTTCAGTCTTTGGATGATATTAATTTTGGTGACGATGATTAAATTGTATTGGAAGATATGTCTTCTGTCTATAGTTTACTATCCTTAGCTCTATATGGTGATTGTTGGCGTTGTAGTTTCATTGTAGCTTTTAGCTTAGTCCTTTTGCTACAATGGTTTCTGAGTCTAGCTACTATTGTTTTCTCAGTTGCCTTGTCAACTTTGGTTATTTGATGCTATCGTCCTCAACTTAGCTTTTACTCTTATCCTTCTCTTCTACTTGGACACCTCGTTATAGAACGTGATCACTTCATTGAAAGTCATACCTTGACAAACCTCAAAGAACATTGTAGCCTAACACCCTGATATGCTCCCAAGTCTTAACATTTGCGGGCAAGTTTTGGGTTGATGTGCCAGTTGTGTGGGAATGGCCATGGTAAAGTTAACTAGTGCTGTTTCTTGTTACCTTAGTGCTTATATGCTTCATTAGTAGAACGGAGTCAAAATTGATGTTATCCAAATTTTAAATGCTTATTTCCTAATTCTCATAACAAATTATCAGGAAATAGAACATATCACTTCTGAGGATGGTCTGCACAGAGGAGTTCAGTATCCATTTTCAGTCGATGAGAAAGTTGTGATTAAGGTAAGCCTTGTGCATGCTTCCTTCTACCCAAAAATTATCTCTAGTCGTATATAATATATACAGATAACATTAGGAAGTTGTGCAGGGTAACCGGAGAACGCCCGATAAATTTGTTGGGAAAGAAGCTGTTATTACATCGCAATGCCTTAATGGCTGGTGAGTTCCCATTTCTCAATCAATCTGGACATTATTTGAAGTAAGCTGTATGTGACGTGCGAAAGAGTGATCTGATTTTAGTAACTATTTAAAGTATGATCATATTTTGCGAATGTCTTGTGCTATTCTGGCGCTACTAATGTTTTTGTAATTGGCTTGATATGGCAATCTATTCCTTTGACTTCCAGATTATTGCTTCTCTCTTTGTTGCTTAAACTCCTGGAACTTTTCATCCAATCATAACAATTTACGTGTTAGTGGCTTAAGTTCGATTATTTAAAAGAAGGGTTTATGTTATTGCGTTTTCGAAATGATACATTGACATATGAGGGTTATGCATGGCTTCTCCAAGTGTGGCCGTTTTCGGAAAAATTGGGTGGAAATTTAAGACAGTTTAGTTACTTGTAAGTTAAGGGACTGGCTTATCAAGTCTTGCTGTTGCTTCTTGTTTGGACTCCTTTGCTTCATATTCTGGCCTTAAGGCTAATCCTCTATAAACTAATGCTTACTTTGGAGGTGTTAGGGCTGACGTAAAAATCTTATCATGTCGAGCACTGGTTTCTCCGAGGGAAGTTTCCCCTTCAAATATTTAGGCCTCCCCCTCAACTGATCGAGGCTTTACCTCAGACAACTTTGCTCCTCTCATCCTTAAGATCAGGCAGAGTTTATCAAATTGGACAACACAGTTTCTGTCTTATGCAGGGAAAGCAGAGCTCGTCAACTCCGTTATTTTTGGGCTTCGGAATTTTTGGGGTGCTAGTGTCCTAAGGGTGTTGTTAAAAGAATATATCAGTTGTTTTTTTAAGATTATTTTTGGAACATAGGTAAGTCTCACAGGAAAATTGTCTTCAAGAAGCAAAATTCTTGCTGTATGCCGAGAAAAGAGGGTGGCTTTGGTATTAAAGATATTTTGAGTTGGAACAAATGTCTGTTTCTCAAATGGTTATGGAGGGTAATGAATACAGGTACTAGTGTATGGGGAAAGTGGATTCATGCTCACGTCTTGAAAGGGGAGGATCCTTGGCTGATAAGCCTCAAATTTGAGTGGTCTTGGACCTGGACAAGAACATAATTCGCACTAGAGACATGCTAGCACAGGCCACCTGGTTCAGAGATTTAGGCTCGGATGTTCTTGGAAAGGAGTGTGAATAATGATATGATTATGCTCTCCGAAGCTTTACGACTTGTTTAGGAACACAGGAATCAGGAGAAACTACTATTCCATCTGTTGGGATAGTATTAATCTTCCAAAGTACTCTGTAATTTCAGGCTTGCTGATTCAAAATAGCATTGCTACTATTGATAATGTTTGCAAGCGAGGGACCTGTCTTGTCAACAGATGCAGCCTATGCAAAGACGACAATGAATCAGCAGCTCATCTATTCTTCAAATGCAATTACCTAGAGAAGTTTGGAAACAGGTTAAAAGCTGGTTGTGCATTTAACAATGTCCTTCCTCTTTAAACTAAGCTTTGTACTGGTTCAAGAAATCAGTGAAAGGAAGAAGCTGGAGAAGTTGAGAAGATGCGCTTTGATATGCTCTATATACATGATTTGGCAGGAGGGCAACAGTCGCATTTTCAAGGATCTGGAGCAAAGTGTTGAGGTTATTGTCTGGAAAATCCAATATAATGTTTTGAAATCTCGGAGTAGAATCTTTTACCTCTTCCCTGTAATTTGTATAACTGATGTACTATCTTAACTAGGTGTTTTGGCTGGGTTTTCTTTCTCTGTCGAGGGTTCAGTCTGAACTCTTTTTGTAGGTTTCTCCTTGTATCTATCTTCATTTCGATTAATAGAAGTACTCTGATTTCCAGCCTACAAAAAAAGAAAAGTAAATAGTTATGGGATCAGCATTTAAATTTGGCTATTTACCAGTTTAGCTACGGAGTCATGATCTTGAAAGTTCTTCCATGTGAACTATTTTCTATTAGCCTGTCTGATCTCCAATTCTTGTGCTTAGGACTTTGGTACTTATTTTCTAACAATATGAATGATCTCGTTCCCCTTGTCTTTGTATATGGTCAGGTACTTATTGAAAATCATCAGCAGTGGAGAAAGTGTCCGCTTGCAATATCGGTCTCTTCAGAAACTGAAAGCTTCCCAGAATTCTGCGGTCAGATGTGCATCTGTGCCTACTCAAAGTAGCAGCTAACAACAGTGAGCATAGAGAGACGTTCTTTCACTGTTCTCTTCTGATTCCACAATTTTACTTCATCCGGTATTGCCCGGCTTGTAATCTTGAGTGTCTATAGTGCCTTGTATAGTTATTGCTGTAGTAACTAGAAAGGCACATGACTTTCTCGAATGCAATATGCTGTCCTCGCCATCATTATTCGATCTCATTTAGCTACTGTTTTCAATGTCTCATGTGATCAATGACTATATCCGGGAAGCTTATATAAGTTGGGATTAAGCTCAACCTAGCTAGAGCTTGAAAGGACTCGAAGTCCATTAATTTGGCGTTTACATGACCTTATTATACTCGACCAGGCTCGACCTGTCTCGGTCTAGTTCTTTCAATTTGGATGTGGTCACTAGAATCCATATACCTACGTTGTCTCATATTGTGACGAGGAGGTTGGCTATACCAATCACGATGATTAGAGGCCTCATTCTAATCACCGATTTTGGTGAATCTGGGTCGTCCATCTTGCATTTTTTAATATATACCCCACCAACACCCACAATCGGTTTCTGCGATTTCTCTCTCCTCACCCTTCTAAATTGAATTTCTCTCTCCTCTCCCTTAACACATCTCCCTCGCGTGTCCGCCTCCTTAGTCACCTTAAATAGCCACCGGAATATGTATTATATAGGTCAAATGCTCAAGTTAGACATAATACTTACTAGTGTGAGATTCATTTCATGGATAGAATTAAAGGATGATCATTCTAGGTTATTTATTACTCTAGTACCTAGAATAGAGAGTCCGTTCTTATCGAGAAGTGACAAGACTTTCTACGAGTGCACTACAGTCTAAACTAGATAGGAGCATATCATTCTAAAGTTTGTCTTCTTCAAACTCTATGTTATGGATCCATGTTTGAGCATTGCTCTTCTATTAAGCAGTATATCTAAAAAAAAAGGTAAAGCATGTAAATTACCAAATAACATCCGTAAAAGATTATTAACTGATGCATGTGATACATGAAAGTACAACCAAAAGTTTCTATCGTAAGCTGCTACTCGAGTAGAAAGATTGCTTAACTAAATCTTCCTACATCTCTTATTCACATAAATCGTCTCAAGAAACTTCAAATGCCCGTGAAAAAAAAATAACACAATGTGCTAGAAATAGGAGAGATGAGCCTGAAACACCAGTCTAATTACACTCTTGATTCCTTAAAGCAAACCTATAGCAAGCTTAAGAAGAACGGTCTTAAACGAAACGAAACCTGTTACTAACATTCGTGTTTGGAAGTTTACGAGCTTATATACAAGACATGTTTCTCACATGTCTAAAAGTTGACGTTTACTCATGCCTAAAGCTGTGTGACATGTCTGAAAGCTAATGAACACCGATATGTGCAAGACGTACACCACATGTCCAAAATATATGTACGAGCTGGTAATCTTGGTTTAGAGGGACTAATATGTACGTGATGGCTTCATGTTGTCCCTACATATGTCTTAGGCTCTGTTCGGCAACACTAACTGTTTGAGTAGCAGGTAGCTGTTCAAGTAGCAGGTAGCTGTTTTAGTAGCATGTAGCAGGTAGCTGTTTGCTCCAGAAGTAGCAGTTGATGTAGACGTGTTCGGCAAAAGCAGCTGTTGAGTTATTAAAAAATATGGATTTGTGTTGTCTTTAATAACATTTTGTGTAAAAAAAAAAAACAAAAACATATTGCCAAATTTTACAAATATGTGTTATTCTATTCTATCGTGCAAGCTTACAAATCCAAGTGAAAAAAAGAAGTAGAAATCAAGTTAAAAAAAAAAAAATCTAATGAATTTCATAAAATTAAATCTCCTTATAAAACATGAAGTCTAGCAATCATGTTGTATACGTTAGTTGGATCATCTATCTCCCCATAACAATGCAGCTATATTGTCTCAAATAACTCTCATTTGAGTAGATCTTCCAAAATTTGTCTCATTTGATGAAGAAGCACTACAATCAATCTCATCATGAGGTATAAAATCAGGATTTTCGTCAAGTACTCGGAAAATAGGATCAGATGGTGAATTTATTCTGATGTAATTGTGCAATGCCAATGTAGCTATAATTATGTGTATTTGCGTCTCCACCGTGAATTGTGGCATTTTAGTGAGTATCTTCCATCTTTGCTTCAAAACTCCAAAAGATCTTTCGATACAACTTCGAAGAGATGAATGAGCTCGATTGAAGTATTCACGAGCATTCTTGGGAGGCTCACTCTCAAATTGGTTTTTATGATACCTAATTTTGGGATAAGGTACCAAATAACCCTCTCGATCTGGATAGCCTTTATCCACCACGTAGTATTTTCCTAGATAAATAAAAAAACATATTAAATATTAATACTTGAATTATATGTACTATTTGATTTGTAAAGGAGCCACATACACTACAATAATACCTTTAGGAGGTTTAGGAAACTTCATTTCTGGTGTTTGAATTGCATGAAGAAAAACGCGAGTATCATGAGCAGATCCCTCCCACCCGGCGGACACATATGTAAACCACATATCAAAGTCACATACGCCCATGACATTAAACGTAGGCATTCCTTTTCTTCCTCGGTAAGGCATTTGTTATGACTTAGGAATACATGCTGCTATATGTGTGCCATCGATGCATCCAATACAATCCTGTAACATAATCATAACTTTGAATGAATATACTATTATATAATTAATGTGAAATTTATTTTAAATATAACAAGCAATTACCTTGAAATATGGCATATATCGTCTATCTGAAGCAATTTTAATTGGTATTCCTCGAAATTCCGGATCATTTGGTCTAATAATATCATGTGCGAGACCCTTAATTCGCTCATCAGAAATTGATCTTAGAACTTGATGAAAGGCTAGACTCACACTATCACCGGAACGTTGAAAACGCTCTGCAAGAAGCCTATTTGAAGCACCATGTGCAATAGTATATAAAAAAATCCCCACTTTCTCAACAATTGACATGTTACGACTTGCTTTTAACTCGTATTTGTTTGACAAATCTTTACATAATTGCAGAAGTAATCGTGGCTCTACTCTTAGAGCGTTCACACATCTGATTGGATGTCCATCTAACAACTCTTTCATCCATCTTTCTCCTGTGAGAATCGAGGTCATACATGGCTCCTTATATATGTATTTGTAGTAATATGTAGCTATCAAGGAGAGTGTATATGCTATGATAATGCATATTTTATACTTCGTATCTTGATCAATGTCCATAAAACCTATGAAATGTTAAATCATTAAGTTATTAATTATATAATAAATACTATGTATAGCTTATTAAAATCGAAAAAAAGTTAGATAAGCAAATCTAAAAAGTAAAAGTGTCTTTTTAAGAAAATGACTACATTCATATCATTGATAAAAATAAATCAAGCTACAATAAAATATGACCAAAAAAAATACAAGTAATATTCAAGGACATCAAGCACCTAACTAATACTACGTACTTTAGAACACAACAAATGTTCAAATAATTTATCAAAAAAAAAAAAAAAAACAAATGTTCAAATAAACTCACTTATCTATCTTATCCTTCACACTAAACAAATACTTAATCCAATTTAGTCTACTTTGGTCACTTCTCATGTTTAAGAACATTTCTCTCCTAGTGGAATTCTCTAAGACAATAAGTGTATAGCCCCACAATTCACTGGAATCCTCTAAGTCACCGATTTCTACCACACGATTTACAACTTCCATCGCTAATGGAACATTGGATGCTCGATCAGAGGTGACATTGGTGGAGCTAACATTGGTAGAGCTACCCTCGGCAATTTGCTTCACACATTTTGTCATTTCGGATATCGATTCTGATAGGAATACTGAGCCAGCGGATTGTCTTCTCCTACGTTTCATTTGGACAACTTTATTGTTAAGTGAAACCTTTTGGGTTTTGTTTGTTGTCTTAGCTCCACTTGATTCACCTTGATTTGTTACTTGGGCATCTTGATCTAGGGAGGCTGTTTGGGATCCTTGTGTAACAAAGTTTTACAAGAAATTGTCGTCGTTCATTAAGGCAGATGTAAACGAGTTGTTTTGAAAATAAGCATCCAAATTTGAATCCTCTACATCCAACTCCTCCTCCCCTTCCTCCTCTGCTAGGTTTTCATTCTCATTTCCATTTCCTTCGACATTTATGATTGGGTCCTTAGCAGGTGCAGTGACCCGCTTTCCACAAGCAATTCCTTCGGAAAATAGTTGATCCCATTTATCTTCAAGTTCTGAATTTACCCTCTTGTAACGAAATTTTTGATATTCTCTATTCTCCTACAATATCAAAGAAGGTTGAATTAATCTCTGAGCTAATATATGTTTGTACTTATTTTTAAGAATTTAGCAAAAGTTAGAGAGCCCACCTGAATTTTGGAGAGCCATCAGTTGTCTGTAGCATCAATTTTTCCGGTTACGGGATCCCAACCCAAACCAATTTCAGAACCTTTTAGCTTTTTCCAATGACCCCAATCTTTTTTTAAACCATCATACTTGCTTTTACAACTATTAACATTCGGAATTGAACGTCCTATAACACTCTCAACATCTTTCTGTATTTCCTTCCACTTAAAAAATTGATTACTCCCATTCTTACTCAGAAATCGAAGACAAGCATCGCACAAAGCATTAATGTCATTATCAGACCACTTAAACACATCTTTTTTCCTTTCCTTGTCGCCCGTTGAAGTCATCTAACGACATTATAAGATACAAAAATATACACCTATTATTTTTCATCAATTTCATAGATTATAGTAGTACGAAATTATGAACACCAAGATCAAAATTGTGTGCAATACTCAAATTGATAACAACGGTAAAGAACCAAATAAAACAACGAGTATTTAAGATTATGATACTTATTCGACTTGCATATGTTACGGCTCTTGCCGAAACCAATAGTAAGAACAAAATGTAAATTATTTTCAAATACCACTACGGCCGGTCTATAGAAACCTTCTACGTACACAAGTCCATAGTCAACGAAATTGTTGATTTTCATTCATATGATGATGATGATAATCAGCCATACAATAAAACAATTTAAAAATAGAGTAAGCCATAGTCAACAATAACAACAACAACAGACTTCTTATATTAACCCTACCACCGCCACTATTTGTTTACTCTTCCAGACTTCTTAAACCCAAACTTTCAGATTCATTAGCGAGGGCGGCCACCATATATTACTATGCAAATACTTTCCTAGTGCAGATCATGCCAATTTTCTGTAAACACTCAACTCGATAATATCGATTACCACAATATATAACACCACAAAATCAAATCCTTCCAAACAAATCAAATCATTCCAAACAAATCATTACCAAACAAAACATTACCACAATATCACCACAAGATTTTCAATTGTATAACTACAGTAATATAAAAGAATGATGCATATAGAAAAGGAGAAAAACCTCAAAAGAATGTCGTTGTTGAGCCTTGAATCTGATGAACTGAGCTTGGGGAAACAAGAGGTATGTTAAATTAGAATGAGAAATTAATATGAGTTATGAATGAGTTTTGGCCCTTTATAATTTTCACATTCAAATTAATAGTGAAATCATGGTTATCAGTTGTTTGAGCAGAAAGATTTTTGGCAAAGAGTGAGGAAGACGTTGGAGGTGGGAGTACCAATTCCAGCTTCGAGATATTTAGGAGTTAAAGAAAAAAAAATTAGCAAAATTTTACCCAAAACGTTACTTTGGGAAACATTTCCTAAATGCTACCTTAAATGCCAACTACTACCTAAAATGCTAGTTTTAAAATGTCAGCCAAAAAGGTAAAGTAGCAGTTTGACTGGATCAAAATGCTACTTTCTACTTGCTAATGTGTTGCCGAACAGAGCCTTAGTCTGACTAATATAAAAAATCATGATGTGGCCATTATTAATGGGTAGGACTGCAGGAGCTACTCCTCGACTTTTAGAACAGAAACCCCAACAATGTTGTAGTCTGCATTTTGTTGCTTCGAGCGCTTTAGGAGATATATGAAATCACTGCTGTCCTCGAATACTGGTATATCATGTTTGTTCTTCTGTATAATAATGTTGGAGATAATGCTAATTTAGTGGGTTGTTGATTAGTGGGGGTATGTTAAAGGTTAGTGGGTGGTTATGAGTAATTAAGAGGTCATTTATTTCCTCTTAGGATTCCCCCATTAATCCTATTAATATGCCATTATATCACCCCATTAACACCATAATTTAACCTTTAGTGGGGGAGGTTCTATCTCATAACCGCTAATTGTTATGGCTATATAAATGGGTGTGGGAGAAACATTTTATATATACCTAATATTCCTCCTCTATGTTTCTCTCTTATTCTGAGCATGCCCTTGAGAGTTCCAAGTCCCTATGGTTGAGCACACAACCTATGGGAGTGTTGTGTGACATTGAGATTCGACTTCCATTGATTGTGCCGTGGTCGGGGCGAATTTCGTTTCTTATTCAGTGATCACCGATCATGACACAACGATTACAAATTCTTATTATCTTATTGATCCGCCCCTTACAATAACCAACCTATATTTTCCAACAATTGAGAAATGAATTTACGGTTATTGTATTGTTTTTGGCAGTGAGAGAAACGTACGATGTGAGTATGGAGGTTTGTCGAGTGAAATGAGACGAATTCTTTCTTTGCGATTGATCGGTTAGGCCAACCTTTATTGTTGAAGAAATCAAATGCTGATTCTATACTCTCGCACATTTAAGTGAAATGTCCACCGGTGGTAACACTTCTAGACTTCTAGTGGTGTTTTGGATCAATCCAAGTGGCCGCATGATTTATGTTGGGGCACGCAAGAATGTAAGACCAGAGATGAACGAATAATATTTCAGGAGGGTATTTTCCGTTTCATCCAAATGGTTGGACAGCTTTTTCTCAATAGACAAATTTATTTATCGTAATCACCAAGTGATCAATATTTGAGGTGCTGACTTGAGGAGTCTAATATTATTATCACATACGGAGTATTATTGACTATATGAAATGAGGTATTACATATTGAAATACAGCCATTAGAGGTACGCTTTCAATTTCATCCATGTTAATCTTAATTTGCGATGTGAGCACGTTTGATGAATTGATGTTATGAGGTGGGATCCTGTTTGATGTGCCAATACTTTTAGAGTTCGTGTTAATTTGTGAAACTCTATTGGTACATGTAATTGGATCACATGATTATATCTCCGTATAATAATCTTTGAGAATGTGATTAACCTCTCCTCATAGGCTCATACTTATGGGTATACATATAATTATTTTTATATGGAATAAATTGCTGACCCGGTAAATATTGCGAGTACCTCATCGTGTGCTCGTTATGAGTTGAACTGTAAATGTTTGATACGTTATAGTGAGGCATTTCTAGCATTGTGGCAAGCGGTTTGCAGCCTTTTGACTTCTAATGATGTTGTTTCGTACAAGTGAATATTTTTGAGCATGTCCCCTAAACTTTATCCTTATGTGCATGCTTAGGATTTAGCTAATCTAAAAGTACTAGATCATGGATTTGGTGAGGGACTGAGGGGTAGCGATAAGATCGACACGAAAGCCATGTGTTTTGATCCTAATTAACATGTCGTATTATAAATTATTTTTGAGTTAATGCGTCATATATGTTTTAGCCGTTATGGTTAACGGAGGAGTAAACATGTGATAATTCGTGTGAATTTTGAGGTCAAACGTTTTCAAGGATCTTTATTACCCCATGTTTATACAACGGCTAGTTATGTCTCGTGAGCCATGAGGTGGTGTCATTGAAATGAGCTAATTTGGTGCTTTTTAATACTACTTTAGTTCTTAACGATGTGATATACGATCGCTTGAAAATGTGGAGAAAAGTAGTTACACTTTTGTGTCTTTCTTTTCAAGTGATGGAGTAGTGTCACGAGAGCTCAATTTAAGTTGCGATACTTATGTTTCTCGTAAGGGCTTTTTCGTGTCTATGTATTAATGTCATATGAGTTGACTAATATATAGTAAAATTTAATTTAGACAAACTTTGTGATCTATATTCGTTCGTTGATTGTGAAGTCTTAATGACTATTAGAACTCTAGTGGTGTGTGATAAGTTTTTGTCTATAAAAAGTTCTAATATGTATATGTACACCTCTATATTTTGGATGTTTTTCTACTTGAGGTAGATGAGATAGCTAGTGGTTTGTCATATACATTAATTTTATGATTACGAGAAATTTCTTGTACGCTTGAGAGGTTTGAAATATGTGTGATTTCGCCTATTCTCAATCACAATATGTAGAGAAGCATGTTAATGCTTAATGAGAATTTATGGTAATTTGATCATATAACTTTGCTATACTTTGCCTTACTATATGAGTGTAATTAAATGGTTTACCTGAAACCCCTGTCTTGTGTTTTATGGACTTTGACGTTGAGCTTTTGAGATGCTCTAGTACGTTGACTTGATGAGTTACCTTAGGGTAATTTTTGTTAAAGTCTTGTGTTGTGGAGGTTCGCCTTTTAAAGGGTTTTTACTCAAAATTTGTGTTGTCATTTATAGAATGGTTCAGAGAATTGTTGAGAGGTTTACTCGTTTGTACACCATTCTGGGGGTAATTACAAACTAGTTTTACCTATTTCTCTATTATTATGGTGTTTCTTAACTTCATATATCTTCACGCATTGAGACTGATGTACATTGTGATATGAGATATTATACACATTATGTACATGCTATATTGAGGTAATGATTGAGATTAGAACTCACTTGTTTGAGTTTATGAGTTGTGACGGGAACTTTGTTGTTGATTCTTTACAAGCAGAACTAGATACGTGGCTAGGGTTAGTTCCTGTGTTGTCGAGGGGAATGGGGCTAACGCCCATGAGGTGAGGAATTCACGGTTGATACCCGAACTTGCGTCCGCAAGGGTGGTTAAATGAAGCCGTGGAAAGACTCACTAATGTACACACTTCTCCTTCCTATGACATGTGTACTTTAAGGTTGAGCGCTTAGCTCTTAATGAGTTCATAGCCTTCGGGTGGTCCTTTGGAGACGGACTTGATGGATTCACCGAATGTGATTGAGGTTGAACACATTGTGTTCTTAATGATCTTATATTCCTGATTTAAGTGGTCCTAGTGAGACGGACTTAATGAGATCACCGTATGTGGAGGTTGAGATTTATCTCTTAATGAGTTTATATTCATATGTTGGATGCTCCTATATTGAGAAGGACTTGGACTCACGCTTTGTTTTGTGAGGTTGAGCTTTTGCTCTTAATGATGTTGTAGCCCTATTGTGGGTGGTCTATGTGGAGATAGACTAGACGCAATCACCTACGTGAGTGAGAAGGGTTGGCATCCTTTTATGAAAGACTTGGGCGGTTTTTCTAGAAGCACTCATGAGAAGGTCATGCCAAATTTGCTTTATATCTTCTGGTCCTTGTGAATAAAGGATCTTCGCGGAACTCAAAAGGGATCTACGGTAAGACATGTGTCCTGAATTTACCCTGGATTCTAGGAGTTCAAGACGAAGTTCACTCACTAAATGAAAGAATCGTTCCGTGTCACTACGTGGGGGTTCAAATCGAAAGATACCAACACTTAAGTGTCGAGCCTTTCCTACATGCTCAGAATTGGTTGCTAACTTAGCATTAGTGGGGGATTGTTGGAGATAATGCTAATTTAGTGGGTTGTTGATTAGTGGGGGTACGTTAAAGGTTAGTGGGGGGTTATGAGTGATTAAGAGGCCACTTATTTCCTCTTAGGATTCCCCCATTAATCCTATTAATATGCCATTATATCACCCAATTAACACCATAATTTAGCTTTTAGTGGGGGAGGTTCTATCTCATATACCTAATATTCCTCCTCTATGTTTCTCTCTTATTCTGAGCATGCCCTTGTGAGTTCCAACTCCCTATGGTTGAGCACACAACCTATGGGAGTGTTGTGTGACATTGAGATTCGACTTCCATTGATTGTGCCGTGGTCGGGGCGAATTTCGTTTCTCATTCAGTGATCACCGATCATGACACAGCGATTACAAATTCTTATCCTTTTATTAATCCGCCCCTTACAATAACCAACCTATATTTTCCAACAAATAAGTGATTGAGATAAGAGATCTTAAACCAAAAGGTTAATATGAACAAAAGTCCAATTAGTAGAGGTGTAGCACCAGATACAAGATATACTGAGGTTATTTACCTCAGTTTCTTTCTCCATTAGCATAATGGCTGTAAAAGGGAACACTTTTTCAGCATACTGTCCATATATGGTTGCAGTTGTTGTTCCCGAAACATCATGAAGTTCGATTTGGAAGCACGGCCTGCATTTTTAACCATGTTTGTCATAACTTGCAAGTGAAAGTTGTAATCGTAGTAGATTATTTGGTAGAATTACCTTGGTGTGGCAATGGCAGGTTTTTTTTACACCGCATGCAAGGGAAAGCCTTGTTATATTTTGTATTTATAGGCATGTAGCACTTATAGCAGCTCATATACCAATATCCCTTTTCAGTGTTTATAATGGAGGCGATGTCGAGAACTTTGAAAGTGACATCCTAAAATACACGTTGAAGGGACTTACAACGCAACATTTGTAATTCTGGGATGATTTTAAGTACCATGCATTATAAGAGACAAAATTGTAATAGGGTAGTGTGTGTTTTGGAACCTACATAGTCCTGATTGGCAGGAAGATCCCTTATGCGAAGTGACTCAAGTTTTCTTTGTCTGTACATGTTGTTTGCTTTGATTTCTTTCGGTAGTTGTTCATTTTGTCGGACCCTTCAAAATGTGTCAAAATGTGTAAGTAGTGGAAGCATGTGTGGGATAGGAAGGGAGATAAAAGTTTATTGTGGTTTGTCTCTTACCATGTCTTCAAGGCTGATTCTTCTTCTAGGTTTGGATTGATCAGGAATGATGACGAGTACTTCGTGGACAGTGACATATCTGTAATTTGAAAAATATTTTCCGCTTTTCAAATATTAATTGGTGGGTAAAGACGTGAAAGTGTGACATTAATGTAGTATTTTTCTGACTTACTATTATATGAAGACACTTTCAACCTTAAAGCAAGTATCACAGTCCACTCGGTACATTGATCCGCAATAGCAACAACTTCGTTGTCGTCAAAAGCATTCCAGAGTGTCATTAGTATCGGCTCTTTCCTGATGTTAGATAGGTTCTTGTTGGGGAAGCGTGCTACAAAAAACAGTGTGGGAGACGGTAAACGACCCACGACAATTAGGAGAGGAGTACTACAACGATTAAAGTGCAAATAATGCTAGTTCAAACACAACAATTCTTAGGTGGAAAACCCTTATCAACCAAGGGAAAAACCACCGCCACTCTTGGCTCAATCAATCCACTAATAAGAGAATCGGTAGTTCAAGTATAGAACCAACAATACCACCAATCAACAACACAAGTATAAATATATCTAAGTTTAGGTTCTAATTGCAATTACCCTAATTCAATTAGTAACCCCTCTAACTCAAAGATCTACTAATACTTTGTTGATGAATACCGGTACACCGAGACCGAAAATCATTGTTGTACTTTGAACCTCCCACATGAGCTCTTCGTTGAGTAGATCGGACCAACCACTCTTGTGTTTGTCACTCTCTCACTCTCCCTCTAGCTCACTCTCTTACTCTTTTGGATCTTACAATGGTGGATGTTGAACACCTCTATCTCTCTAGAAGATGTGCTCTCACCTTACCTCAAGTTTTCTTGTTAAAACTTGATCTCTCACACCCTCACAAAAACCCTCTGTTTTCTGTTTTGTGTTGCGTGTGTTCTATGAAAAAGCTACTGCCTTTTGCTCTTTTATTTGGCGTGAAACATGATCTCGGTTGGCTTCCTTGAGAAGTATGAGATTCCTGCCTTTCCCATCTCAATCAAGCCTATTGGACTGCATAGTCCAATAGCACTTTATCTACCAATATGGGCTATCAAGCCAATCTGGCCCAACTATACTTGGACATCTCCACAATACATTTCCACCCAAATACTACACTAATTTTCAGCACTACTCTAGCAACATGTTATTACTAACATGTCATACTACTAATTAACTTACTAACTAGCTTTTGGCCCCGTGACTTCACGGGGTCATTTTTAATTTATCTGTAGAGTTGTACTAACATGTTAATTATTTGGAAAATAGAAATAAAGTTGGCAATCACAATATCGAAAATAAATATGACCAAGATGATCATATCTTGAAAAAAAAGATGTACAATATAAACTATTTGCAATTACAATATTTATTCACAACTTGCCATTATACTATGGTAGTAAAATATAAACATTAGAAAGTCTTACTACGAAAAAATACATAAAAATAGGCTCTCTAAATATATACTCGTATATCTTCCCCTGACTAAAAATCTCTCATTGTTGAACTAATTACACATGAAACGATATTTTTCTCACCAAAATCAAACAAAATCATAACATATACTCCCTCCTACCCAAAGAGATTTTCCTGTTCGGGTTGGGCACAACAACCAACAATATAATAAACAAAGGCTAAATAAATTGGTAAGTAAATAATTAGCTACACTAATTGATATGCTTAACGTCTAAGCTTTTCCCACCCCTCTCATCACCACCTCAACTTATCTCCACCACCAGTACCACCGACGACCAACCACCACCAATACCACCGACGACCCATCAGCTTATTTTTCCCGTCGATCTCCCTACCCCCATCGATCGGCTGCCAGCTCTCCCTCTCTTCACAGCCGGCCCTCTCTTCTCTTTCTTCACTCTTCAACAAGGCTCAACCACCAGCGAGTCAGCGACCCACCACCGACCCCCGCCGGCGTAATCTCCCAGTCGCATCAATTTACCCATTCCCAAATTCATCGGATCTAAGTTCTCACCATCCCCAAATCTGCGTGTGTTGTGCGAGATTATCAATAACCACATCAGGGTTGTCGCAAAGACGTCCTCAAGTATCTAGTACGCTGATGATGACATCTTTTTTGTCTTGAGATCATGAGCAAGGATACCTGGTATGCTGATGATGACCAGAAGAAGAACAAAGAGATCTAGAATAATGTTGATGATCATAACGATGATAACGAGAACGAGGGAGTCGATGGCATTTGGTGATCGGGCAACTATGGTCGAAAAACAGTGTGGTCATGGCAATCAAATATGGTGGTCACCTGGTGGTGAGAGGAGAGAGATTCTTTGATGGGAGTGGGTGATTGGGAAATTAGTGATTGATTAGCCCCAAAACTGAATAATATTAAGGGCAGTTTAGTCCACAAAATTTGCCAAAAGGGGTAAGATTTGAAAGAGGAAAATCTTAGTGAATCGTCCCAAAGAGGTATACAGGAAGATGTCTTTGAGTAGGAGGGAGTATACTGATTCGAAATCAGATGTACCGGACACAATTGGCAAACAAAGAACCAAGAGACACCACATTTAATGTCGTTATTAATGGTGATGAATAATAAGTAATTTATGGAACTTTAAAGAGATTTAAGAAGTTGAAGTGACTCATAACGTCTATCTGGGCAGCCCAAAAGAATAATATAACAGTGTTGTGAAAGTATTTCCTAGTGACATGTGGCTGTTCCACGCGGCCAAACCCCCAAAACTCGTACGTGAATGTTAATGCTAGACAATTAATAGTATAGTATATAGATAGATTGGAAATTGTTCTGTAATTAGCACTAATATGTACACCCTCCGTCCCAGTTCAAACACCCCATATTCCATTTCGGGACGTCCCACCTCAAACACCCCATCTATTTTGGGACATATTTCTCTCTCCTACTTTTATTAAATTATTACATCCTCTCTCACATTATCTCTCCTACTTTTATTAATCCTCACATTCTCTCTCCTCCTTTTTCCTAATATTACCCCACTCAACTTACTATATCAATTTTTTTTATTACACTACAAAAACAGGTTAGGGTGTTTGAGCTGGGAAGGAGGGAGTAAGCAAAATTTAAAAGTTATTTGGTTGCTTCATGAATGATTAACGTCTTGATTACGATGTTAATATGATATGTTCCCCCAGGATATCATCTATTATTTTCACTCCAAACCTAAAGTAATTCTTTACCGTCGTGATAAACGCAACCGCAACGGTACAATCGACTACATTATATTAGTGATAACCATCGTATTCAGTATCATCAATATCTTTAAGGGATTAATCATAACTAACATGCCCCTCTAAACTAATGGAATCCTTTAGCATAATGTATATATAAGGATGCATTATAAAATGTTTAGAGTACAATATAGGTATTTGGTAAATTTGCGATATAATTTGGAGGTAACAATAATTTGGGAGTACAAACACATACACGATATAAAATCTATCTACGATTAATACATAAAACTAATAAGAGATGCTAACATTCCCTTTAAATTGTTGTATGAAAGACAATCTATATACACCACTATTTTAACATCTAATTATTTTCTAACCCAACTTCTCTCTTTCAACATGTAGAATGTGTGTATCATGCATATTTTATCACTAAACTTAAACAAATAACTAAGCTATATATAGTCCCTTAAACTAATATGTAACTAACAAATTGTTAACCGAACAACCAAGAGACACAAAGTTTAATATCATTATTAGGGTAAATAATGATGATGAATTATTATTTGAATAATGAATTTAATTTAGAAGAAGTTGAAATATTTTCAAACGTTCGAGAAGGCTAATCTAGAGTGACACATATGTTGATGACGTGGAATTAAATTGATAGGAATCAGCCTCGACATGCCACGTGGATTTTTTGGCTGTGGATGCTTTCAAAAGCTGTCACGTAGGCGTGGAGATTAGCCTATTAAAGTTATAGTATTGATTAGCATACTAAGTATTTGGATATTGGGGGTAATCTCCAACAGTCCTCATGATATAGATATCCTGTAATGAAGTTAATAAGAAAAATGCAACAGACTCACTCTTCATTTATGACAACAAATTCTTGAACAGTGGAAGGACCTAAATCAATGAGAACTACTTTTTTGTGAAGTTCATCAACAACCACAGCAAGTATATCAACATATAAAGGAATTTTGTAGTCAGTGGGGCAATTCATTTCCGGTACGAGCTGTACCAACTGACATAATTCAATTTACTTAGCGACTTCAGCAAGGGCGTCAACATATTTAGGCAGATCCCTGAAATGGACAAGGCTGATTTGCCGTTTTATCTTAGAAGACTCCGCTTCATCTGTGAGCTCAGTTATTGGGGTCTTTGCGTTGATCGTCCACTGGTAGATCTGTTATACGTAACGATATTTTGGGTCTATTGGTTTAACAACTGCATTTGAGATTTTGTACTTGTGGATGTAGTGGTATTAGAGTGTCTTTAAACAGCAAGATATCATCGGCAAATATCGTAGTCTGGACTCTTGTGCCCTTACAAGTGAGAAAATATTCGAATGAGTAATAGGATTCTAGTAAAAAATTGGAACGTGAGACTGTACAATTAACGGTTACCTCTTTGTTAAGAAGGACAAGTCTTTGAAGAGCTTTCGCAGATCTTGAAGCAGTTTGAGGAAGATTGTTTTATGCTACTTGTACATGCACAACGCATTTCTTTGTTTGAGGGGTTGACAGGCTAAAGTCGTATGCCTAAATCAAATATAAAAACCACACGAACCTATAAACGTAGTAAATGTGCAAGTGGGATCGTATCCACAGAGAACGGTAACTATCAATGTGTGTCAAGTAACCAAATGGGGGGTTTATGATTGTAATTGATCAACTAATCAAAAGCAAAAAGGAGTAATTTGTAAATCAATTAAGGAAAAGATCTCGGACAATTAATACCCACTATCGTTCACCTAGTTGTACCTAGTTATCAACTAATCCTAATTCGTTGAGTACTTAGTTGTAAAAATACAATTTCTAATCGTTTCTTAATTGTAACTAAGAGGAGAGATCAGCCCTACCTAATAGTCC
>JBBYHQ010000010.1:10916634-10940836 GCA_038382645.1 Spergularia azorica | reverse complement strand
AAAATGAGTAGCCCATAGTTAGAACAATTAGCATGCATGAAAAACAAATGAGCAGGAAAGATAAAACAATGAGAAAGCGAAGGTTAAACAATGAGCAGGTTCGATCAAAACAATGAGCAAGAAGGAGCAAAACAATGAGCATGCACGAGCAAAACAATAAGCAGGCAGAAAAATCAGTAGCTCTTAGATAAATAATCGGTGGCAGGGATAAAAAATGAGAAACAAAAATCAGGAATTAAATAATGATTAATGTAAAGCAAAATAATGAAAAAAAAAAAAATACTTACACGAATTTGCAACATATCAATATCACGATCTTTAGGCAAGTTAGTGGGTAATTGGTACAAGATCACTTCTCCTCCAAGTGGAACAAGTTTCACCATCTGTCCCATGCCAAAATCACCCCATTTTCTCTCTCTTGATATCCTTTGTCTCACCGCAATGCCATTCCAATGTTGGATGAGAGGAGTCGATGTCTTCTCACGCCTACCTTGATAGCGCAACTTGTGGAAGTAGTATATTTGCAACAGAATTGTGCAGGCACTTATTTGATTCTTACCCTTTTTGTAGGCTTGCAATGCTTCAGTCAAATAATCAAGGACGTACTTGCACCAATTTATCCTCGGGATCAAGGCTGGATTTTCTATCCCCTTAATAACGTGTGTATTTACATTCCCACTAGAGATAGGTGCAAGAAAGGTTGTCATCACGAAAGGACAAAAAGCTGCTTGAATAAGTTCCCCCCATCTCTCTCATTAAGCACCTTTTGTTCGAAGACTTTCCAATTCACATAAAGCTGTTTTGTCACATCCTTTCCAAAGTATTCTTTCCACTTTGCTCTTAGACGGTGGCTCTCAATGTCATTCTTTAAGGTTGTTACTGGAGGCACGTCGAGGTCACCAAGTGGGATTTCAAGTATATTGTGAACATTTACATCCGTAAATGTATCAAACTGGTTCTTACAAACGACATCATCTTAAAACCTTCATTGTAGTTTTCAAGAAACCATGGTAACATAACTCTGCCAGGTTCTTTGATTTTGAGATGAAACAACCCCTCAAATCCAATGTCCTTTATGGCTTTTACTTGATTTTCATTCTTCATAATTTGTGCCATTAATTTCATCACCGTTGATGAACTACGTTTGATTTGTGGGAATGATGATCCTTCACTGTCATTACTGGAAAACATTAATGAAGTTAACATTCAGTAATTGAGTGAGCCATAATGAGTTGCAAGTAAAAAACAAATGAGCAGACAAGAGGAAAACAATGAACAGGCACGAGGAAAATAATGAGAAGGCAACAGCAAAACAATGAGCAAAACAATGAAAAACAATGAGCAGGCATGAGGAAAACAATGAGAATGAAGGCAGGAGCAAAACAATGAGCAACAATGACAAAACAATGAGCAAGTAGGAGGAAAACAATGAGAAGGCAGGAGCAAAACAATGAGCAACAATGAGCAGGCAGGAGCAAAACAATGAGAAGGCAGGAGCAAAACAATGAGCAGGCAAAAGCAAAACAAGAAAATATCTTTTGCAGATGGTCTATAACATTCTGATTTTCAATAAACCCAGAATCACTAGCCACAACTGCCCAATTTCAAGTCGGAAAACATTTGCGAGTATTTAAAGACATGCATATAACGCCAGAAACAACCGCTCATTACTATGGTTTAAACAGTCATTATTTCCCCCAAATCGATCATTACTTTCCCCAAATCAATCAGAATCAATGATCATTATTTCCCCAGAATCGATCATTACTATTGCTTCTACAGTCATTTCTACACTACAAATCAATTAAAAACCAAAAATAATCGAAAATTGAGAAATAAATTCTCGTAATCGCCTATTAGTAAACCCGGTATCACTATGAAATTTGTGAGCATTTAAAGACATGCATATAACGCCAGTAACAACCGCTCATTATTATGGTTTAAACAGTCATTATTTCCCCCTAATGGATCATTACTTTCCCCAAATCAATCAGAATCAATGATCATTATTTTCGAAGGTACCTTTCGTTGCTTTTTGGTTCTTCATTTTCTTTCTTCGGCATCAATTTCTTCCTACATGAACAACAAAAAAAATGGAGGTTAATTTCTGAACAAATAACTCCGAAAATAATTAAAAACTAGGGTTGTAGGACAATGGTTAATACTCCGAAAATATTATACAAAAATGGTTTCCCGGTAATTATAAAAATGAAGGTTAATTTCTGAACATATAACTCTGAAAATAATTCAAAACTTGTTAATTTTGAATTTTGTTTACCTTTTGTTTTGTTGCTCTTCTTCAAATTTCACTGTTGATTTTCTTTTCATTTCTTTTGAAACTTTATCTTTAACAAATGCAAGGTCTTTGAAGAAACTTTCATCAATCTTTTTCTGCTTCATTTTTTGTATGAAAATGAAATTATGAAAAAAAAAAAAAAAAACTTCTATGGAAATGAAATTATGAAATAAAAAACTTCCATGAGAATGAAGTCTCTGAAACTGTTTTTGCAGGGAGTTGTTTTTTCTACTGTAGGTGTTTTCCTTCTTCTTTTTTTTTTTTAAATTGTATCACGTTGTTGTTTGTTGGGCCAGCTTCTCTTTTATTCTTGTTGGGCCACGTTATATTTATATTGCGAAGCTTGACTACGTTATCTATCTATTGCTAAAGCCCGACTAAAGCCCTGTCCACCCCGTTGGGCCATTGATTGAACCGGGGGGTACGTAGCTCTACGTACCCCCGGTGTACCATATATCGATTGATAAACAATTTAAAAATAGAGTAAGCCATAGTCAACAATAACAACAACAACAGACTTCTTATATTAACCCTACCACCGCCACTATTTGTTTACTCTTCCAGACTTCTTAAACCCAAACTTTCAGATTCATTAGGGAGGGCAGCCACCATATATTACTATGCAAATACTTTCCTAGTACAAATCATGCCAATTTTCTGTAAACACTCAACTCGATAATATCGATTACCGCAATATATATCACCACAACATCAAATCCTTCCAAACAAATCATTACCACAATATCACCACAAGATTTTCAATTGTACAACTACAGTAATATAAGAAAAATGATGCATATAGAAAAGGAGAAAGCCTTAAAAGAATGTCGTTGTTGAGCCTTGAATCTGATGAACTGAGCTTGAGGAAACAAGAGGTATGTTAAATTAGAATGAGAAATTAATATGAGTTATGAATGAGTTTTGGCCCTTTATAATTTTCATATTCAAATTAATAGTGAAATCATGGTTATCAGTTGTTTGAGCAGAGTGATTTTTGGCAAAGAGTGAGGAAGACGTTGGAGGTGGGACTTGGGAGTACCAATTCCAGCTTCGAGATATTTAGGGATTCTTTTTTTTTTTTTTTTTTTTTTTACGTGAGGAAAACAAGGAAAAGAAAAAAAAATTGGCAAAATTTTACCCAAAGCGTTACTTTGGGAAACATTTCCCAAATGCTACCTAAAATGCCAACTACTACCTAAGATGCTAGTTTTAAAATGTCAGCCAAACAGGTAAAGTAGACGTTTGACCGGGTCAAAATGCTACTTTTTACTTGCTAATGTGTTGCCGAACAGAGCCTTAATAGTATTGAGAAATTATTAAATAAATGAATTGTTACCCACTAATAGTAGATGAGTAACTTACCGTTATTAGTATTAGTATTTGTAATTCAAAGTTTAACATCAAAAAATAAACATTTGGTTCTTGTACTTACGAAAATGCCATGTCAGATTTTTCTCACATATTAAATTGTAAGTTTAACTTATGGAATATTATTGTATTATACCTCATAAACGAAATTTTATATGGATTTATCTTTTCAAAATTACCATTAATAAACATTTAATTCTTGTATTTACCAAAATGTAGAAAATGTCATGTCACACTTTTTCTCACATATTAAACTTTTATATTGTTTTTTTCGTTTCAAAATCACCATAAACTTACATACGGTAAATGCATATTCATAGGTTATAAATGAATTCTCTATATTACCATAAACTTACATATGCTAACTACATTTTCATAACACGTGATTAATTCTTTATTCACCTAAAGCTCTACGAAAATTTGAGGGCTTTAAATCTATTCATTAGAGTTGACGTATAATTGTTAGTATTTAGAAATTCATTTGAATAAGTTAAACTGCTGCTACCCATTTATAGTAGGGTGAGATATAGTTATTAGTATTAATATCTCAGATTTAAAGGTCATCATTTGATGTTTATATGTACCAAAATGTAGAAAATGTCATATTAGACTTTGACTTATGGAATATTATCTTATCATAACATATAAAATAATTTCATGATTATGAAAAAGTCATATTTTCATTATTACCATAAGCTTATGTATGGTATACTACATTTCCATAAGTATATATGAATTTTGTACATAATTACCATAAACTCAACATATGGTATAACAACAATTTCATAACATAAATTAATTCCTTATTCACCAGAAGCTCTAAGAAAATTTAAAGGGTTCTAGACCTCTTTAACGCCCATTAAAAAAGCTTTGTTTATAAGCCGAGTATATATGATCAGAAATTATGATTGTGGATGTTAATATGGGACTTTAACTATTTATAGCTGGGTGATTGTTTAACTTCGATTAGGATTAGATATGTGATATATCAGGATTTGGAAAATATACCATGATGATAGATGAGTTATATAATTTGTCAGTTTAACTTCGATTAGGATTAGAAATATGATATATCAGATTTAGGAAAATATACCATAATGATAGATGAGTTATATTATTTGTCAAAAGCTAATATAATTAAAACGTATATAATATTCAACGGTCCATGTGAAATTGGACACTCTAAAATCAATCGGTCGTTGTGAGAGCTCAAAAAAAGCCTCAAATAATAATATACTAGATGGAAAGCCCGTGCTTCGCACGGGACACTACTTTTTCTTATTCTTTTTTATTAAATAAATAATCCCAAAAATAATAAATTATGATAAATGATTACAAGTTGGTTTGTTAAGATATCTCCTAATCTTACTATGTACGCAAGTATTACTTTATATGTAAATAACACTTTTATTTTTTTAGCATTTTTCGAAAGTATGTGTGAATTGAGGTCTTAAACTTGTCGACATGTCTCAATTAAGATTATACTTAATTTTTCAAAAGTATGTGTATATTGATCTTATATTGACATACATTTCGACACGAACTTAATGATACATGTATCGTAATACTCTGATATACGTAGCTCGAATTATAACTGTTTGTATCATGTTTCATGTGGATAACTTTATTACATAAGAGTTTTACAGATACTGGACTTTGTGTGTGCATTTTTTAATGTTTCATGTGAATTACTTTAATACTTTAGGTGAGAGTTTAGCAAATCTTAGACTCTCTCTCTGCATTTCTTGACCTCTCGACGCTCTTAATGCACTCAAATTGTACTCGAGTATTACTTTATCTTTAAATAACACTCTTTTTTAAAAACATTTTTCAAAACTATGTGTCAATTGAAGTCTTAAACTTGTCGACATGTCTCAATTAAGATTATACTTAATTTTTCAAAAGTATGTGTAAATGGATCTTATATTGACATACATTTCGACACGAATTTAATGATACATGTATCGTAATATTCTGATATACGTACCCCGAGTTATAACAGTTTATATCATGTTTTTTTTGTGGATAAGTTCATTACATAAGAGTTTTACAAATATTGGACTATCCGCCTGCATTTCTTAATGTTTAATGTGGATTGGTTTAATATTTTATGTAACAGTTTAACATATCTTGGACTATCTCTGTGCATTTCTTGACCTCCCGACGTCCTCAATGCGCTCTAAATTATTAGCTATTTTATGTAACAGTTTAACATATCTTGGACTCTCTCTGTGCATTTCTTGACCTCCCGACATCCTCAATGCGCTCTAAATTATTATCTTATATATATATATATATATATATATATATATATATATATTAGACTAGTTGAATGCCCGTGCGTTGCACGAACTCTTGATTTAAACTCATAATTAGTGCAATTCTTTAATGTAAATTAGTGTATTTCTTTAATAATTTGATTGGACTCCTTAAACTTATTGAAGTGAAATAATCTATTCATACATATCCATGTGATCGATTTGCTTAACTGTAAGCATGTCACTCAAATTGGTTATGTTTATTGTAAATTCGGTGTCAGATACAAAGTGTGTGTCTTTTCTGATTCGCATTCATACTATTTTGGTACCTTACATAATTTTTACTACTCTAGAAAATTACTCTAGTTTTGTCGAAATAATACACGCACACTTACAATTTAATTTGTGTTCCGTGCCCACGATAGCATTCATGTATTTTATTTACGATAAATGTATTTTTTTCATTATATACCTGACACAAAAATATATATCATACTTATTCTTTTAGAAAATGTGCATAATACTCACTAGGTGTAAGCCCATGCGTTACACGGGTCTCTTAATGACGATATACAATTATGATGATAAAGTTGAACCGATAAATATTTGACCATAATCATATAGGAACTATTACTTGTATTTTATTTAACCTATGTACGTAATTATTTTCATTTTATGATCCTCATTTTACCAAAAAAGAAAAAACTTACACACTCAAACTAGCACGCATTAATGTCACTATAATTATATTTTATTTTAAAACACTACCTTAAATATTGTTGTATTACTTAAGCTCTTTAAATAAAAGATATCATTACTTATTTATTGGAAATATTCACATGATATCCTTGTGTTTCTATCTTTCCTTAGAGTTCCACATTTCCAGTTCGTGTATAATATGTACCATAATTTTTGCCCTTTCTGATACATGATTGAAAAAAAAAAAAAAAAATACTTTAATCCTAAATAAAAAATTTCTCTTCAATTGTACAACTTTAAATTGGCACCCTCCAACAATAAATTAGAAACAAACTAAAGTTTTATTCAAAAACACTATCTTAAATTAATAATTACAAACATTCACACGGTATCCTTGTGGTTCTAGTTTTCTCATGAGTTCTATGGTTTCGTGTTGATATCTTTGAGGTTTCATTTTTGTGAACCATGATACTAAGTTTATAATTAACTCTTATTGCTAATAGTTCTTATAAGAATTTAGCAAATGAGCATTATAATCACAAAATTCAAACATTGTGGGTATCATGTACACAAACATGTGAATGCAGATACCTTTTAAAATGGGTTAAAGAAATAGTAAATTTCATTCTCGTGATTAAAAAAACTATATTTTTTAATAGAATTTTCTTACAATATACTACCTTTATACGTTTTTCCTAACAAAACACCATCTTTGACCTTGTTTTTATTACTAATATTGTCGTATCATTTTGGTTTCAATTATTCTAACATTAACTACCCTAACCTTTCTTTTATGCTTTTGTCGTCCCTTCCCCTCTCTACATTTTCTTTAAATAATATATTACAAACAGATAAATGTTATTCTAAATTGACATTTTATGATACTAATACCATATGAGTATTTAGTTATGAAACCTGAGTTATAAGAAGTGTTAAGACATAGAAAATTAATATATGTACAAACATAGAATCTTTCAATCATTGTGGGAACTAAAACAAAACCCGGATTGAAATTAGGAAAATTAGGAACATATAATATTATGAAAATGCATTTCCTTTCACCTACTTATCCACTTCTCTAATAAATATCCTAATGTACGATTTTTTAGTAGAAGAATCATATATTCCACTTCGTCATGTTTCAATAATGTGGGACTATTTTTTAGTACTCTTTTTTTGCCATTAGAGATTGTCCCACATCGTCCAAGGAGTAAGGTTATGGTATTTTGGCACAATATAGGTAATGTTCTTTTAATTTTGTCCCACATTATCAGTACGACGCATGTAAAAGTGATTATCAGTATGATCATTATAATGGTATTACATGCCTAATTGACCTATTAGCCAATCACCATTCAGAATAGTGGTGTATTATGCTGAATTAAGGTTAGCATCTAGTAGAATAGAGAGGTGAATGAAATGTTGAAGTTTGGAACATGTAGATTAAGAGTGGGCGGGCAATAGTGGCCTTTTCATTGTAGTGAACTTAATAGGAGACAACTTATATATCTCGTGAATTTTAGGTTAGCTAGTATTTAGTTAGGTCCGTTTAAAAAATAAACCTAGGTTAATTATATATGTGATTATGAGATGTTGTATATAATTTTTTATTCGTTGCACGGGGTCTCTTAATAATGAGGTCTAATCATGATGATAAAATTGAACATATGAATATCTAAACTTTTATATTACTTGCATTTTATTTAACCCGTGTAGACGATTATTTTCAATATAAACTTCTTTTAAAAAAAATTGAGAACTTATACTCTCTGACTGAGCCCCAATAATTAGATATGTGATTATGAGATGTTGTATATGTTAGTATTTCTCTAAAGGTAAAACAAATCTCTGTGATTGCGATAAACATACATGTGCTTAACAAAAATGTAGGTGAAAATTTGACATGTGCTTGCTTATAATCAAGGTAGAACCAATCGTTGACATTAATTAGTGTGGAGGCAGGCCACTGTAGGAAATTAGAAAGTTTAAGTAACTTAGCCAATTTTTAATCGAAAGATCAAGTACTTGCATGGATTAAGTATGTAATTCTAATAGTGTATATATATAACGTGAATTTCATTTGCAGACCAAGGTTATGCACTCTAAAATTTCGTCCTAGGGTTTGGGTTGTTGTATAGGTATACATGTAATATTGTTCCACATCGTTTTGTTACATGGGGATGAACTAAAATAGGAGTAAAATCATAAATGTGTTATGCTTCTATAGTCCAGTTTTCCAATAATTTAATTTCAACAAATGAAAAGAGAGAAAAAAAAAAAACAAAGAAACAAACTAAATGTATGATATAATATAGAGTACTATCTGATACTCCTATACTCTCATACTATATTATGATTTATTATTACTTATACCATTTTTACTAAACTATAATAATGTATGTTAATTTAAAAAAACTTCTTGTAATATATATATTTTTTTTACAAAAATTATGAGGTTACTACAAAACTTATTATGTTTAATTTGCATCCAAAATTCTAATAAAACAAAGAACAAAATTTAAACTTGCCAATCAATACTTTAGCAGCTTATTATAGCTAGCCAAATATATACGATTCGGCATTATAATTGTGAATGTTGGTCTAGGACTCCAACTATTTATAGTTAGCTGATTGTTTAAATTCGATCAGGATTAGGAAAATATACCAAAAACCTTACCCGATAAATCCCCCCTTTATTGAATTATATGGAGTTTCTAGAATGTTACATTCTCATTTAATTATATTTTACTTACCATGTCATGTACGGAGTACAATTCATATTAAATTGAGTTTTTAGAATGTTCCATTCTTATTTATTTTTTTACTTACCATATCATGCACAATTCATATTAAAAAATATATATTGATTACTTCATATTGTTAAAATACAAAAAGTGATATTTATGGTTAGCTGTTGGATTAGTATATTTTCAATAACATCAATGTAGACAATGTACATACTCTCATAGGCAGATGTAGGATCTACTTGTTTAAACTTATATTCTTTGGAACTCTTTAAACATAAACTGTTTCTCAGAATGAAGTAATGCTAGAGAAGTTCGAGTTTGGTAAAACAGACCCGAGTCGATCTTATTAGGCTCATTAATAAGTTAATCTCTATACATTGAATTAGGTTAATATGACATGTTCAACCGTCATGATAACAATTTAATAAGGATTCTAATTGAACCATGATCACTAATATTTATTACACCTTTGGTTTTGTAATTTATATTACAATCCTTCATGAATACTTCTTGCATCCTTAGAGAATTAGGTAAGATTGTAGGAATACATAGAATCCGGACTGTAATAGCCATGTCCAACTCTACTACTACTACTACTACTACTACAATTGCCCACTATTGAATATCTTACTATTGCTCCTCCTCTTGCTATCCTCATACATACTCCTCCTACTCTGATCTTAATTACTCCTATGATCTTAGTTCAATCTACTCATATATACTACAAATACTACTTCTACTCCTATTGATGCGGGAGCAACCAATGAGTCATCACTTGGTGCTACTGATAAGGAAGTCCTATTGAGTGCTAGCCTTGATGTCCATTCTTATGGAAATGCTCTAAGTCCAAGGTACGTTACTATGCTTGTGTGGACATCTCTTGATGGTCCATATAATTGATTGAACGAGGTAACAAGGTATGCTAGCAATTGCATTAAAGTCTGGCAATAGTTGTGCAGCACAAAAGCATTTGGCTCATATTTTTTTCGTTACTAATCCTTTGACTACCATTCAACATGGAGGAGTTAGATTATTATTTTATCTTTCCAATTACTACTCATGGGTTATGAGGGGATGAGTTACAAGGAAGATACGTTCCAAAGAAGCAAAGGCAGTTCAGATTATCGGTACTTACAAAATGAATAGAATTCAGCTTTAAGTCTAATTAAAGTTGCTCTTGATGGTGCAAGTTAAATGCTTTTTCAGTTCTTAGGAAAATAAAGGGGTTCCTACTGAATTCCCAAGTTGTTATTTGTTTTAATAGCTTTTAATTTCTTTTAATAGCTTTTATGTGCTTTTAATTTGTTAATTAAGAAAGCATTGTTGGCTTTCCTAGTGCGTAGCTGAGGAGTCTTTTGTAAAGCCTATATAAGTGGCTTACTTCATTGTGGAAAAACACACAAGAAATTATAATTGACATTGAGTGTTGTTTTCATCAAAACAAACTTTAAACTTTGAGGGTTTTAGAGGAACTTTCTTTGTTAAGGGCTATAAAGGTATTTTAGCTATCGTTGGTTTTCCAATCGTAGATTGGAGATCAAAGATCAAAACTAGGCGAGGTAGTCTAGGGGTTGGTCGAGTTTGAGTAAGTTAGTGGCTAGCTTGTTCATCCATATCTTTTATTTATTCGTTATCAAAACTTAACACAAAAATCCCAAAAAGAGTTCTATTGTCATCATCATATTATCAAACCCACTCTGTGGTACACAACAACAATCAAAGCTTCCGCGTACTCGTATCACAAGTGGTATCAGAGCTTCGGCTCTTGATTTCGAGCAAGCGATCATGGGGGACAAAAACTTCAGTGATTTTCTCCATCAATTGAGGGCAGCACTTGATTCTTTGTCCAAAGAGAGACCGCATATGCAACCACGACGAAACCTTGATTTCCAAAGGCCTAACGATGATTTCAAAGTGACGGAGTTACCCGAATTCGATGGTGGTACTGATCCTGAAGATTATTTGGAATGGGAAAGAAAAATTGAACGCATGTTCGATTTCAAAGATGTCCAAGATGACAGATGTTGTAAGTATGCATCCCTAAAGCTTGTTAAAAATGCTTCTCTATGGTATGAGAACATGAAGGCTCAACGAGAAAGGGATGGCAAGGAAAAATTGACTTCTTGGGACGATCTTAAGAGGAAACTCCGAAAGAGGTATGTCCCTAAGAGTCATAAGCAAGATTTATGCCGTGAAGTTGCTGAATTATCACAAGGAAGCTCTAGTGTGGCAACTTATATTGCTGAATTTGAGAAGTTTGCTCTTATGAGTGAAATTGATGAACTTGAGGAGCAAAAGATGGCTAGGTTTTGTAGAGGGTTGAATCGAAACATTGCCAATGTTGTTGACTTGTAACCTAATGTTTCATTTGATATGCTATGCAATTTATGCTTCAAAGTGGAGGGTCAATTGAAAACTAGTTACACACCAAAGGCCCTTAGATGGAACCAAACGGAGGGAAACAAGGCTGGTGGTTCTAAAGCCAATGTGGGTTCAACTTCTATGAATTCAAGCAAGTATTCGCCTCCAAACAAACCCATAGGCAGTAGCTCAAAGTCCGAGTGCAGTAGTAAGGAGAAGGATTTGGCTAAGGTGCGTTGCTTCAAATGTCAAGGCTTTGGACACTTCCAAAAAGACTGTCCAAACAAACGTATTGTTACTTTGAGGGAAGCAATCAATATAAGGGATGATTTGTATGATGAAGCCATTGAGGAAGACTGTTTGTTTACCACAACCCAAGAGGTGGAAGAAGAGGAGTTTGCTAAGATATATGAGGCCCCAAATTATGATACTAGTTTGGTTTTACGTCGCACACTTCATGCGAAAACCGAACCAATTGCGACCAAGCAAAGGGACCAAATATTCCATACCAAATGTCAAGTAAATGGTCGTTGGTACAATGTTATTATCGAAGGTGGGAGTTCCACTAATGTTGCTTCTACTGATTTGGTAAGCAAGCTAGCTTTGACTACGATTCCACATGCTAAACCATATACATTGCATTGGCTTGATGATGGAAGCAAAGTAAAAGTTTTAAAACAAGCAAGGGTCAATTTTGTGATGGGACTTTACAAGGATGAAGTTCTATGTGATGTTGTGCCCATGGATGCGTGTCATATTCTTTTGGGTCGTCCTTGGCAATTTGATAGGGATGTTACTCACAAGGGACACTCCAATGAGCATTTACTTACTATTGATGGAAAGGCAATTGTGTTGAAACCTATGTCACCAAAGGCTGTCCGTGCTATGCATATGAGTTGAGAAAGGAAGCCAAGCTTGACTATGTTTGCAAATGAAAAGGAAGTGGAGCAAGTTCTTGAAGAAGGAGGGCAAGTTTATGCACTTGTTGCTACGAGTCAGCCCCATGATGAAGATAAGCTCCAAATTGATGATCGATTGAAACCTTTGATGAATGAATTTGAGGATGTATTTTCAGATGACTTGCCTAATGGTCTACCCCCAATTCGAGGCATAGAGCACCAAATTGATCTTGTACCTGGTGCAGCTTTACCCAACAAGGCAGCCTATCGTAGCAATCCGAAGGAGACAAAGGAATTGCAACGACAAATCGAGGAGTTAATTGAGCGTGGTTATGTTCGAGAAAGCATGAGTCCATGTGCAGTACCAGCACTTCTTGTCCCTAAGAAGGATGGTTCTTGGCGCATGTGCATCGATAGTATAGCGGTAAACAATATCACTATCAAGTACCGTTTTCCTATTCCTCGACTTGATGATACGTTGGATGAACTACATGGTTCTATTATCTTTTCGAAGATTGATTTGTGTAGTGGTTATCATCAAATTAGAATGCGTGTAGGGGATGAATGGAAGACCACTTTCAAGACGAAGCATGGCTTATATGAGTGGTTAGTGATGCCTTTTGGTCTTACTAATGCACCCAGCACTTTCATGCGGCTTATGAACGAGGTATTGAGACCATTTCTTTGGGAAATTCATTGTTGTTTACCTTGATGATATATTGGTATATAGCAAGAATGTGGATGACCATTTGGATCATCTACGACAACTGTTTGAGGTGTTGAGGGCTCAAAAACTTTATGGGAAGCTGGAGAAATACAGCTTCTTGGTTCCTAGTGTTGTGTTCCTTGGTTATGTTGTTTCTAAGGATGGTGTTGCAGTGGATAAGTCGAAAGTTGAAGCTATTTGTTCATGGCCTACACCAACGAATGTGACAGAAGTGAGGCCTTTCCATGGGTTAGCTTCTTTCTATCGGCAATTTATTCGTAATTTCAGCACTATTGTGTGTCCTATTAATGAATGTTTGAAGAAGGGAACATTTATTTGGAGTGATGATGCTCAAAAGGCTTTTGAGTTGATCAAAGATAAGTTATGTGAGGCTCCAATCCTTGCATTGCCTGATTTCTCTCAACCATTTGAAGTGGAGTGAGATGCTAGTGGAGTTGATATAGGAGCTGTCCTTATTCAAGGAAAGCGCCCTATCGCTTACTTTTCGGAGAAATTGAGTGGAGCTAGATGCAATTATTCGACCTATGATAAAGAATTCTATATTATTGTGAGAGCACTTGATTATTGGAGTCATTATTTGAGACCGAATCATTTCATCTTGCATTCGGATCACGAGGCACTAAAGTATATCAATGGACAACAAAAGATCAATCCTAGACATGCCAAGTGGGTGGAGTTCTTGCAATCCTTCCACTTTTCTTCTAAGTATAAGGATGACAAAAGTAATGTGGTGGCCGATTCATTGTCGCGAAGGTACACATTGTTGTCTACACTTGAAGTAAGATTGTTGGGATTTGAAATGCTCAAAGGATACTATGATTCTGATCTTGAAATCAAAGAAGTGTTTGATGAGTGCAAGCCTGGTCCATTCAAGGATTATTTGCTACAAGATGGATTCTTATTCAAGGGGAATCGATTGTGTATTCCCAAGTGTCCAACTCGTGAGTTATTGATTCGTGAAGCTCATGGGGGAGGAATTGCTGGTCACTTTGGTGTTGCTAAGACACTAGAGATCTTGCATGAACATTTTTATTGGCCAAAGATGCAAGGAGATGTGCAAAACTTGGTGGCTAAATGTGTTACTTGCCAAATGGCCAAGAGTAAATTCAACCATGGCGAGTATATGCCTCTACCAGTTCCTGAACACCCTTGGGAAGATGTCTCTATGGACTTTATTGTTGCTCTTCCTAGGACACAAAGAGGAAATGATGCTAATATGGTTGTGGTCGATAGGTTCTCCAAGATGGCTCACTTCATCGCTTGCCATAAAACGGATGATGCTTCACATGTTGCGGATTTATATTTTCCTGAACTTGTTCGTTTACATGGAGTGCCAAAGACTATTGTTTCTGATCGGGATTCCAAGTTCTTGAGTTATTTTTGGAATACTCTTTGGAGGAAGTTGGGTACCAAATTGTTGTTTAGTACTTCACACCACCCCCAAACGGATGGGCAAACTGAAGTTACTAATCGAATTTTGGGTACTTTGCTTCGTGGATTGGTGAGCAAAACGCATAAGGATTGGGACTTAAAGCTTGCTCATGCAGAGTTTGCTTACAATAGGTCACCTACCTATGCTACAAAACACTCTCCATTTGAAGTTGTCTATGGCATTAATCCTTATTTGCCACTTGATTTGATTCCTTTGCCTAAGGATGAATTGGTTCACAAGGATGCAGAAGCTAAGTTGAAGTCTACGATTAAGTTACATGAGGAGGTTCGCAAGAGAATTGAGACTATCAATGAAGCTTACAAGCGTAAGGCCAACAAGAATCGCAAGCCTAGAAAGTTTAATGATGGTGATTTAGTTTGGTTACATCTACGCAAGGAGAGATTCCCAAGCAAGCGGAAAAACAAACTAATGCCTAGGGCTGAAGGTCCTTACAAGATCATTGAGCGAGTGAATGATAATGCTTACATGTTAGAGTTGCCCGGAGGTTATGGCGTTCATGCTACTTTCAATGTGGGCGATTTATCACCTTACATTGATGATGATGGTCTACAAGAATTGAGGTCAATTCCTTTTGAAGAAGGAGGGGATGATGCGGGAACAACCAATGAGTCATCACTTGGTGCTACTGGTAAGGAAGTCCTATTGAGTGCTAGCCTTGATGTCCATTCTTATGTAAATGCTCTAAGTCCAAGGTACCTTACTATGCTTGTGTGGACATCTTTTGACGGTCCATATAATTAATTGGACGAGTTAAGATGGTATGCTAGCAATTGATTAAAGTCTGGCGATGCAGTTGTGCAGCACAAAAGCATTTGGCCCATATCTTTTTCGTTACTAATCCTTTGACTGCCATTCAACATGGAGGAGTTAGATTATGATTTTATATTTCCAATGACTACTCTTGGGTTATGAGGGGATGAGTTACAAGGAAGATACGTTCCAAAGAAGGCAAGGCAGTTCAGATTATGAGTATTAACAAAATACATTGAATCCAACTTTAAGTCTAATTAAAGTTGCTCTTGATGGTGCAATTTCAATGCTTTTTCAGTTCTTAGGAAAATAAAGGGGTTCCTAATGAATTCCCAAGTTGTTATTTGTTTTTAATAACTTTTAATTTCTTTTAATAGCTTTTATGTGTTTTGAATTTGTTAATTTAGTGCGTAGCTGAAGAGTCTTTTGTATAGCCTATATAAATGGCTTATTTCATTGTGGAAAACACACAAGAAATTATAATTGACATTGAGTGTTTTTTTTCATCAAAACAAACTTTAAACTTTGAGGGTTTTAGAGGAACTTTCTTTGTTAAGGGTTATAAAGGTATCTTAGCTATCGTTGGTTTGTCAATCGTAGATTGGAGATCAAAGATCAAAACTAGACGAGGTAGTCTAGGGGTTGGTCGAGTTTGAGCAAGTTAGTGGCTAGCTTGTTCATCCATATCCTTTATTCATTTCTTTGTCAACTGCTTAAACACAAAAATCCCAAAAAGAGTTCTATTTCATTGTCATATTATCAAACCCACCTCGTGGTACACTAAATCAATTAAAGCTTCCGCGTACTCGTATCACTTTCGTTATACAAGGATCAGCTACATATGGTTTGAAGCCAACAAACCCTGATCTACCAATAGCTGCTTGGTGCAGGAGGAAGGGGTAGCCACTCCTTGGTTAAAAGGTTAGAAATGTGAAAAGTAGGGCCTGTACAATACCAAAGCCTTAGTCCCAACTTGTATCGTCTTATGGATCCGTTAAATTACTGTGGCAAAACTAGTAAAGACTAGTACCCTTCCCTTGTCGTAGCAATTCAAAGGACAACCATCTATCATAAGATCACCGATTCTTCATAGGAAGCCACAATATCATTTGTCTGACAAGAGGGCAGAAAATCCAGCTCGAAACTTGTGCGTGAGAGTAGAAGTTAATGATCAGTATCTGCATTAACTTTAGTATGCACATGATGTACTGTGATGGTAGCATTGTTGTGGGGTTCTTTGTCATGCTGGCAAATTATCTATACTGATGCAAGAGGGTGAAGGGCTGGGTAGCAGGGCGAAAATGCGACCCCTCACGCTGTTGGCGAATGAAGTTGCGGACGAAGTGAGGGTTGGGTATAAGAGAGCGCCAACGCTTGCTGACAGTCTTGCATAGCTGTGCAGACTTACAGCCTTACAGGTTGGTACCCTTAACTGGATCTCTACCAATAAACTGTCTGTTAGGTCATTTATGTTGTAGTTTGGCTGTTCAACATACTCATCATTATCTAGAGTTTCTTCTTGTACAAGTGTTTTAGACCCTAAACTAGAATTTGCCATAATCTGATCTGATCTGCTTGAGAGGCGTAGTAGAACCAAAACGTATGCTCATGCCCCATCGTGTAAGCACAGTCAATAAGCTAGCTTTTGTATCATATTGCTCTTTCAGAGAGTCGTGTAATTATATGTGACAATGTGAAATTATGGCAGGGACCGTTACATTCATAGCCAACTGTATTAGCATTGTCCGGAACCGAAGGCCAAACTTTCCAGCAAATACATAGGGTATGAAACTGACTCATCAGTAGCTCACATGCACGCAAATGAAAAGCTTTGCTATGCTAACATGGACTTCGTGCTAAGTTAATCAGTGTGCACACTTAGAAAACTCGAAAAAAATATCTACAAAGGATTGTGCAGTCACGAAATTAGGACATGGCATCGCTGACCAAGAATAAGATACGAAAAGCAAGGTCAGTATTCTACAGTCAAACAAATGAAAATGCATGGACTGACACAATCTGAGATACAAGAAGCCATAAGATATTAAAATTTCATTTCATTATCCAAGCACCAACATATGGGACTCCCATCTACAGAAGAATGGAGGCTACAGAGAGATAAGGAACAGGGAGGCTACAGAGAGATAAGGAACAAGGAGGCTACATCGCCTACACGGACAAAATTTCTCTCCAAATTCAACTGAAGTTTTAAACTAACTTAAAGTGCTCAACTTTCTAGTATGTTCGCTACAGCCTTCAGTTACTATGGCAATTGACAATCAGCATCCATCAATGGCAGCGGGGAAACTCCTTAAACATTAGGATACTACATGAAAACATCAAATTCAAGCACTTCAACAACAAGTGCTTATAATACAAAAAGCTGTCATAGTGTCACATCGCACTTCCAAGCTTCTACCATAGTTTTAATGTCGGACCATGGTTCAAGTAGTAAGGGTTGAGTGCCGAAGTCATCTCTATGTTGCCCTTGACGGCGTGGTATACTTGGGAGCAGATACTGTTCCACATGTATAACTGGCGTTATGTTTGCATAGGCACTGCTTAGATTGGCTACAAGTTCTTGACTTGTTGTCTCAACCCAAACACAGGGGATGGCGGGGGGCGGAAGGGGGGGGGGGAGCTGCAGCAACACCAGTTCGCAACACATTTGCATACGACATGGCAGGCATGGGAGCAGCCTCCTGAGTAAAGCCAGCTTCAGCAGCAATAGTGTCCACAATAGTTGCCGCCGTCAATGGAGCAGCGGCATGTGGAGGGGGTCCTTGGACAAGGGCAGTAGACTGCTGGACAGACGCCTAGACAGACTGCTGGACAGACTTCTGGACAATCATCCTCTGCATAATTGAGGTAAGTCTGCATTTCAGGGCTATGTCACGAACCAAGGTAAAGTACTCAACCTGAGACAAACCCGAGTCATAACCATGCGTTCTCCATTGATATGCCAAAAGTCTTCAGGTGAAGCAAAGCTGACTGACAATCCTGGAAATAACAGTTTCAATTCGCTTTGAAGTCTCAGGGGAAGTGGCTGGAAATTTTCAAAAAGATATAATAGTTCTTGTTTATTACGGAGTATGTACAAAGAGAGATAGAGTGTTTAAGATAAATGCTTGAATTGACATTACATACTTTTTTTTTCAAACCGGCAAGCCACACGGCTTGGCCTATTGTTGTATGTGGGCATTACATTATGGACACCAGTCCCGAGTCTTAGGTTTAATGCCGCCTCCGAAATGCAATTGTTGTCCAACAATAAGAAGGTGGTTACTAGTTGAAAATCATACGGAGTAGTATTAGACTAGTTTTATAAAATCAAATAATGAAACTAGTTTTAACAAATTGAATAAACATTTTTAGGCAGTATTCTTACCGTTTGGCATATCACGAACTTGGAGTCATCGGAAAGTGACAAGGCGGTGATAGATGTATTCACCATGATCCCTAGAACAAAACATGGCCATAAAATTTTCAAGTTAGCATTGAAACAAATCTCATCTGTCTCTAATCTTACTAAATCAGATCATTCTAATTAAGTTGTAAGCAAGTAACCATGTGTTCTTCAACCATAGAAATTTAAGAACATATAAATTGCAGATGGGCTAAGATGTTTACTCTACGATAAATCTTCAAAATATCACTAATTTAACGGGATATAAAGAGTGATGAGTAAAAGCGCATGGATGCACATACAACATTTAAATGGCTAACGTTAATCACTAATGGAACGCGATTTCACTATCACCCCAATCAATCTTACAATAGGACTAAGAGCACGTACAATGGTGTGCTTCAACGGAATGGAGAGTTAGCTCTTGAGAACAGAGGAGAGAGAAGAAGTTAATTTCAACCTCACAGTGGTGTGCTTCAAGAGAATGGAGAGTTAACTCTCCATCAACATTTGATGTAGCTAACTCTCCATTTGTAGCACACAAGTAGCTAGCTACAACTCCTTCTCCTCTCACATACCCCACCCACTCTCATATAATATGTTACCGAATTATGGTAATCAACCACGATTAAACAATTTTATTAATTTAATAAAATTCGAGAATAATTAATTTTCAAAAAAAAATTTCTACTGAAAAATTTAATTTTTTTAAAAATTCATTTTATAATATAATATAATTTTGATGTCGACTTAATTTATATGATATTGAAAAATATCGAACTTATAACGATTATTTACGAAAAAAATAGGTAAATATGAGTGGAAAGTGAGAAGATGTGATGAAATAATACTATTGGGCCCACTAAAAGTGAGGTGGAGAGTTAGACATGAGAGTGATAGCATTGTAGGGGTGAAGTAAGGTATTGACTCTCCAAGGAAAGAGAATGTGCTGGAGAGTTAGTGCTTTATGGAGAGTGCGTTTCAGCGTTGTACATGGCCTTAATGTCAAGATTCAAGCCTATACTTATTCCAACAATAATAACTTTAACACTTTAACCAAAGCTCCTAGTCCACGCATTTTCATCACGCAACCAAAATTAAATAACACAAGTACAACAGAAAAAATAAGCGATAAAATGATGAATAACACAAAGACAATAGCAAGGTTGAAATTAAGATCTTACAGAAGCGCGAATTCGTAATACGAACACACAATACCCCAAGATTTAATATTATGAAGGCAATGCTGGAGTTGATTGCCGTAAATTAATTCAATACTTTCTCTGCTAGTATCAATAATTTCAAACTAAGCTACGTAGTTGTGTGACTTCTTGTCGTTGATTATGGTGGGAGGAGAGAGAGAGAGAGAGAGTGTTATGAAGAGAAGAGAAGTGTGGTGGAAATGACGATGTAGAGGGGGAATGAGGGTTTATTTAATTTTTGTTTTGAATTAATAATTTAATTAGATGTAAAGTCCGTGCTTCGCACGAGACACTTTTCCATTTTCTTTTTTATTGAATAGTTAATCTCAAAATAAATAAATTATGATAACTGATTAAATGTTGGTGTAACACCCCGTAATTTTTGGGACTTTTATTTAATTAGGGTGTTACGTTTTGGGACTTATTTAAGGGATTAACTTCTATTTTTGGGACAAATTTCATAATTGGGTTAGTTTTATGGTAAATTACTTATTTACCCTTACTAACACTCTCTCACTCCACTACTACAATATATAAAAACAAAAACAAAACCCTCCCCTCCCTCATTGAACGTACGACGAAGAAGAGGAAGAAAAAAGAGAAGAGAAAGAGAAGGAGAAAGATAAAAGAGGAGAAGAGAGGAAGGAGGGCCGAACCACCGTTGACCCACCGCCGGCCGTCACCACCACCACACCTGCCCCCTTTTCACCCACTTGATTTCATAATCAAGTGCAGTAAGATTTCCTCACCTTTTTCATAAATTAAATTAGGGCTTTTGTAATTTCATGTTTAATTGTGGATTAAAGCATGAATATGGTTGTAGGATTTGTAGTTTGATGTTTTATTCATGGTTGTTTGGGAATTAAAGCATGCAATTATGAAAGTTTGAATTAGGGTTTACAATTTAGGGTTTATGCATGTTTGATGCAATTTTGTGGTTGGATATGCTTGAGATTTGAGAGGGTGACTTGTAATGAATTGGGTAACGTGTGGTATTGATTTGGGAATGTTTTATAATGTTTTGTGTGAGTTATTTAGCTTCTGCCCAGGTCTGATTTTTGGGTATTTTGGGTGTTATTATTGATGTTTTGATGTTTAAATGATGGAAGAATGTTATTAGTGTGATTGTGGAGTTGTTGTGCAAGTTTGGGGCGAATTGGAATTGATTTGGTTGTCATATGATCACGTTTTGTTGGGATTGTAATGTTGAATGTTGTTGGGCGTATGGTGTGTGGGGGCTATGAGTTTGGCATAGTTGATTAAGAGTGGTTGTATTGTGACTTGTAGTAATCCATCTATAATTGTTACTTGTTTAGGTGGTGATTTTGAGGAAGTACCTTCGTGGACTTTTGATATCTTGCTAGCGTTGTTGAGTGCTGAAGGTAAGAACGTTGACCCTCGTACGCTTGAGCTTCCTTTTCATATCATGATAATCCTATTCGTTCCTTCTTGTTTCGATTCATTACTCATATCCTCTATCTTGATTGTCTATTGACTATTGATCACAATTCTCCATTTTAATTACCTATTGATTACCTATTGAGCATCTATTGATTTCTTACATTGACTATCTATGTCATTCATCTATTTTTTATCTTGTTCCGGCTTTGGCCGTTTATAAATCAAAGTTGCTATGCGCGAATAATGTACCTAAGACGGATTAAAGTTGTATAACTAAATATCTAGATATGTATTGTTGTGTAATAACCATCTAGAGCGCTTTAACCTCTGATAAAGGTATATAGCTAGGCCGGAGATCAGCTACCGGTCTCCTAAATGACTTCCTCTTAGGGACTGTGCGTCCTACCGTCCCCCTAGGAGGGGTGTGCACACTCGGGTCGTTAGGATCGTTTTATTCTCGATGCTCTAGCGTTGGATCGGCTTGGGGTAGGACCCTTGCGCAATAAAATATTTAAAGAATGTTAGATAAGATTATTGTGGCGATGAATACCACGTACGTGCTCTACACGAGTCGTGTCCACCGTTTTGCTGTGTTTTTGTGCCACTGACCTGAGCACGACTCGTGCAAGGTTCCGTTTCAGGCTTTTGCCTCTTTTTGCGTTGCTAATCTGAATTTTGTTAGCTACGCGCCATCAAGACGCGTATCTTGCCTTATTTTGCTACTCTCTTTTCTTACTCAGCCTGTGCTGACGTTCTTTTGTTTGGGTTTCTCCATACCCTATTTTGGGCCTGTGTCATTATTACGATGCGCAGTTGACAGGTTTTGAAGGTGATTGCTTGTCTACTTGGATGTCGATGCATGGCATGGGGTTTCTAGAATAAATTCGTCAATATTTGGATTTTTATGACGATAGTTTTTATTTCATTTGGTTTGATTTTGGATTTTAAACTTAGCTACAAGTCTTCCGCTGACATTCGTTGTTTCTTTTCAGAAGTTTGGTTTAATAAGCCTTGTCGTTGTCTTGGTAGGCAACGGCGGCATAACAGTCCTTTATTTTCTTATTTTACATTGTCAAAAAAATAGGGTTGTTACAGTTGGTTTGTTAAGATGTCTCATAATCTCACCAAATCATTTATGCGAGTATTACTTTATCTTTAAATAACACTATTTTTTTTCAACATTTTTCAAAAGTATATGTAAATTGAAGTCTTAAACTTGTCGACATATCTCAACCAAAATCATACTTAACTTTTCAAAAGTATACGTAAATGGATCTTATATTGACATACATTTCGACATGAACTTAATGATACATGTATCGTAATATTCTGATATAAGTAGCCCGAGTTATAACAGTTTATATCATCTTTCATATGAATAACTTTATTGCATAAGAGTTTTACAAATATTGGATACTCCGTGTGCATTTTTTAATATTTTATGTGGATTACTTTAACACTTTAGGTGGAAGTTTAGCAAATCTTGGACTCTCTCTGTGCATTTCTTGACGTACCGTACTGACGGTCTCAATACGCTCCAAATTATTAGGTTATATATAGGGGTTGCATCCGGTCAGAAGAAAATTTATGTCAGAAGGTCAGAAGTTATCTGAGCCATACATCCATCCAAGATCAATGGTCAAAATTCAAATAAACAAAAAGAAAAAACAAAAAAAAGACCCACTCCCCTTCTTTTTTCTCTCTCCTCCCCCAACCCACCCTCCCACCTTTCCCGACCACCATAGCTCCGCCGACGGCCGTCCCTGGCCACCACCATCACCGGCCCCGACCCCACCACCACTGTCGGCTCTCTCCCACGACCTTCCCGCCGCTACTCCGCGCCACCATTGCCCCTTCCTTCATCTCAGATTCTTCCTTCAATTACGAAACAACCCGTGACGGCGACGATAGTGAGGGGGCGACAGCTTTCGTGTGGCCTAAACGACCGACGAGGGGCGGGGGATGATTTCTGGGCGGTGGAAACAGGCTATAGGGGCTGGGGAAGAGAATAAGGGAGGAGAGAGAAACGAAGAGAGAAGTGGTCGCGCAGTGGTTGTGGGGCTGGGTTGGGTGGAATAGAGGGCAGGGTTAAGGTCGCTTGAGGGACCCGCCTCTAATGGTGGTGGTGGAAGAGCCCCTAGTGGTACGACGCGTTTAGAAATGTACAAATTACCATAATGAAATTTTCTCATAATTTTGGAAAAGATAATGTTAAAAATTATATTAATTTTTTTTTTTGCAAAAATTCTAAAAATCGTATCCTATCTTTTGAGTCATGAGGTATTTAATCCAAAGTAAAATGGTGTCAAGAAATTAAGATTCCATCAAATATAAAAAGATAAGCATTGATTAACGTACCTATTCAATTTTATCTACTACTAGTCTACTATTATTTCATCTTTCGTAGGTGGTAACCTCATTTCTAAGAAGATTAGATTTGAGATACAATTTCAAACCAAAAAAACACCTTCTTCAAGAGTATATATACACTACAATGTTCCTCACAGCTCCAAACAACAAATCAAACCTAATCAGTATAGGTCGTGTATATTATTTAATAGGGGTGAGCAAAAAAAGCGGGTACCCGGACCCGGACCCGGACCCGCTTAGGACCCGGCGGGTCCAGAACCGGACC
>JBBYHQ010000010.1:10888230-10916534 GCA_038382645.1 Spergularia azorica | reverse complement strand
CATACAGTGACACCTCCATCCTATGACACCAATTGTCCATACAATGACACAAGAGTGTCCTTACAGTGACACCTCCACCCGATGACAAGAGTGTCCATACAATGACATAAGTAATTCGATGTCATTCTATGCATAACCTGTGTCACTGAAAAATACAGAAACAAATTCAACCTAAACTAATTCCCACGCCAATCACTACAAGCAGCAACGAAAGCTTCTTTGAGGCATTTCATCAAACACCTGCTACTCATTTCTTGCACTTTCTCAGTAAATTAAATCGCTCATAATCAAAGTCACAAAATCAATCGAAACACCAAAAAAAATGCAGAATCTCACCGAAAAATCAAACGATTGTAGATCCGAACAATAGCCAGAGTATGACCGCCGCCGATTTCACAAACTCCGATCAAAACGAATCTAAAGTCGATCGAATTAAAAGGAGAGCGTTAATCAAAACTTTAATTAAGCAAAACTTACATTGAATTAAACTACAATAAAACTCAATCAAACTAAAATTACAGGCATAATCTGAAAAAAATGCACCAATAGATGAAGAATAACTAACCTTAGCGTGCTAAGCTGAGATCTCGGTGATCACTTTGCCAGAGTCTCGTCGGAAAAGCTTCTTCGTAGCAGCGAGGAGAGAGAATTCGACTGCGGCAAGGAGAGAGACTGCAGCGGCTTGAAACAGACGCGACGGAGGTCGTGGTGGAGGCGACGACGTGACGGAGGTCGTGATGGAGGCGATGGAGCGACGGAGGTGGAGGTGGCGGTTAACGAGAGAAATGCAGAGTTGAGAGAAAATAAGAGGAGAGAAAATGAGGAGAAAGAAACAGTAACTTGGCAATGATGGAAAGCTGGGAAGCGGGCGCAATTTTCTTTTATTTTAATGTCAGATACGTGGCTTAATCCGGGGCGTCAAAACTGGTAGATCAAACGGTTATTAGTTGGTGCGCAGTACTCACCTAAGAATGGGTACTCTCATGATCCTCACTATATATATATATATATATATTTTGCAATGAGATCATATGTTTATAACATACTATATTACAAAGCAAGTTTGTAAGCGAGTCATATTATTTACTTAATAACTATGAAAATGATTAAACTTTCTTCTGCTGCTCTTTTTAACTTTCTTCTGCTGCTGCTTGTTTAGCTTTCCTCAGCTGTTGGTTGGTCACCAACTCTTTGGCCTTAAGTATATCATCAAGCTCCATTTCAGCTTTCCTAAACTTTTTCTTTTCATCTTGTTGTTCCTTCTTTGATGTTGCCCTTGCTGCTGAAGTCCTATAAGAGTCGCCTAATATCTTTGTGTTCTTCTTGTTGTTGTCATCCAATATTATTTAAGCACAAAGTTTTGCTTGGTAAAACCGCCTTCTTGATGCCTTTAGAATAATATTTTCAAAAACGAAATAGGTCATGTTATAGCAGTTCCACGTTTTTGTGTGAACAAAAACATATAAATTCCAAGACTTAAGTGAATGCTTATGAAATTCAAATCGGAATTCCAGTTGTCTCCATGGAAGCGTTCCATGTGCATCATTAGAAATAAACCACAGTCCCACAAGTTTCTATCGTTTTTCCAGGCAAGGTCAATTATTTCGCAATTTTTGTATTCCTTACCCTTTGCAATATACTCCGGAATATAACGAAACTTTTTCTCAACCGAAAGCAATCTAATTCTTCAATCTATAATATAAAATATAATATTAGAGGTAAAAAACGAACCATTCCAGAACAAAATTCAACTATACTGAAACAAAAACCATTCATCCCATAACAAAAATCATCCATTCCAGGACAAAAGGTAACCATACTGAAACAAAAATCATTCATCCCATGACAAAAATCATCCATTACAGAATAAAAGCTAACCATATTGAAACAAAAACCATACATCCCATGACAAAAACCAACCATCCTATGCCGGAAACAAATCATCCCAGAACAAAAACAAATCATCATATGACGGAAACAAACCATCCAAGAACTTAAACAAATCATCCTATGACGGAAACAACCCATCCCAGATCAAAAACAAATCATCCTATGACGAAAACAAACCATCCCAGAACAAAAACAAATTTTTTTAGAACAAAAGCAAACCATCTTAAAAGAAAAACCATTCATCCCAGAACAAAAATTAATCATTTAGAACAAAAATCATCCATTTCAGAACACAAGCCAACCATTCCGGAACAAATATTAAATGATAGTACAAAGTTGTGTTAGAAACTAACAAGAAGTATGAGAATGTCTTCATATTTCTGTAAGGTTTTTTCTATTGTCAAGCAACTGACAGCGTCTCTCTATAAGGTTCAGACATAGCAACGTAAAGTGACTCTCGTATATAGTAAGGAAAAATATCTGCAAATGACGAAGCAGTTATATTATTATATGAAGATGTTATATTAATCAAAGATAAGTCACAAGTGTATTAATGAATGGCATACCAATGAATATTCAGATAAGTCAGAAATTGTTGCATGTTACCATCCAAGTTTTCATAGTGCCACGCACAACCTCCATCATTGTCATAAGACGTTTTTCATCCTCTCCAAGAACTCCTCCATTTACAAGTCTTTCATCTTGGTCTTTCTTTTTTTTCAACATTTTTGCATACACCTGCAATACAGGAAGCCATTTTAGAGCAGATCGTGGTCATTTTAAAACATAAAAAAAACATTTTATTTTTTTGTGTAAATTTTATTGCTCAACCAAAATAACCAGTTACATTACATTATCTCCAGATTTTCTAACCAACTTCTATCCTTACATTATCTCCAGATTTTCTAACCAACCAAAAAAAACATTTTAGCTCCAGTGTAAACTTACAAACACTGCAGTGCTGAAGAAGAATCTTTTCTTGTCTCTCCAATAGTCTCTAACTTTTGGATTTTTCTCGCCTTTTATCTCTCTCTTGTTGAGGATGTATGGCCAAGCATAAATTACATACACCAACAGTCATCCAGTTTTGTTCTTGCATAGAGTATGCATCACGCCTCTTTAAACTCAAGATTAGGGGTAAATTCTGCCAATACAAAATCCTTTTCTATTCTCGTCATTCTTTCAATTGCTCTTTTTTCAGCAATAACCGCCTTTGTCTCATGTTTATGCAATAACGTCTTAATCTGTGAATTCACCTACATCATCTCTTGGCTGAATTCGAACTCTGAATAAAACTCATTGTCAGCCACTGACCTCTCTATTGGTGATAAATCATTGAAATCTTTCGATCTCCTTTGAAGAAATGTCGAAACCATAATTGTATTGTCTTCCAAAGACACAAGTTCGGCTGGACTATCTTCTTGTGAGCTGTATAGTCTTTTCCTTTCTTCAAGCTTGTCCTCGTACTTTTGAATTATCTCCTGTGACAGTTTTTCAATTATTTGTTCAACATCAATAATCTATTTTCAAAAAAAAGCATTTGGAATAAGACTCGGCAACGTGACAGGTGGTGGAGAAGGTGTTGGTGTAAGTAACTGGAAGCTTGGTACAAAATCCGCTGGCACATTTGCAAAATACTTCTTCAAATCATCCATGAAGTTGTGTGTTTTTTTCCCCTTCTTCTTGCATGGAAGGTCACTCTTGATGTTCTTGGATACGCCAATTTCGGGGGTGTCGAGAATAATATAACCCTGTTGAAAAGGAAAAAAAAAAACATATCAAAATTATTTCATCATAGAACCTGAAGCAATCATATTATAACAGTAACTAATCATCCCTTAACAGAAACAATTCATCCCAAAACACTATTGACCCATTTCAGAACAGAAAGGCCCTTTTGAAAACACTTGCAAACCATTTAGTAATAAAAAGTGGTTATTTGAGGACCAAAATAAACAAATTTCATTTCAGAAAACATAATTGTATAGTCAAATGTAACAGTACATGTGATGGTTTCATAAACAAAAACAATATTACAATGTTGTTCAAATTTGTTCTAAATCTTTGAAGTCAAAGTCGATTGTTACAACAATCTTCGAATTGTTTTCAAGAAGGTACTATCAAACCTTGTCTTCATTTGAGATCTGTTGCTCTTCTGCAGCTCTGATATCCGTGTCGGGAATTGAATTCTCTAGGGCACTCAAATCCATTTTTGGATCATCTGTTGATGGAATGAAGTTCTGAGCATCTGTTGATCGAAACTTCATCTTCTTTGGTGGAGAATCTGGTGCAGTAGCAATTGGAGCTACGATTGGTGTCTCGATGCAAATTTCCACGCTTTCATCTTCTCTCATTTTGGCAGTAAGTTCATCTTCTTTAGGCTGTAATCAAATTGCCGAAAAAGCAAATGTTAGTTATTTGCAAAAATGAGTCATTTTATATCATAGTGAAGGTTAAGTGTAAAACCTTTGGAGGAACATCATCATGCTTTTCCGGTTCCTGTTCAGAAACATCATCGTCCTTTTCCGGTTCTGATTCAGGAACATGATCGTCCTTTTCCGGTTCCGAATCAGGAACATCATCGTCCTTTTCCGGTTCCTATTCATGAACATCATCGTTCTTTTCTGGTTCCGTTTCCATTGCTTCTATTTCTGATTGTTTAGGCAATTTTGGGCTGCCAAGGTAAGAAACCAATGCCTTCTCAAAATTCTCCATAGCTTTTTCATTCAGCTTCAATCAAAAACAAAACTGTGTAAGTCGTGAAACAAAAACTTATCATCCTAGGACAAAATTGAACCATTCCAAGACAAAAACCATCCATTCCAAAACAAAAACTAACCATTTTAGAACAAAACTAATCATCCTAGGACAAATTCAAACCATTCCTAAACAAAATCTAACCATCTTGAAATAAAAACCATTCATCCCATCACAAAAAGCAACCATCCTATAACACAAACAAAGCATCCCATAACAAATACATATTATCCTAGAACAAAATTAAATCCTCCATCCATTCCAGGATAAAAGATATCCATACTGAAACAAAAATCAATCATCCCATGACAAAAACCATCCATTTCAGAACAAAAGCTAAACATACTGAAACAAAAACCATTTATCCCACGACAAAAACCAATCACCTTATGACAAAAACTAACCATCTAAGAACAAAAAAAAATCATCCTAGAACAAAATCAAATCATCCTAAGTCTAAATTTCACCATGTATGTTAATTAATGCTTTTAAAAACATGAAAAGTTTGTGTCTAACCTCATTTTCTAGAGTTTCATTCTTTTGCCCCTCTTTTTCGTTTTGCTCCGACTCTTCAATAGTTTCAGGGACTTTGTTCTCCATCTCCTGCTGCTGCATTTCGTTTTTTGGTCCCACTTTTTCGTCATGGCCTGACTCTTCAATAATTCCAGGCACTGCTTTCTCCGTCTCGTGCTGCTGCATTTCCTCTTGGGTAGGGATTTGCGAAAACACATTTGTTTGCAATAGGTCTTGAATTACAGCTGTTGGGGACTTCGCTCCTAAAAATTCATTATGTGGACCCAGAGATGGAGTTTTGGAGTGTTTGAGCCGTTTATAAACATGTTTTGGAGATTTAAGTATGTCCTTCCCCGGAGATGATTGAGTATTGGGTGTATCAACCTTCAACAGTGGGAATGATTTCAGAGTTGCAGATGGGCCCTTTGTGGGGGCAGCTTGAGCAGTTGTAGAATGTGGAGGGGAAGCTCGAGGAATTTCTGTTGATTGCTGTTGTGGATATTGCGGTTTTTGCAAAATCATCTCCGTGGCAGGATTATTTTTCGGAGCAGTACTCTTCTTCTTATTTGTCACGTGCTTCCTTCTCCTATTGCTTTTTTGAGGGTTAGTTTCCTTGGAAGGTTGACTCGATGGTTCGTGAGATGATTGGCTTTGTTTGTTTAGAAAATCTTCCTGAGATGATGATGGTTGATTTCCCCACCAGCTTGGGGATAAGATCTTTACAAGCTCACTAATTTTTCCACCCACTGAATTCATTAAGTTTTCTACAGCATCAAATGTCTCCATCACTCCTGGCTGATTATAAAAATCCCCTTCCTCTGAAGAAACTTCTTGAATTTTAATCTCTTGTGAACTTTGGGAAATCTTTTCTTCTTGGAATCCTTGCATAGTGTGCCTATGAGCTGCCTCCAAGTTCCGACCAAGTTTCAAAAGTCTTTGAAGGGGTCTCTGAAAGTCATAAGATAGAAAAATTTGCATTATAGATCAGAAATCATCCATCATAGGAAAAAAACTAACCATTCCAGAACAAAAACTAGCCATCCTAGGACAAATACTAACCATCCTAGGACAAAAAGCAACCATCACTTGACAAAAATAATTCATCTTAGAACAAAAACTAACCATCCTAAGACAATAGTTGTTCATTACAGAACAAAAGTTAACCATCGCAGAACAAAAACTGACCATCCAAGAACAAAAACTAACCATCCCATAACAAACACTAACCATCCCATAACAAAAACTAACCATTCCTCGACAAAATCCATTCATCCCAAAACAAAAACTAATTCTGGACACTAAGAAACATTCATTTTGAAACAGAATTATACTTACATTTAATTGGAGTTCTTGGATTGATTGATCTGTTGGTAGATCTGTTGGCATTGGAAAATTAATAAATTGTCCCGCTTGTGTAGCAGCATCAACAGTGTCAACACGTATACCCATTCTGAAGCCCTTGACACTCTTCTCCTTTGCAATTCTGCTCCACATCTTCTGATTATTCCAGTGTTGGATCAAAGGAAGAGTGCTTTTCTCACGTCGTCCATGGAAAGACAGGCTATGGAAGTAAAAGAGTTGGAGTAGTAACGTGCAACCAGTTAGAATGGTACTGGAACTGTCGGACTCCTTGAAGGTCTTGATTGATTTACATAGGTAACTTAACACAAATTCACACCAATTGTATTCACCAATCATGTCTGTGTAGTCGATAGCCTTGCTTATATTAAGCTGGACAAAGGAACTTGATATAGTCCCAAGGAAACACGAGACAACAAAAAAGACAAATAGTTGCTTGAACATTGGGCCCCCATCAGATTCCGCAAGCATCCTCTCCTAGATCTTATTCCACCCGATGTAAATATGCTTTTCATCCTTCCTGCCTATATTTTCTTCCATTTTTCCTTAATCAAAGAATACGGGTTATCCTTCCTCTCCGTACTCATGTGAGGAAAGGGAAGATCATCGTGCGGTATGCCTAGGATGTAATGAGCATCCATTTCTGTGAATACCTTTATCTGCTCTCCACAAAAAGTCATAAGTCTTGTCCCCTCGTTGAAGTTTTGAAGTAGCCACATCATCATGTCTTTTGGCACGTCTTCAGCTTCAAGAAAAAACAACCCATGAAATCCTATTTCTATAATTGCTTTCACTTGGTTCGGGTTTGCTTGATTTTTATCCATAAGCCCCTTGACAGCGGCAGGCTACACCGTCTATAAATTTTGTATGGAAATTTCTCTTGAATAAACACAAACGAACCATCTTAAGACAGAAACTAATCATAACAGAACAAAAACTAACCATTCCAGAACAAAAGCTAATCATCCTGGGACAAAAACAATCTATTCCAGAACAAAAACTAAAAACTATCCATTCCTGAACAAAAACTAAAAATCATCCATTCCAGAACAAAAACTAACCATCCTTGGACAAAAACAATCCACTCCAGAACAAAAAGTAACCATCGTAGGACAAAAAGTAACCATTCAATGACAAAAATTAACCATTACACGACAAAACCTAACCTTGCTAGGACAAAAACTGATGCGGGAGCAACCAATGAGTCATCACTTGGTGCTACTGATAAGGAAGTCCTATTAAGTGCTAGCCTTGATGTCCATTCTTATGGAAATGCTCTAAGTCCAAGGTATGTTACTATGCTGGTGTGGACATCTTTTGATGGTCCATATAATTAATTGGACAAGGTAAGAAGGTATGCTAGCAATTGCATTAAAGTCTGGCAATAGTTGTGCAGCACAAAAGTATTTGGCTCATATCTTTTTCGTTACTAATCCTTTGACTATCATTCAACATGGAGGAGTTAGATTATGATTTTATCTTTCCAATGACTACTCTTGGGTTATGAGGGAATGAGTTACAAGGAAGATACGTTCCAAAGAAGGCAAGACAGCTTTAAGTCTAATTAAAGTTGCTCTTGATGGTGCAAGTTCAATGTTTTTTTTTTTTCAGTTCTTAGGAAAATAAAGGAGTTCCTATTGAATTCCAAAGTTGTTATTTGTTTTTAATAGCTTTTAATTTCTTTCAATAGCTTTTATGTGCTTTGAATTTGTTGATTTAGTGCGTAGCTGAGGAGTCTTTTGTAAAGCCTATATAAGTGGCTTATTTCATTGTGGAAAAACACACAAGAAATTATAATTGACATTGAGTGTTGTTTTCATCAAAACAAACTTTAAACTTTGAGGGTTTTAGAGGAACTTTCTTTGTTAAGGGCTATAAAGGTATTTTAGCTATCGTTGGTTTGCCAATCGTAGATTGGAGATCAAAGATCAAAACTAGGCGAGGTAGTCTAGGGGTTGGTCGAGTTTGAGCAAGTTAGGGACTAAGCTTGTTCATCCATATCTTTTATTCATTCGTTATCAAAACTTAACACAAAAATCCGAAAAATAGTTCTATTGTCATTGTCGTATTATCCAACCCACTTTGTGGTACACAACAACAATCAAAGCTTCCGCGTACTCGTATCATAAGTGGTATCAGAGATTCGGCTCTTGATTTCCATCAAGCGATCATGGGGGACAAAAACTTTGGTGATTTTCTCCATCAATTGAGGGCAGCACTTGATTCTTTGCCCAACGAGAGACCGCATATGCAACCACGACGAAACCTTGATTTCCAAAGGCCTAACGGTGATTTCAAAGTAACGGAATTACCCGAATTCGATGGTGGTACTGATCCCGAAGATTATTTGGAATAGGAAAGGAAAATTGAACGCATATTCGATTTCAAAGATGTTCCGGATGACAAATGTTGTAAGTATGCAGCCTTAAAGCTTGTTAAAAATGCTTCTCTATGGTATATTTTCGTGAGCTTGTTCGTTTACATGGAGTACCAAAGACTTTTTTTTTTGATTGTTTTTGATCGGGATTCCAAATTCTTGAATTATTTTTGGAATATTCTTTGGAGGAAATTGAGTACCAAATTGTTGTTTAGTACTTCACACCACCCCCAAACGGATGGGCAAACTGAAGTTACTAATTGAATTTTGGGTACTTTGCTTCGTGGATTGGTGAGCAAAACGCAAAAGGATTGGAACTTAAAGCTTGCTCATGCAGAGTTTGCTTACAATAGGTCACCTACCTATGCTACGAAACACTCTCCATTTGAAGTTGTCTATGGCATTAATACTTATTTGCCACTTGATTTGATTCCTTTGCCTAAGGATGAATTGGTTCACAAGGATACGGAAGATAAATTGAAGTCTATGATTAAATTACATGAGGAGGTTCGCAAGAGAATTGAAACTGTCAATGAAGCTTACAAGCGTAAGGCCAACAAGAATCGCAAGCCCAGAAAGTTTAATGATGGTGATTTAGTTTGGTTACATCCTGCGCAACGAGAGATTCCCAAGCAAGAGGAAGAACAAACTAATGCCTAGGGCTGAAGGTCCTTACAAGATCATTGAGCGAGTGACTGATAATGCTTACATGCTAGAATTGCCCGGAGGTTATGGCGTTCATGCTACTTTCAATGTGGGCGATTTATCACCTTACATTGATGATGATGGTCTACAAGAATTGAAGTCAATTCCTTTTAAAGAAAGAGGGGATGATGCGGGAGCAACCAATGAGTCATCACTTGGTGCTACTGATAAGGAAGTCCTATTGAGTGCTAGCCTTGATGTCCATTCTTATGGAATGCTCTAAGTCCAAGGTATGTTACTATGCTGGTGTGGACATCTTTTGACGGTCCATATAATTAATTGGACAAGGTAAGAAGGTATGCTAACAATTGCATTAAAGTCTGGCAATAGTTGTGCAGCACAAAAGTATTTGGCTCATATATTTTTCGTTACTAATCCTTTGACTATCATTCAACATGGAGAAGTTAGATTATGATTTTATCTTTCCAACGACTAATCTTGGGTTATGAGGGGATGAGTTACAAGGAAGATACGTTCCAAAGAAGGCAAGACAGCTTTAAGTCTAATTAAAGTTGCTCTTGATGGTGCAAGTTCAATGTTTTTTTTCAGTTCTTAGGAAAATAAAGGGGTTCCTATTGAATTCCCAAGTTGTTTTTTGTTTTTAATAGCTTTTCATCTCTTTTAATAGCTTTTATGTGCTTTGAATTTGTTGATTTAGTGCGTAGCTGAGGTGGTTTTTTGTAAAGCCTATATAAGTGGCTTATTTCATTGTGGAAAAACACTCAAGAAATTATAATTAACATTGAGTGTTGTTTTCATCAAATCAAACTTTAAACTTTGAGGGCTTTAGAGGAACTTTCTTTGTTAAGGGCTATAAAGGTATTTTATCTATCGTTGGTTTGCCAATCGTAAATTGGAGATCAAAGATCAAAACTAGGCGAGGTAGTCTAGGGGTTGGTCGAGTTTGAGCAAGTTAGTGGCTAGCTTGTTCATCCATATCTTTTATTCATTCGTTATCAAAACTTAACACAAAATCCCAAAAATAGTTCTATTGTCATTGTCTTATTATCCAACCCACTCTGTGGTACACAACAACAATCAAAGATTCCGCGTACTCGTATCAAAAACCATTCATCACGGGACAAAACCTGACCATCCTAGGACAAAAACCATCCATCCAAGAACAAAACCTAACTATCCTAGGACAAAAACCATCCATCCAAGAACAAAACCTAACCATCCTAGGACAAAAACCATCCATCACTGAACAAAACCTAACCATCTTAGGACAAAAGCCGTTCATCACAGAAGAAAACCTAACCATCCCGAAACAAAAGTCGTTCATCGCGAAACAAAACCTAACCATCCCGAAACAAAAGCCGTTCATCGCGAAAAAAGACCTAACCATCGCGAAACAAAACTTAACCTAATCATCTCGAAACAAAAGCCGTTCATCTCAGAACAAACAGAAACCATTCTAATACGAAAACCATTTAATTTTCCGATCATTAATTTTCAAAAACCTCAAATTAAATTTGTAGTCCGCGAAATAAAACTTAACCTAATCATCCCGAAACAAAATCCGTTCATCTCAGAACAAGCACTAACCTTTCCAATACGAAAACCACTGAAATTTCCGATCATTAATTTTCAAAAACCTCAAACTAAATTTGTAGTTACTGTTTCATGCATCAAAATTAAAAAAATCTGAAATTAAATTATTGTTACCTGTTTTCTTCTATTTTTTGCTGCCTTTGTCCTCGAACTGTTAATTTTGCGCTGCAGGTTCAAATTTGTGTTACTACATATCAATAAAAAAACAAATTTTGAAACTTAAAAAAGCGGAATTTGATATTACCTTTGTTCTTGAAGTTGATTATCTTCATCTGGAGTTATAATTATATCTCCGATTTTTCTTTTCAGCTTCAATTAAGGCATTTTCCCTACTTTTTTCGACATTTTTGAACCAAGTTTGGTTGAGGCGGGAGGAATCGTGTAGAAGAAGAACAGTTTTTAGTAGGGAGAATGATGAAGGTGAAGTTAACCGTTGGGAAGAGAGAGAAAATGTTATTATAGTGGGAAAAAATTCTTTCAGAAGAAAAAGGGGAAACGGTTTTTTTTCATTTGTTTTTGGGTTGCATTTTCTTTTTGGGCCGCGCTTTCTTTAGAAGCCCTGTGTTTCATTTAGGCCGGGGGGTACGAAATGGATGGTACCCCCGGTGTACCATAGACGCGTTGGTCAATTCCAGTTTTACAAATTTTATGAGCCCGTTTCATTTCTGGTTTTACATAATAGTTGGAATGCCGCGTGTTCCTACGCTTTGATGTTGTACGGTAGAACGGCAGATGCGAAGCTTTGCGTGTACACTCCAAAGAAAGTTTTTTTCAAACTTTTTTTTTTTTACATGCGGTTTATTATTTACTTGTAACGTTGTGTTGTTCTCGACTTGACATGTATGATATTATACTTAAACGATTCACGTATGAGTTGTTGTGTTGGAGCGACAGAGCCTTGAAGGCAGCAGAAAGATCTCTCTACATGAGGTCATTGCATTTTTGTTCCAGTTGACGAAAACTATGCTTAAACATCTACAGGACATAGTAGTAGAAATCTATCACATCGATGTTGTACACCTCTCCTAGAAATTTAATGGCTTTGTGAGCACAATTTTGTTGTGATGGTCCAACCAATTTCGAAATGAATGAATTTTATCATCTTTGGAGGGTTTCCTACCCCCATGTATTTCAATATATGCTTTTAGTTTAGCGCCCGTAACCGCGTAGATTTTGAATTCCTTGCCGGCAACATTAACTATTTTAGTATATCGTTTAGTATTGTTTTTAGGTTGACTTCTAACGTGTTGCGTGAAAGGTCCATGGAGCTTGGAAGAAAAAAATTAAACACGGTATGTTAACATTTTTATGTTCTTTTAGTGTGAGAGATCGTATGTAACAAGCAAAGCAATAGTAAGATGTGAGTAGTAGGAGAAGTAAACATGGTAGATGTGATGGAGTTTGTATTTCGCCAGTATATTGTGTTGTTACTTATAGATATTCACGAAAGTCCGGTACATGTACAAGTGGATAGTCCTAATACATTAATTATGCATGTACAAGCATTGGCAGATGTGAGTAATACACGTCATACGATGGCGTTGACATTTGTTGTAACGACTTTCATGATTTTGTGTGGATAACATTGTTTTTTTTTTTTTAGCAAGAGATTAGTTATTATCGTTCAGTCTCTAACACTCGATATCCAATGCAAAAAAAAAAAAAAAAACAACAATTTGTTCTCAAATGTGTACGACTAATGTGTTTCGATCTAAATACGTGTAACTTTTGCATGTTGAATATATAATATATTTGTGTCTTTCAATTGTTTTACGTGCAAAATGTGTGGCATTTAGATTTGTTGCCCGAATTATTTGTCGATTACGGGTACAAGTTTCATTAGAGCTTATTTATCCACTTACCATGTCCTATGAACAAATTGTGTGCCTATCTCACCCTTTGTTTTTGTAACGTATATAAAGCACACAAGACCAGGTGCCATGATAATTTCGATGTGTTATTGAGATGTATTAGAATAATTACTTCTGTGTTGGATATTTGGTTTGGCCATGGGAGCTGGAGGCAGATAGTGTGAAACTGACCAGAAATCGATGTTCTTGTGGTCGTGCAAATGCTGAAATCAAGACTAGATAGCACCATCCACCAGACGTCGCAATACAACCCCATAATCCCCTTAAACTCGTATATCGTCTCGTGGACTTTAAAAAGGTGAGGGCCTTGTAGGTAGTATCATGTTAAAAATCTATTATAAACATATTATAAGAGCTTTCTTTCTCTAATGTGGGACACCGATTTCCATAATCCTAGGTATTACAAATTCCTCCAATTAAACAACGCAACGTACCTGTTGCATGCGTCTTAAGCCAATCCACACCAATAGTTACACATGTCCGAGATCTCCTCGCTAGACGGTTGATCTGGGTCTTGCCCCAACATCCAGCACGCTGTCGTAGGGTTACTCTGATACCATCTATAGCCGCCCAATCCATCATACGTCGCAACACAACACAATAAAACGAAACCCGTATATCCTCTCGTGGACGTTAATAAGGTGAAAGTCTTGTTGGTAATATCATGTTAAGAATCTATTATAAACATATCATAAGAGCCTTAATTCTCCAATGTGGGACAAACTAATTTCCATAATCTTGGGGTGTTACAAATACCCTTTGTTGTAAAACTTTACATTTGTTCATGTATAAGACCGGTATACAGTTCAGACATTTTCTTAGAATTCTAAGGTAAGTATGATGAACATATTTTGCTTCTGAGGAGCGCCCTCCTTCTATGTTACCAACCTACACAAGATGCATTGCTTCTTAATGAAACATTTTCGAAAGTACGTTTATGTAAGTGTCGGATTTGGTTCTTTGTAATTGTTCTGTGATAAAACTTGACATGTTGTCTTCAACGATGGTGTAATTCACTGTAACAGCCCGACCCACCACACGTCGCAACACAATCCAATAAGATGGGAAGTTACCCTCTAACCCGAATATACTCTCGTAGGCTTTAAAAGGTGAAAATTTGGTGGTAGTATAATGGTAGAAATCTATTATAAACTGATCATATGAGCCTTAATTTCCCAATGTGAGACAAACCAATTCAATAAACCACTTTTCGTAATCGTGTAGTGTTACAAACTCCCCCACTTAAAGAAGACAACGCCCCCATTGCGCCTAAAACATTCGATAGTCACAGGCCGAAGATCTCCCCCGTTAGACGGCTGGCATAGGCCTTGCCCCACCACCCAGCCCGCGGTCGTAGGGTTGCTCTAATACCATCTGTAACAACCTAACCCACCATACAACACAACACAACCCAATAAGATGAGAATTCATCACTCTCTAACCCGAATGTTCTCTCGTGGGTTTTAAAAGGTGAAAACTTTGTTGGAAGTATAATGGAAGTAATCTATTATAAACTGATCATATGAGCTTAAGTTTCTAATGTGGGACAAACCAATTTCATAAATTACTTTCCAAAGTCGTGTAGTGTTACATTCATGATTTTGGGAACCAGCTCTTCTGCAGTTTTGCAACCTTTGTGGACCTACTCGTACAAAATATATACTGCCTTTATTCTTAGCGCGGTGGTGTTTAGTGCGTAAACATCGCGGTGTCTACACAAAGTACGGTCGCTTGGTTGTTCAATATCATGAAAGTGAACATCGTCGATGTTGACATATGAAACTCAGGGCCTATTGGGGATCATGTTCACCGTCATCGTTGCTGTAAAAAATGTTTTTGCATGAGATAACTTTTTAGACTTAGACACAATTTACTAAAGATATCAATGAGTACTTTTAATGGATTCAAAATAGTTATATAGCTACACGAAACGTACCTTCAAGGCTGATGTTCTAAATGGTCTACGTCCTTCATAATACTCGTGGATATGGACGACAAATTTAAATGTACTCGTGTTTGGTACCCGAAGTCTGTGATAGACATGTGTCAATAATATGCACGTATTTTGCTTGTTGTGTTGCGCTCATGGTTCAAAATCTCATTTTCGGTCACAATTTTGTTTTGGGTAACGAGGTCGCGGTTTCGGAAATGCGGCCTTGGCGGACCGATTGCGGTCATCGCGATCAATTTCTATAAAAGCTTTTTGGTCCTTTTTTTTGTTTATTGTCTATTTTGAGTTATATTAATGTTTAAAATAACTAAAATAAATTTTATGACCCAAGATATTATTGGTCAAAGCTTATCCTAAAAGAATAAGAATGATAAGAACGATTTCACGATATAGTGTTCGAAAAGAAAATGTTAAGCAAAATGGGTGGAAAAAAACCTTGTTCAACATTATGGGGTTCACGAGTCACCCATATATAAAACCGCCAAAATCTTTGGCGGTTTTATGAGTTTCAAAATCGTTTAAATGATAAATCATTAACCCACTAACAACATACTTTCAACTAAGGGTGAGCATGAACGGGTAACCGTTCCAAAATCATGAACCCGGACCCGTTTCTAACGGGCCCTAAAAACTTGGACTCGGATTTGTTGGCATCGAGTCCTAGAAATTAGGGCCCGGGCCCGTTAATAGTCACACCAGGTAGCGGGTACCCGTTTAATTTTAAGTAACCCATCATGGATATTACGGTCCAAAATCCATCTAATAAATGTTTAAATTAAAAGTTGACAGGCCAAAGTCGTATGCCTAACAAATATAAATTACCACACAAACTATAAACGTAGTAAATGGGCAAGTGAGATCGTATCCACAGAGAACGGTAATTATCTAAGTATGTCAAGTAACAAATGGGAAGTTAATGAGTATAAGTGATCAAGTATTCAAAAAGCAAAAGAGTAATTTGTAGACAAATGGCGGAAAAGATCTCGGACAATTAATACCCACTATTGTTCACCTATTTGGTCCTAGTTATCAGCTAATCCTAATTCGTTGAGTACTTAGTTGTAGAAATATAACCCTACCTAATAGCCCTAATCGGTGGATAACAAAGACGCGCGCCTAAATTCAATCCAACGAAAGCATAAAGCAATTAAACGATATCAACTAAGATTAAAAAGATCTAGACACACGCGGTTTCAATCTTCAATTAATATGTTTATTCTCTCTAACCTAATACCGATGTTCAGCATAGAAATACTAGGCTAGTTGCTACTTGTGAATCAACAATCTAACAATTAGTCCTTAAATTGTGAATCTAGCAATATGATAGATCTAGGGCTAACTAGTTTGCAACCTAATTAAGCAATAATTCAATCAATAATGATGCATGGGAGCAACGGGTTTAGTTCCCAAGCTATGCACGTCCCAAGCTAAGGAAGTTCTTAGTAGATAGAATTCTTATTATTATTTAGTTTCCAAATAATAAAGGAGCCAATGAGGTTTCCGAGTTGTTCTAGTTTAAGTAAGTCGGAACTAAGGAAAGTTCTATTAGAACCTTACCTTATTCTATAGAGTCTATTAGTAGAAATAGAGACTCTTATTGTATTGTTGGAGAGAACATTCAGAGTTGAGTATTAATATCGAAGAGTCGAAGGGAGTTTCCTTCAAATTCTTTTGTGGTTGCTTGCGGCTGACAAACTCATGCGTGAGTTCCTAATCCTTTGCGGTGGATCGAGTTAAGGGTTGCGGTTCTTTGAATTCGGCAAATTCAATTACTTGCGGGTATTGAATCATATCTTTACTTTGTTTTTCTTTAGTTTCTTTACAAATAAACACAAAAAGCACAAAAACAAGTTCTTTTAGTTTTTAATTCCGCTGCAAATACTCTTGGTTTGTTAATTCTATATTAGCATACGCATCAAATAAGAATAAGAACGAGAGAAATAAACAATACTCAAACGAATTAATAGAATTAGAATCAAACTCACAATTGTCGGTAAACTATAGCTTCGATTAATCGATCCGAGAATAAAGGTCTTTAGCCTTTCTTAGTCTTGAAAATAAACTCTAAAAGTACTGAATTCTGAATAAAAGATGAAACTTAGGTTTAAATACCAAAAGATTACGAAACGGATAAGGAAATCCGCAAACAAGCCGACACAGCGGCGGACGAGTCGTCTGATTCGGGACGACTCGTGCTCAACCCGACGAGTCGTCTGGACTTTTGCTGGCGCCTCTGTGGTAGTCGTCTGGACCGGGATGACTCGTCTACAAATTGACGAGTCGTCTGGTAGCTGAACTCCAGACTCTTGTTCTTCACCTCTCCGGATCTTCGTTGCTTCTCGGGATTCGTTGTAACCATCGTCATTTTATTCCCGAACTTGCAAAATTCATCAAACTTGCATATATTCTTCAAAGAAGCTCAAATACACAATTAGTAGAATAACGTCACAAATGATCCGGAAATGCCATGGAAAACAAATATAACAGCCACTAATGTATCAAAGGTATAGCTAAGTACGCAAATGTAATAGTTCACTAAGGTTACACCAACTTTGAGGCCCAAGTAATAGAAAAGTCAAGCAAGATAGTGTATTTTTAAGTGAAAGGTTTGTCCACTCTTCTTTATATTACCAATGTGGCAAAATAATTCTTGTAGATCGTGTTGCCAGTTTTTCGTAGACGCTTGTTGCAACCATTTTGACTTCGTATGTCAAAGTTATAATTAAAAAAAGAACACTAGTTACACAAATAATGGACATCTTAGTTGCTAATCACTTCTCCATTAGTTATGATAAAAATTGAGATTATTATGTAAATAAGTCGTATAAAAACTAATAATCACTTCTCAACATCTAAGTAGTTAGTAATTTTATTATATTAGTGTAAGTAATTGATGATTTGGTTGGGAGTATCTATCTATCTATCTATCTATTTACATATCTATATCTATATCTATATATAACTATGAATAGGCTAAAGTCACGTCCTACACGACATTACATTAGTAATTGTCCACGTGTAAATACCACCAAAATGCTTATGTGTCAGCTCATTACCACATCACAACAACTTGTAAATGCGAGTTATCCAACTCTTAAGTTGCCCCTAAAACATTATAAAACACTTCAGATTCATATAAAACTAAAGTTCCATTATTATCTCCATTATTTATTTTAATGATAATATTAAGGGGCTGTTTGTTTGGGGGTTGTCGGGAAAGGGAAGGGGAACTTAACCCCCTCATTCCCTTTGTGGGTGTTTATTTGATATTTTTTGTGATTTTCATTACCCAATTTCCCTTAATCGATTCCCAAAAACCCTCTATCCCCATTCCCTCATCTCCCAGGGTTTTGTAAGACCCAGTTTTGGGGTTTCACATCCCACCCACAAACAACCCCCAACCACCAAAACTCACCATGGATTCCGACCCCAACGACAACCACACCACCGCACAATCAGCAATCCACCACCAAAAACCCAAGGCACCACCACCCACGCACACTTCCATCTTCGACCCACCTAGTACGACCGCCATAAACCCACTTTCTGCCACCACTCTTATTCGGATCGTCACCGTACATCCACCTTCCACCTCCATATAAGGGGACCACCTTTACGACATATGCATTCAGATACAGATCCATACCATCATCACCTTCATAGGAGGATGGCTGAAAGAGGTCAAGCACAAAGGTGGACGACGGTAGCCATGATACTACGTCACCTATGATGGAGGTTGTGGTGGAGGAGGGGCATGTTGACGAGGTGGACCTCCGGTGAAGATGGTGTCAGCTGTGAGGGAGTGATAATTTTGCGTATGTCTTTATAATGAGACTTAATCGTCTAGGTTATCGTTAAATTTTTTTCTTCTCCAATTAAACTGGTTATTTTGATTTTACCTAGCCTGACTCTATAAAAACTCCCTTCTTCCCCAATTAAACACCCATGGTATTTTGCACAAGGAATATGGAAATTGATGGTGGGCGGTTTCGTTTATTATTTTGGGATATAATGGCGTTAGTTTAATATTTTTTGGGTGATGATTTTGCCAAGGCAAATCAGCATCTTCCAAGGCAAATATGTTCATTATAAGGACCAGGTTCAATGGATCTGCCTTGGCGGTAGTAATTACTGCCTTAACAAAATCATCGGCCTATTTTTTTTAGATAGTAAAGTGTTAAGAGTAGGAGAGAGAGTGTTTAATTGAGGATTGAGATAGTACAAATCATCAGCTGTACTCCATAGCAACTATAGTGATAATATTGTCTTCATGCTTTTTTTCTTCATATTTTTTTTCTTCTAATTATGACGGGAGCAGTTATTAGTTTTCTTTATGCAAAGGGTATGTTTATGATGTGATGAATATTGGTTGTTGATTTTCATGTTGATCTTTTCCTAGTTTAGTCGTTTAGGGAATTGAAGGTATTAATTTCTTTGGTTTTTCTAATTAATGAAGGGTATTTCTGTAAGATTAAATGTCATAAAAAATATTTATTAATATTATATGCTGCGTTTAGGTGGTTCATTTGCTGCATTTAGCGTCTTCGTTTTTTTTTTTTGTTTTTTGCTAGATTTTGGGTTTCCTTCTTATTCATCCACAAACAAGGTAAAAAAGAGGGAAAAAAAAAACTTGCAAATTATCACCCAAGAGAGCAAGGATATCAATCTAATAAGGCTCTCTACTATACCCTCCGAAATTCTATTTCCTATCCATGCGTACAGCCTTACATTAACAATGTACTTAATCCTAGAAATGAGCCAGTCGCTATTGTGTTACATTTCTCCAAAAAAGCTGTGCATTCCTTTCATACCAAATGTAGTAAATTGCTGTTGTGAGAATGCATTTTACCATCTTGATTTCCAGCTCCTTCCTTTTTTTTTTCTTTCCATAAATCCCTACTATATTCCACAGGGAGTTCCCTTTATAATGACTACCAATCCACATTCCGATTTAACCCCAAACTTTACTTGAGTAATTGCATTTGAAAAACAGGTGGGAGTGATCTTCCAAATCATTTTTCCAGAGGAAGCATCTATTCACCACTATCATTACTCTGAGGTTCAGGTTATCAATTGTTGGGAGCTTGCTATGCAACGCCAAAGTGGAGATAAAACTATGTTTTGGCATGCTAACTGTATCCCAAATTGCTCGTGCCCATTTCACTTTTGCTTTCAGAGTTCTAAAGATTTCATAAGCCAAATTTCCCACTGGTTCCACATTCCAGCAGCTTTAGTTTTGCACTATTAGCTCCACCCATTTTCTCAATCAGCTCCTCTTGGACTTTGATCACATTTCTCCAGCTTTTAGGGTATGATGGATTAATCTCCACAGTCCAGTGAAATTTTCAATGAGTCTTATAGGCTTTAATCCATTTTATCCAAATACTATTGTTGTCATTATCTAGTTTCCACAGCCATCTAAATAGATGGGCTTTATTCCATGACAGAGCCTCTTTGGCATTCATACCTCCTTCGTCTCTTGGTGAGCAAACTCTATTCTAGCTAACGAATGTCATTTTTCTATTCCTATCCTCTAAATTCCACTGAAAATTCTTGCAGAGCTTATTTATCTGTTTTAGAATTTTCTTTGGCAGAAGAATGTTACAAATTTAGATTCTAATATTTCAATTTAATTTTCCTGTAGCATATTATTATTAGAAACTAAAAGAAACAATCAAGACATGCACTAGGTATTTATTAAGGGGCAAATTTCAAGGAATAGCAATTAATATCATCTGTTTATTTCTTTGAAATTACTAGCAAAAACTAAGGAAGTTATTAGGAGAGTTTAATGTCAAGTTTTATTCATCCGTTTTTTTGCTACTTCAAATTTTAAAATTCCAATTCACTTTAATGAGCTGCTAATTATGGTATTATATCATGCTAATTGATATGTTATATTTTTATGAGTGAATATTGTAGGGCGTGTATATCTTTGCAATTAGTATTTCAAAAGATTTTATTGCATACCACCTAATTTTACTACAAGGAAACTAATTTGGCTAACTTAACTATTTGTAAATATGTTGAGTAATTTCAAATGTTAATTCAATGTCATTCAATTTAAAATATTTTAGTCATTTCAAAAAAAAAAATGTAAAATATGTTAGAAGCTAAGCTAAGCTAAGCATAAGCCAACAAGAATCAAAATTTACATAAAATATGCAAAATGCGACTACAAGAAATGAGATTTTACTATCCATTACTCAAAATTTTCTACCCAAAATTTAAATTTAAAATCCAATTACTTTTATTTTAGCATATTAGAAACTAAAATAAAAAATATACAATCTGAAATTTCAAGTAACAACTAAGTCTCCGTCTAAATCAGATTGCGAATTTATAGTCGATTTATCGTTTTTAAGTTCCGAACATATGATCAATTGACAACTAAGTCTCGAACATGATCAATAGACAACTAAGTTCATTTTACTAGAATTTGTTAAAGTTGAGAAGTTAAACTTACTAGAGTATTTTAGCTCAAGCTGAGGTTACCTATATTACTGACACACTTATCTATCCTAGAAAATTGTTACACTCATATACTCATATACCTACATTTGTTAAAGTAACTTATAAAGTCTATTCAGTTAACTTGAAATAACATCCAAATTAAAGCTCAAACGTATTGTTTGTACGCCATTTGCTAAGTAAGCTCAAACTTGAGTCATAACTCACACCTCTGGTACAGATTCATACAAACAAAGGTATAATGTAGTCCAAATTTACAAAATTCATGTTTTGTTGTTTAACTCAGTCGTTCCTTTATTTACATTTCCCATCACTTAAGTTTAGTTATCTAACATACCGAAATTTGTAATCCAAAGTTTTGTTTACTATGTAGTTGCTCAAATAATTTCTTAAGTAATGATAATTGTAACCTCGACTCATGCCTCGGGGACATATTTCTACTAACTAATTACTTATGACACCAATTCGTCATGTGTCCCGAATAACACAAGATGTAATGGACATACCAAAATGATTAGAAAGTTCACAAGGTTTTTGGTACATAGGTCTCGGGATTAAGAGGGTACAAACCCAATGGAAATAGAAGTATAAGAAGAAAAACGACCTTACCCGAACATGTGAAACTCATATATATAGGAATCTGACATGAGAAAGGCTACTTAATCTTTGTACTTTCGAAACTAGAAAGACTACGACAGTATAATGAGTTTAGAAGCATGAAAAACAATTTAGTCAACTAACTAAATTAAAAGATTATGCATTAAGCTAAGTGAACTTGGCTAAAATGGTAGTGAAATGAAGCAAAACAAACACAACAAATTGCCTTATTATTAGAACAAGATAATAACAGCCAACTAACCACCTCTCCAACAATCCAACTTGTGTAAAACGTGGTTTTCGTAATTTTTCCAATTTCCCTTTAAGTGATGAAAAATGCCCCATAAAAAAATTAACGTGATCTTACTCCTTTCCAAAATTAATTTATTGACTACCATAAATTTTCCTCTTGCTTGGTGATTTTTCTAACCAAACTCATCATCCTAACCAATACCCTAGCCAAATACTCGTTCAATTCATATCCAATCTTCTTGTTACTTTTTGCACAAACTTTTAGGAGTGTATTAAAAATTATTAAAAGCAAGTGGGAAATGAAACAAAAGCACTTTAAAAGCATTCTATTGGTTCACATGTTACAAAATAAGAAATAAGAAGATTGGATGTGAATTCCCCTAAAAGGAAAACAGAATGATTGGACATGAATGGACAGAGTATAAGTGACTCCACATATATGCCATGTCATAGTCCATGTCACCTCCACGTCAACTTTAGACAAAAATTCATTGTCTAAAGTTTAGATCTCGATCAAAATGCTTATCATAATAAATTTTAGAAACATCAAATTTCTCTAATTTTCATACAGGTTGGAGATATTGTTGTTGTAATTTGAAGATTGAAGTTTAATATCAAGTAGAAAGTTCTCTTGCAATCCTTGGTTATTCTACACCATTATTAAGACTAAGTCTCTCTTTCCCTCATCTTTTATTATGCTTTCATAGTGTTCGTAGAATTAATCATGTTTAGTGAGTAGATTTTCTTCTAAAATTAGAGACATGTAGTATAGAGTTTAATAAAATCAATAAAATCAACATGCGAATAACAAAATCAAGTAAATAAAACATGATCAATTAAATATAATAATAAAATTAAACCAAATAAAATCATGATAAAAAAAATGAAAGGGATGAAGAAAATCAACCTGGCATCGTCGGTGGGGATGAGACGGACGTAAAATACGTCTTCGTCATCAGAGTGCAGCAGGTCGAGGGGATCCATCTTCACCAAACCCCTCGAAGAGATGAACCGGCCGAGTTCACGTCCGACCAAGGTCAACATGGTTCTATCTCCCTTGCTAGTCCTCTGCCGAGAGATACGAACGATAATCTCAATTAAGATCAGCTTGCTCTTGCATTGATCGGTAACGGTCCTCATCTGACAGTTTAACAACTACATTACCAGTCTCATCTTTCTTAGTAAGGATTTTTGCGTGGCCACGGGATAAGCGCTCCGGCACCGCTGGTAATGACATGTATCTCGCCATTGCAATAGTGGAAGAGATGCGAGATAAAAGGGGGGGGGGGAAGTGGAGACAGACAAGATGACACGTAAAAATAAAGTGGGAATAAAAGTGTGAAAAGCGAATAAAGGGGAGTGCAGATTGAGGCGGTTGTTTTATAGCGTAATGAGCAAGGAAACAAAATAGAATGATTTTTTCTTTGAGGCGGTTTTGGTTGGCGTCATGGACAAGGAATAGTTGTGGACTTGTGGGAGATCAGGAGGTGATATCTTGAGCGACAAGCCTCCTCAAAACAAATTAAATTGAGTCTTTTTGGGGATCTTTTTTTTTTCACAAGTGGGGCATATCACGCGTATTCCACCACGTAGGTTGGCGAGGCGAGACTTCATTCGCATCGCCTCTTTATTTGCAAGTGTTAAAACTAATGAATCGTTTTAAATAGTCTTCACCGTCTTTATGTTGTATCTCTTGAATCGTTTTAAATGTTTACGGTTTGGTGCAATTCATATTGATTAATTACGAAAGTAGTTTAATTTGTCTAGGGGTGGTCCTTTAGTGGAGATTACGTGGAATTGACATTACCCTCAATGGGTTTAGATTAGTGCAAGCGACCATCGAAAGATAGGCGTTCCTATTATGATCTAGGATTGCGTACTAAACCTAGATCGTGAGAAATTAGTACAATATAGGGTAACACCCTTGAAACTTGACGTGAAATCGATTGTATGAACTTGTTCTATGTGTTAGAGTATTATTGCATTGATCTAGTTCTATAAACGTTTTCTCATAAATTTCATTCAACATTTAGATTATAAGTTTAGTTAGATTTTAGCCTTTCAATCACAATTCCTAATTATACAGGAATATAGTTAGTCTAGTTTAATCAACTCAAATCATTGTAACATTGTTCTCGTGGGATACGACCCGTTTTTGCCAAAGTATTACTACAATATACACCGTGCACTTGCGGCACATAGCAAAATTGCTATCAAGTTTTTGGCGCCGTTGCCGGGCACAACAATGTACTTATTAGTTTATGCTTGAAATTAGATTTATTATAGTAATGTTGGATTTTTATTTTATAATTTCACATATATGTTTTACATCTTGTTGCTAATGTTTTTTTTCTAGGTACTCTTGGTTTAATTTGATGCAAAGGATTTTAAATCTTGAGATATTTGATCCCGAGATTGAAAGGACTTATCTTAGAAGATTCAAAGAACAAGGAGAGAAAGAAAGCCAAGACAAGATGGTTGGAGATGGTGAAAATCCACCACCACCACCAACTAAAACCTTGAAGGAATTTGTCATTCCAAGTTTTTCGGGGTTGAGATCATCAATTCTTGTGCCAAACACTGAAGCAGCAAACTCCGAAATCAAGCCACAATTACTTCATATGGTACTAGTAGAAAAATCACCTTAAACATCGGTTGTAAATCGCTTTAAACATTACTTCTAAGGTGACTCCACTAAGCGTGACACATAAAGCCATACACTTTAAACATCGTTTGTATGGTGATTAAAATATACTTTTATACATCGCTTGTATGAGAAAATGATGTATAATATCACATTTTAGACATTAGATTTAAAGACAAATGATGTTTAAGTGTGGCTTTCGAGATGAGATCTAAGCAAACAAATGATGTGTAATGTATACTTTAATTGTCGCTTGTTTACATAACTGGTGTCTAAATCAAACATGAGTCATAATAATAACATTTACACAACACAATTGTCACATACTTATATACCACCCTAAGAAGTGATTTCCTATGTTTTTTTTTTTTTTTTTAAATTCGTAACCAAGAGTTCCAGCTATTTGATGTATTCATTTGTGAACAAATATAAAAACAAAATTACTTCAGCAAAAGACATTAAAGGGACTAAACAAACCTTGAACTGCTAGATAATAGGTTCACAAAAGATGCAGAAAGAACCATACTCTCTTATACAAATTACCAAGATTCTATATGATTATAAAATAATCAAATCTAAATAAAAAATTATACTTAGGAAGAAGATGATTCCAATGCGGTAAATCACTGCGTATATCTCTCGTATGCAAATCATTCAACACTAACAAAGGCGAATAAAAAAAAAATCATCAATACAATAAAGAATAAAACATGGGTATTGATTAAAGACGAGATCTTTTTTGCAAAAAAGTACATACCAGGGCTATGCTCGGATGAATATGACGATACTGGAGATGGAAGATAGTCTGCCATTGGATATGATTATGGGATCGAAAATTCAATTCAAATATCCCAATTGAAAAACTTAAATGTGGAATGTAAAGCAATTTTGCTTACCTGCAATGAAGAAAAGTTTGCAGATCGACGCATTCTCCTTCTTTGGACATCAAAATTAGAATGAATGCCGATTTAAAAGAGAGAAAATGGAAATTTTGGCTTGAGTTTTGACTGTGAGGGTGAAAAATGGGGGAAGGTGGGTCTCTATTCGGCGTGAGAAATGATAAACGAGGGTTGAGAGAAGTTAGGTTTTGTAAAATAAAAAAACTTGAATACTTTAGACATCACTTCCGAAAGAATTGATGTTTAAATTATCATTTTAAACATCATTTGTAGAATAAGTGATGAGTAATGTTAACATTAAACATAACTTCTACAACAACTGATGTCTAAAGTTAGTATTATATATCATTTTTATATAAACTGATGTCTAAAGTTTGTATTATACGTCGGTTCTAAAATAAACCGATGTCTAAAATGAATATTAAACATCACTTGTTATATAAATGATGCTTATAAGGAGATGTCTGAAGGTCTTTTTAAATTAGATCTTGAACAACCACTTTAGTGGATCACTGATGTGGTGTAATTGTAGTGTGTTAATCCGCATGTTTTAGGTGTCTTAGGGTGTATTTGAGCACTGTTTTATCGTGATTCGTGGACCACACCATTAGGAGTATTTTGTAGCTTATACGATGGTTTTACGGGATTTCGGTTGCTCAAGACCTTTGGCGAGCCTTGGACGAGAATAGAAGACCGAGTTTGGAGTTGTGACGATACATGGGGAGAAGATAGCTTGGCTTTGCATCGGGATTGACGCACCACCTCGACCCGTGGAGAGGAGAGAAGAGGTCAAGAAGCAGGAGTCTCGACTCGAGATTCCTATGTCTCGAGTCGAGAGGTTTGAGATTCTCGACTCGAGAAGCCTTTCCTCCAGTTGAGAATCCTCGAGTCGAGAAAGTAGCCTTCCGGGAAGTTTCCTTGAGGCTTGTGGCGGTTTTATTTTGCCTAAATATCTATTTTGTCTTCTAGTGTTTTTGTACTTATCTTGAATAAAGGGGCATGAACCCCTCCATAGTTTGTATCACTTTTCATATTATCATTTTCCAAGTAGTTTTAATTTTAGAGAGAGTTTTAGAGAGAGATTATCCAAAAAATGGGTTTTAATCCCAACATTAGTGTAATAATTAGTATGGAAGGCTAATCACCTTCTAGAACCTTGGTGTAATCAAATTCTCTCATCCTATGTATTAGTAAGATTTTCTTATCTCTAATTTGCCTTTAATTTCATGGTAATAAATTCCTTGTTCTTCAATTGCTTGATTTACCTTATTTTCTCTAATTGGGTGATTGGATTGAATTGGGTATTTCTTATGCTTGGTTTTTAATTGATGGTCATTGATTATTAACCCTAAAGGAAGCAACTTTCACATGTTTAGTGTATGGTTATGACTAATTTGTGATTGGGGAATTAATTAGGCAACTAATAGATTAAATTTGATTAGTGTCGCGGTTGCGGCTAATTATATACTAATTTGGGTTGTTGTTAATCTTTTATTAATCCTTGCTCTTCATGCCTTGGTTTTTGATTTGTTTGAGTGGTCACTAGACAAATTAGGATTAAAGGAGGGGAATTTGGTAGCGGTTGCTCAAATTCTCCATAAAAGAGGATTAATTGGTTAAAACCAAGATAATCTATGAATTGGTGTAATTAGAAAGAGGCAAAACTTACTATATTAGGTTGTTAGATGAGATTATCACCGAGGGTCGCCTTAGTAAACTTGATAAATCGTTTATTTCTCATTTAATCGACTTTCAAACCAAAAATCCCCCCATTTATTGTTCTTATTTCTTTTATTTCTATTTTTCCACAATAGAATTGCATATTAGGACTTCCCTCTTCCTTGTGGATACAATACTCACTTACCCTAACTAATTTAGTAGGAATAGTGGTAATTTGACTAATAATAACGACTTATTAGCTTGTCAAATTTGGCGTCGTTGCCGGGGAGGAGGCGTATTTTAGTCTTTTGCATTTTTTGTGTGGTTTTTGCTTTTAGTTATTTTTCTTTCCTTTTTGTATTTCATTTACCCTACATGTGTTTGAGGCTTGGTCTTATCTCTCCCTTGCGGTGTTTGGGCCACTAGCCTATGGTCCAAACCCGTGCTACTAATCCCGACTTGAGTTATTTTGAGATAGGTTGGGAGCTTGAAAGACCTTTGAGGCAAAGAAAGAAGGTTTCACTGGAGCAAGAGGAACATTTGGTCGATGGGGAGGAGAACGTTTTTGCCGATTTTGGGTTGTTTAGAGAGGAAGGCTCTTGAACCTCCGCTTCTTCCGAATTCTTGGAACCTCCACCTAGAATCATGAGTATAAGAGAGTTGACGGCACCGGACCTCTCCCAACAACCCTCATATATTGTATTTCCCGAGGATGAGGCCACCTCGACAATCGAGATTAAGGGGGCCTTGTTACACCACCTACCCACATTCTATGGCCTAAGCACCGAAGATGCCAACAAGCACA
>JBBYHQ010000010.1:10875706-10885900 GCA_038382645.1 Spergularia azorica | reverse complement strand
AGTTGTCCAAAACTCACTTATTTGTACACATTTACTTATTATTTTACTAAATGCACATTGATTCTTAATAATAATTATAACAATAGATAGATAGATACTCGTTGATTTCTAATATATGCGGCTTAGCTCAGACAAGGGTCACAAAATTTACGGAATTGAAACTTGTATTACAATTTACAAACCTCATCTTGATAGAAAAATATCAATTAGACTTGTAACTAAACTATGATGTAAGTAATGGTTAAAAGATAAAAGAAAACAACATAGTAAAATAGAACATATAGCTATACGCCTATACCCATTAATTACCCAACCATTAAAAAAAACAAATAATAAAAAAGAAAAAAAAGAAACACAACAAATCTGTTAGGCGTAGCCCGCGTAGGATAAGGAGGTTGACAAGAGTTTTATATATTTTTTTTAATTGGAAAGATTCCACATCAAAAAAAAAATTAAAAAAAAAAAAAGAAAAAAAATTGATGACATCAGCATGACATCAGCCCGGGGGTACTACCCCGGGTGTATGATAGTATTTTCGGGGGATTTGGGCAAGTTGGAAATCTTAGAGGCACGCTGGAAAATATCGCAGTTCTCAGTGTTACCTTGGAAAATATCCCTAAATTGTTCAATGCAAATGCACAATGAACTAAAAGAGCAAGTGAAGAATTGAACAAATATTTAGAACACCAATCGCATAAACTAACATGATTCAGATAATGAGGATCAAGGTTGGCCTAATGTTTAGCAACTCAACCTACTTGGGGGTTGTCCCGAATTTCAAATCCTTATACCCCCACCCCGCAACATTAGCTGCTCTTTTGCACAAAAAAAAAGAAAAAACATTATTCAAATAATGTAACACCCCACAATTTCGGGACTTTAATTAATTAGGGTGTTACGTTTATTAATCATTTTGAGAGTATTAATAAGAGTCATTTTGGAAATTTGGTGGATTATAGACTATGTTACTAATTGGGTAATTCTATTTTGGGAAGTTCTATAATTGGGTTATTGGTCTTGGATCGGGTTTATGGATCACTCATCTCACCCGACTAATAAAGGCCGAACCCGAGTCTACCCTCAAACCCATTTACATAAATGAAAGGAAATAAACCCTAGTTTCTTTCATAAATAGTCGGCCTCCTTCTCTCCCTCTCTCTCCTATTTGTAGCCTCCACCCGCAGAAAATTCCGAGTATCACTGTGTCAACTTCAAACACACATAGTTCTCTCATACGACCTCTGATTAGAGCGTGGTTGGTGGCGTTAGAATTCTTCTTTCGATACGAATCCAAAAAAATGTAGATCGTGCCAAGATTCTATGGGATGCTCACTGTAGAGGCGTTTTAGTAGAGCTGTGTCTATCTACCCGAAAACTGTGTCGCCGCCTCAGTGTTTTGAGGATTTCCGTCGACTCCTAAGGTATTTGAATACGATATTTTGTGGAGATGTTCCTTGCTCTAGCATTGACAATATATCAAAAACTGGTAAAACCTAGATCTGTGGATAAAAATTTATATTAGATTTCGTGGGTAAACCTTAATCCTTGTCTATGGTTCAGTGTGAGATCGATCCCCGGTGATCCACTTGGATTTTGTGGGCGAAATTTAGAGGACACGTTCCTGACATTACCCTTTATTTCATACTCAATTTTGGTGGTCATACGATGTAGGAGATAGAAGTTATCCATGTTTAAATACCACTGATTTCTTTTAGATTCATTATATATTAGTTAATTTGTGAGATTTTGGCTTATGGATATACCTTGTGAATTAGGGGATCATTAATTGATTTTGTGGTTGATTGGGCATTTAGATTGTGGATTCGAGGAGGAGTAGTTCATTGACTTGATTAGAATAGTTTGATTTAAGGATTAGCGTTGAAAGGTAAGAACGTTGATCTACCACCTGAACTTGTATATTATCATGTCTTGTTGATAACCCGTTTCATGTCCTTTGATTCCATACTTCGCCTTTGTTCTATCTATTAATCTTATTCGTTTGAATGCTTATAACCGCTTTTGAGCCTACACTAACGTACAAGACCTCTCGGTCTCTCTCTTTTGCTTACCCGGCCTCTCAGCTTCCTCTCGTTCGGCCACTCGGTTTCTCGGCCGAGTGGTTACTGTTGTTGTTGTTGAATTTTGTTCTTGCTTATGTTCTTGTTTTGAGAATGTGATCCGGTGTTTGCCTCTATAATCATGTATCAAATAATGTATCTAAAACGGATGAAAAGAAAAGTATGATAATGTTTACCACTAGAGTAAAGTGTGACGCGGCCCGCACCGGTCACCTGTGTACCTTTGAATAAGGGAATCTGTGATCGGTTAGCTACCGGCTTCCTAATAGGCTTACCTCCTAAAGGCTTCGCATCCTACCTGGCCCTCTAGAGAGGGGTGTGCACAATTCAAGTCATTAGGGGTTGTTTTGTAGTACTCTACCTCACGTTGGTTCGAGATTGTGGTGGCTGTGGGGTAGGGGCCCGGCCTTGACTTAATGTATGTAACGAGACCGTTGGATCTCGTAGCGATATGGTGATTATCGCATCGTTCTGTCGATCTTCTGATGCTATTGATATAATGTTCGTTTATTATTTGTTAGCTACGCGCCTAAAGGCGCGTATCTTCTGTTATCTTGTGTTTTGTGATTTCTTACTCAGCCTGTATGCTGACGTTCTTCTTCTGGTTTGTTCCCTACCTTATTCTGGGGCCTACGTCATTCTCGATGGCGTAGTTGACAAGTCTTTTGGATTATGTAATTTGAGTTTGGTTTTGAGAATTGTACTTCGACAGTTTTAAGACTTCCGCTTTTTCTTTCGTGTTTAGTTTGTTGTGTCTGATAGTCAATTGCGGCGTGACAATTCTATATATTTGTTTGAGCAAATTTTAGGGTTGTTACAAATAATCCAGACCATCCCAATCTAAACGAACCAACGCAAAGATAATACAAACCGAATCTACTCTAATAGAAACAATCAGGAAAAAGTATGACCTTAAACAGACCCTTCCTTAAGCAAACCAATTTGAACATGTCTTGAATGACTGTCATGTGTACTTGGGAGAACCATTTGCCATGTCTACTTGAGAGGACCTTCTTGGGCCAAACTTTTCTGAGGTACACATTGCCTAGTAGGCTAGCATTCTAGGCCCAAGCCGCCTTACCCTTGTTTTTTTTTTTTTTTGTGTTACGAAGAGTAGCTATTGCTGCGGGGATGAGGGTATGAGAATTCGAACCCGCGACAACTCTTAGGCAGGTTGAGTTCCTAACCACTAGGTCAACATTGATCATCGCCCTTACAAATCATATATTTAGGCCCTGTTTGATAGGACTTAATAAAAGTAGTATTCAGATCAGTTTAGAATCATTCAATTCAGATCAGATCAGATCAGATCAGAAATTTTCAAATTTCTATCAATGTATTTGGTCCATAATTGATACTAATTCGTTGAAATTCAATCAAAATTTCAACACATTCAGATCAGATCAGATCAGTTCAGAGTCATTCAAATCAGATCAGAATCATTCAAATCAGATCAAATCAGTTCAGAAAGATGCAATCCTATCAAACAGGGCATTAATGCATTTTCCAAATCTCTCTATTGAAGATTTAAACTTTTTTTTTTTGAAACAGAAGATTTAAACCTGGCCTGGGAACCCCAATCTCACATATTCAAGTTATTTTTTTTTTGAAGGGATCACATATTCAAGTTATGAGAATTAAGGTTGGTCTAACGGTTAAGCAGTCGACTTACCTGAGAGTTGTCGCGAGTTCAAATTCTCATACCCTCACTTCCCTCAACAGTAGCTACTCCTTTGTACCAAAAAACATAATCAAGTGACTTATTGTATAAACACCGAACTAACCTAGTACAAGTTGATTACAACATGGAGTACTAATGAGGTTAAAAGTTAAACATTTGGCAAATACTGAAATGCACCAAATTAGCAAACTAACCCAAGAATGAAGGAATCAATCAGAAAATGATGAAGCAGTGTATGTGTTGGCAATGTCAGTGCTATGTCATCCCTCTTATCCAAAATTAACTACTGTGTCAGTGTAACCTAGCTCAACTCCCTGACTTAAAGAAAACTAATAGAAATAGTAACATGTCGTAGAGACTTGAGATTCAAGCACCTGCTCTGATACGAACACTTGCACTTAATATATGATTCGTAAAGAAACCAGAGTCAAACATTGCAACAGTTTAATATGGAGTAGAAGTTATGCGTCCCATGGATTTCACTTTCACCTTTACTACTTCGTAAAACGTTGGGTTAGTGCCATTTCAGGGAAAATTCTCTCCACATGTAAGTGGTGGACTCAAAACTTGGTCAGTAATGGACCAATGGTTGGGTAATTGAATCCATGACCTTGAATTTGTAAATAATCATGTATTCCTATTGATAACTGACAAAGTTAACTCAATTTAGAACTCGGATAATGCACATATAAATTGAAATTGACCCGAGATTTTCAAAATCCGAATAGACTCATATGAATCGGCACAATTCAATTGTTCTCAAATAACTAATTTCTGTACACATTTCTAGTGACAAACTCAAAGCATGGGGCCAAAAGGTAGAGTAAGTGATCCATGAGACTATGACCCTGAGATAGCAATACTACCAAATCGTGAAGGATTCGATCTAGCCTTACAGCTCGAAAGTGATATACTCGTATGTTGGAACAGAGGCGTCCAGTCCCAATAATGCTTGTTCGATAGATGCGAGAAGATGAACAACGTGATATTAAACAATTACACAACAATATGAACGTAAAGAAAAGACACCGAATTTAACGTGGTTCACCAGCAATTTGCCAGCTACGTCCACCCAACAGAGGAGAAACCAATTTCACTATGTGGAGAAATAGTGCCAATACAAAGTTGTGAGTTCAACCTGAAAAGAACTCACCAAATACGAACGAGATCGAGTGAGCCAAACGTTCCTGCGATCAACTAAGAACCTAACAAACGCTCTCTAATCTCACCAACCAATGAAGCCACCATCCTAGAGAAAACCCCCTATCATGACCCGGTGTACCCATAATAGGTAGAGAATCACCCCATCTTGTGTCTTCGGTCTTCGGGTCTTCAAACGACCTTGCTTATGGCTAGGTCTTCAACTTTCCGACGACAGGAGGCTATGAGAGGGTTAGGGTATTTATATAGTCCCCTCATAATACAAAACCTAATTGGCAAAGGAAACCGAATAAGGAAAGACGAAACACGCGGAAGCAGAAAACAACCGACAAAAGCCCAGAGGCCGCGGCCCTCGGCGGACCGTGACTGGCCACTGCGGCCCGCGCCACCACCCTTGGCGGGCCGCCAAAAGTCCATGCATCCCCCGATACGAAAACAGCAGCGGTCGTAGGTTTCACACCCGCGGATCGCCAAAAGTCTCTGATTCTCCTTATTTCCGATTCTCGCCCGACACACGTACGTCGTAGAATCACGTCCCGAGCTCCTTCCTCGATCACCACTACGACATACCGAATTGGTAAGATATGTTCAAGGCACATATTTTAACATCGTACTTAAATCCAACCTATAATTGAATCAAGATTTGCAAAATCTAAAAATAAGCCGATTCAAATTGACTAAGCCTAAACTGAAATGACTAACCACAAGGAAATGATTAGGTATATATACTCAAATTGTTAAAGACACCACTACTTTCGGTATGACTTACACGGGAGAAATTGGAACTCTTGTTGGGGCAAGTGCTCTAACTTTATGATCCGTAGAGAAGTCATTCTCCCCACGTTTTTTTAAAAAAAAAAAAAAAAAAGTTCTTTTAGAGGGGAACGTAGTTCAGACTGAACCACGAAATAGGTAAGATCAATACCTTTCAGTTTGATTTCGCTCCATAAAATGGGATATTTGTTTTCAGTCCACTGTGCTTTATTGCATTGGATATTTGGATTTAACTGGAACCATGACAAACTTAGTTTCGATATAATCTCCAATCCACAATATTTTGAAATCAAGTATTCAATTTGGTCTAGCTTTAGATCAATTCTAACCCATAACTACGTGTAATAATAACGAACATCACCAAGTTATGTCAATCTTCCCCATGTTGCATAATCCTTTAAGACATAGTACTCCGTTTCTCCCTCGAATTTTGTCAATCGAAGAATTACGAACGAAGAAAACCTCAAAAATTATGGCTCATTCAAGGCAAGCAGCAAATTTTGTTGAAGATTTCATCTCATTAGTATTTGACCTAAACTTTCCGGCCTAGGAAAAGGGCAATTCGAGGAAGCATGAATTAGAGAGTTAAAATCTTGAATTGACTGGTGAAAAAAGTTTATCTTTCAGCCTCATTCAATTGAACTCAAATCAAAATCATAATTCCACCACTGAATTTGCGTAAAATTCTTCCTCAAAGTTTAAAGCAGTGTTGACGTCATGAAATGCTCCCCAATCATAGTACACAATTGAGATTAATATTGTGTTAGGAAGCAGTCACGAATCTCATTTCACACTGTATTATACGCGGCCGTCCAAATGGTCAACACACCAAATTTTCACAAAACGTGAAACATAACTTAATAGCCTCCCCCTACCCAACTCGATCGCGGCAATCCGTGTAACTTACTCTTATTTCACTTTTCAACATGCGCACTCATTTTTCCGGGGTCTCTTAGACATTTGGACGGTAGAGGTGTAACTGTGTAAGGTTAAAAGATCGATGAGTTTCGTTCAGATTTTTAGTGGCTATAGTTTTGAATTTCTAAATAATATCCACCACTCCATCGGATTTAAACTTAGATTAGATGCAAACTACGAAGGCACTAATGTGAGTTATGAGACAACTCCGTTAGCGTGACACAAGTTTTTGTTTATACAAAGGAGTAACAAAAGCTGCGGGGGTGAGGGATAAGAAATTGGTACAATTTTCAAACAAATTGGTAACCGTTAGGCCAAACTTGATTCTCATTAGTGTGAGTGCGTGACACACGGGAATAGAGTTTAAGCAGATGTCCATGGTAAAAGATGGCTAAATTTTATGAAGTATGATATTGATATTAGCGAGTTTCGATTACATGTAACATATGTCTGTCAGTCCATGGTACACCAATAATTTGACTTAGTTGAATGACAACTTGACAAGGACATGTGTGACCAAATTACCGCCATACCTCATACTTACAAATTGCGACATGTTTATATCTTTGTGTATAAAATCACGATAAGATGAGATAGGAGGAGGAAGAAGTCAGAGAAGATTAGAACAAGCGGCTGAAACACAAAGATTAATCAACTCTCACATACAAATTACAAACTCTGTTCTTTTTGTTTGTTTATCTTGGGGTGTTATTATATTTTATTCAAAAAAATCACCATATTCACCAATATCTTTTTTTTTTTTCATATTCATTCAATTCAATAAAGACCACTTATATATTCTTGTTTGGTATAAGGTGGGTTCATTGTCCTTCACAAAATATATTATTGAGCTACAAACTTCCAACTCCAATTTGCCAAATACTAGTATTATTTTCTGTTTGGTGCAAACTTTACAACTTTGGAATATATAAATAAATATTTGGACCCAAAAAATGAGAAAATTATCAAAGTTTTAATCTTTTTTTGTACTGAATATTTTTTGTTCTTCTCTTTTCTAGGGAAGAGGGAGATAGATTTCCTCATCCTTATCCCCATTTCACTCTCATCACTCACTTCCTCTCTTTCTCTCTCTTCATCACCAACACATAAGCTTCACCAATCTATTAATAACCCCTTATATTCCCAATTTTCCCCCCTCTTTATTTATTTCCCAATTTTTGCACAAATTGGGGATAAATTAAAATTTAACTAATTCAATTTTCTGGGTTTTGAAGCTAATTGCTCAACAACCCATTTCAAATAAGATCAATATAAGTCCCCCTATTAATTTGGGGGGCAAATTAATGGTCAAAGTTGTGATCTTTATCAAAATTACTTAGTGGGTTTTTTTGCATATTATTTAATTTTGGGGGGATTTGAGTAATAAAGTTGTGATCTTTATAAAAATTGGTTGTGGGTTTTTGCCTAATTTGGTTAGGAAATGGGAATTGTTGAGGCAATTTGGGGTATTTTAGAGAAACCCACATCAATTGGAGGGGGTTTGATTATAGAGATTATGTTGTTTATAATGCCAATTTGGACCGCCTTTCTTGTTGGTCTTGTGGTTGGTTGGGTATGGAAGCCGAGGTGGTGGGATAGGGTCAAGTTTGATTCCTTCTTCGCGAAGATTGTCGATTTTTCAGCTCCTTCTTCTCCTTGTAAAGGGTTTTCTTCTTCTATAAGCCAGAGTTTGACTGCATTTAACATGAATTTCTCGAGTAGCAAAGTTGAGGATGATATTAATAAGCGTGATGATGGGGCAACTTTCTCTTTTGGGGATGCCAGTTGCAGGTAATTTCATGTTTTAATTTTAGTTGCTTAATTTGGTATTTTCAGCAAAATTGTGAAGTGAGGGTTCAAATTATGATATTAGTAGTTGTATGCAATCTTAATTCTTACTTAAAAGTTTTTAATTTGCTGTTGGGGCTGAAATTATGATATTATTAGTAGTTTAGTGTTATTTATTGATGGGGTTAATTTTGATTTGTTTGTATTGTGAACATGTTTGGTTATAATATTCTCATTAGGTTAATTTTGGATGTTTGGATTATTAGTTTTGGTGGTATGTGATGTGATATTGTCTGGAAGTTCACCATGTAAGCTGTAGGAATTTTGTGTCTGAAATCGATAGTAAAGTTGCGATTTTGCTTGTTGATTACAGTTCATCCGAGCTCAAAGGTGAGGAGAATGCTGCTGTGGATGATAGTGATTTGATTCATCTCCACAAGGTAGTTGAGGAGAAGGATGGAGGTCCATCTTGGATACCGATGATGGACCGCTCCACACCAACTATGAGCTATCGTGCCTGGCGAAGAGATCCTGAGGTAAATCTCACCTTGCACATTCAAACATGGAGCTATTTACTTTGTAATGCCCCTGAATGGTTATTGGCTTTACGCAACTTTGGCTGATGATGAAATCTTGGATCGTTGGGATATTGTTGTGTTAGGCAATGTCTAGCTAGCAATTAGAGATAACAAGCTTTAGGGAAGCTAGTACTCATCAATGTTATGGCTTTAACTTGAAATAAAAGTTGCGAAGTTCTACAATACAGTGCAATAGCCAATGACATTATGAATTTTGACTATATGTCGATGGCTTAAGCTAAATATTTGATGGCAATTCTTGGTTTCACTATGGTGGTCTGACAGTATGTGGTTGTTTGTTGTCAGACTGGTCCTCCTCAGTATCGTAGTAGTACAATCTATGAAGATGCCACACCTGAGATGGTGAGAGACTTCTTTTGGGACGATGAATTTCGAGCAAAATGGGATAACATGCTTATATATCATGAAACTCTTGAGGAGTCCAAGTCCACAGGAACAATGATAGTGAAATGGATACGCAAGGTAAGAAGCTTTTTCTGAATTGTTGTCAAATTCAATGTATGGCTGTACGGTGAGCTATTGCTGAAAGCTGCTGTCGCTCTGTGCAGTTTCCGTACTTCTGCAGTGACAGGGAGTACATTATTGGACGGAGGATATGGGAGTCTGGTAGAACATTTTACTGCGTAACAAAGGTATACATTGTAATGCCTTTCTTTAGTTGTATGCAAAGTATGATCGTCTTTATGATTATTTTTTCACTACTTATTTTATTCAAAGATGGATGCATAACCATTAAAAGTGATGGCTCACTTAACCGTCCCCCACCCTCCAACCTAAGAGTTCAGGGTGCCGGGATAAAACCCTTATGGTAGGATAACAGTTCATTATTGGTAGGACTTTTGTGTCGTAAGTGGCTGTTAGCCCTGTGAGGGAGTTATGGAGTCCGGAAGTGCATTCAATAGCTACTACTTATTCTCATTTACTGTGCGCCCTATTTGAGAGAAGTTAGTTTTGGTTGCATGAAATGGATAATATGACAACTTCCTCTATGTATGATGGTGTGTTCTACTCTATTCACCCTCATTGCTCTGCAAACCTGACTGGAATAAACCTTACCTTTGTGTTATCTGTTATGTGTTCAGGGAATACCTAATACTGTACCAAGGAAGGATAAGCCAAGGCGTGTGGATCTGTATTACTCAAGCTGGTGTATTCGTCCTGGTAGGTTTTACTTTCTCTACTTGGTAGTTTCAAA
>JBBYHQ010000010.1:10849462-10868064 GCA_038382645.1 Spergularia azorica | reverse complement strand
ATTTGGTTTACTTATATGACAACCCTAACACATATAATCGTCTAGGTTTCATTAGAATTCAAAAATAAGCTTAGAATCAAAGAATAAGCTTAAAACGAGAATTGAAGCATGCAGAGTTGGTTTTACAAGTTTGATTCGAATGTATGAATGATGTGGAATGAGTGTGGTTAGAAATGTCATTTGGTTTACCTATATGATAACCCTAAACACTAGAATCATCTTGGTTTCATTAGAACTCAAAAATAAGTTTAGACTCAAAATATAAGCTTTGATTCAGAGAATAAGCTTAAAACAGGAATTGAAGCATGCACAATTCATTTTGCAAGTTTGATTGGAATGTATGAATGTTGTGGAATGAGTGTGCTTAGAACTGCTATTTGGTTTACTTATATGATAACCCTAACACATATAATCGTCTTGGTTTCATTGGAATTCAAAAATAAGCTCAGAATCCAAGAATAAGCTTAAAACTAGAACAGTTCGTTTTACAAGTTTCATTCGAATGTATGAATGGTGTGGAATGAGTGTGGTTAGAAATATCATTTGGTTCACTTATATGACAACCCTAAAACATATACGTCTTGGTTTCACTAGAATTCAAGCATGCAGAGTTCGTTTTACAAGTTTGATTCGAATGTATGAATGTTATGGAATGAGTGTGGTTCGAAATGCAATTTGGGTTGCTTTTATGACAACCCTAACACATATAATCATCCAGGTTTCATTAGAATTCAAAAATAAGGTTAGAATTAAAGAATAAGCTCAAAACTATACTTCAAGCATGCACAGTTCGTTGTAAAGTTTGATTCGAATGTATGAATGTTATGGAATGAGTGTGGTTAGAAATGACAATTAGGTTACTTTTATGACAATCCTAACACATATTAGTCTTGGTTTCATAAAAATTCAAAAATAAGGCTAGAATTAAAGCATGCACAAATCGTATTACAAGTTTGAATCGAATGTATGAATGTTGTGGAATAAGTGTGGTTAGAAATGAAATTTGATTTACTTATATGACAACCCTATCACATATAATCGTCTTGGTTTCATTCAAATTAAAAAATAAGCTTAGAACCGAAAAATAAGCTTAAAACTAGAATTGAAGCATGCAAAAATCGTTTTAGAAGTTTGATTGAAATGTATAAATGTTGTGGAATGAGTGTGGTTAAAAATAACATTTGGTTTACTTATATGACTAACCTAATACATATAATCGTCTTAGTTTCATTAGAACTCAAAAATAAGCTTAGATTCAGAGAATAAGATTAAAACTAGAATTGAAACACGCACAGTTCGTTTTGCAAGTTTGATTGGAATGTATGAATGTTGTGGAATGAGTGTGCTTAGGACAGCTACTTGGTTTACTTATATGATAACCCTAACACATATAATCGTCTTGGTTTCATTGGGATTCAAAAATAAGCTCAGAATCAATTAATAAGCAACAGTGCGTTTGACAAGTTTTATTCGAATGTATGAATGGTGTGGAATGAGTGTGGCTAGATATATCATTTGGTTCACTTATATGACAACCCTAAAACATATACGTTTTGGTTTCATTAGAATTCAAAAATAAGTTTAGAATCAAAGAATAAGCTTAAAAGTAGAATTCAAGTATGCAGAGTTCGTTTTACAAGTTTGATTCGAATGTATGAATGTTATGGAATGAGTGTCGTTAGAAATGTCATTTGGTTCACTTATATGAAAACCCTAAAACATATACGTCCTGGTTTCATTAAAATTCAAAAATAAATTTAGGATCAAAGAATAAGCTTAAAACTAGAATTCAAGCATGCATAGTTTGTTTTCCAAGTTTGATTCGAATATATGAATGTTATGGAATGAGTGTGGTTAGAAATGACATTTTGGTTATTTTTATGACAACCCTAACACATATAATCGTCTTGGTTTCATTTGAATTAAAAAATAAGCTTAAAATTAAAGAATAAGCTTAAAACTAGAATTCAAGCATGCAGAGTTCGTTTTACAAGTTTGTTTCCAATATATGAATGTTATGGAATGAGTGTGGTTAGAAATGACATTTGGGTAACGTAATGACAACCCTATCACATATAACCGTCCTGGTTTCATTAAAATTCAAAAATAAGGTTAGAATTAAAGAATAAGCTTAAAACTAGAATTGAAGCATGTAGGGTTCGTTTTACAAGTTTGATTCGAATATGTGAATGTTGTGGAATGAGTGTGGGTAGAAATGACATTTGGTTTACTTATATGACAACCCTATCACATATAATCGTCTTGGTTTCGGTAAAATTCAAAAATTACCTTAGAACAAAAGATTAAGCTTAAAACTAGCATTGAAGCATGCCCAAATCGTTTTAGAAGTTTGATTGGAACGTATGAATATTGTGGATTGAGAGTGGTTAAAAATGAAATTTGGTTTACTTATATGACTTACATAACACAGATAATCGTCTTCGTTACATTAGAACTCAAAAATAAGCTTAGGTTTAGAGAATAAGCTTATAACTAGAATAGAATCACACACAGTTCGTTTTGCAAGTTTCATTGCAATGTATGAATGTTGTGGAATGAGTGTGGTTTGAAATGACATTTAGGTTACTTTTATGACAACCCTAACACATATAACCGTCTTGGTTTCATTAGAATTCAAAAATAAGTTTAGAATAAAAAAATAAGCTTAAAATAAGAATTGAAGCATACACAGATCATTTTACAAGTTTGATTCGAATGTATGAATGGTGTGGAATGAGTGTGGTTAGAAATGTCATTTTGTTTACTTATATGACAACCCTAACACGTATAATCGTCATGGTTTCATTAGAATTCAAAAATAAGCGTAGTTACAAAGAATAAGTTTAAAACGAGAATTTTAGCATACATAGTTCGTTTTACAAGTTTGATTCGAATGAATGAATGTTATGGAATGAGTGTGGTTAGAAATGACAATTAGGTTACTTTTATGACAGCTCTAACACATATAATCTTCTTGGTTTCATTAAAATTCAAAAATAAGGTTAGAATTAAAGAATAAGCTTAAAACTAGAATTGAAGCATTTACAGTTCGTTTTACAAGTTTGATTCGAATATATGAATGTTGTGGAATAAGAGTGGTTAGAAATGACATTTGGCTTACTTATATGACAACCCTATCACTTATAATCGTCACTGTTTCATTAAAATTCAAAAATAAACTTAGAACCGATGAATAAACTTAAAACTAGAATTGAAGCATACACAAATCGTTTTAGAAGTTTGGTTGGAATGTATGAATGTTGTGGAATGATGGGTTTGATTTTATGACAACCCTATCACATACAATCGTCTTGGTTTAAGTAAAATTCAAAAATAAGATTAGAACCAAAGAATAAGCTTAAAACTAGCATTGAAGCATGCACAAATCGTTTTAGAATTTTGATTGGAATGTATGAATGTTGTGGATTGAGTGTGGTTAAAATGACATTTGGTTTACTTATATGACTAACCTAACACATATAATGGTCTTAGTTTCATTAGAACTCAAAAATAAGCTTAGATTCAGAGAATAAGCATATAACTAGAATAGAACCACACACAGTTCGTTTTGCAAGTTTCATTGCAATGTATGAATGTTGTGGAATGAGTGTGGTTTGAAATGACATTTGGGTTACTTTTATGACAACTCTAACACATATAATCTTCTTGGTTTCATTAGAATTCAAAAATAAGCTTAGAATCAAAGATTAAGCTTAAAATAAGAATTGAAGCATACACAGATCATTTTACAAGTTTGCTTCGAATGTATGAATGGTGTGGAATGAATGTGGTTAGAAATGTCATTTTTTTTACTTATATGACAACCCTAACACATATAATCGTCATGGTTTCAATAGAATTCAAAAAAAAGCTTAGTTACAAAGAATAAGTTTAAAACTAGAATTTAAGCATATATAGTTCGTTTTACAAGTTTGATTCGAATGAATGAATTTTATGGAATGAGTGTGGTTAGAAATGATATTTGGTTTACTTATATGACAACTCTATCACATATAATCGTCTCTGTTTCAATAAAATTGAAAAATAAACTTAGAACCGAAAAATAAACTTAAAACTAGAATTGAAGAATTGAAAAACAAACTTACAAAAATAAGCTTAGAATCAAAGAAGAAGCTTAAAATAAGAATTGAAGCATACAAAAATCGTTTTACAAGTTTGGTTCGAATGTATGAATGGTGTGGAATGAGTGTGGTTAGAAATGTCATTTTTTTACATATATGACAACTCTAACACATATAATCGTCATGGTTTCATTAGAATTCAAAAATAAGCTTAGTTACAAAGAATAAGTTTAAAACTAGAATTTAAGCATGCATAGTTCGTTTTACAAGTTTGATTCGAATGAATGAATGTTATGGAATGAGTGTGGTTAGAAATGATATTTTGTTTACTTATATGACAACCCTAACACATATAATCGTCTGGGTTTCATTAGAATTCAAAAATAAGCTTAGAATCAAATAATAAGATTAAAACTAGAATTGAAGCATGTATAGTACGTTTCACAAGTTTGATGCGAATGTATGAATGGTGTGGAATGTGTGTGTTTAGAAATGTCATTTGGTTCACTTATATGACAACCCTAACACATATAATCGTCTTGTTTCATTAGAATTCAAAAGTAAGCTTAGAATCAAAGAATAAACTTAAAAGTAGAATTGAAGCATGCATAGTTCGTTTTACAAGTTTGATTGGAATGTATGAAATTTGTGGAATGAGTGTGGTTAAAAATGGCATTTGGTTTACTTATATGAGTAACCTAACACATATAATCGTCTTAGTTTCGTTAGAACTCAAAAATAAGCTTAGATTCAAAGAATAAGTTTAAAACTAGAATTGAAGCATGCAAAGTTCTCTTTGCAAGTTTGATTGAAATGTATGAATGTTATGGAATAAGTGTGGTTAGGAATGACATTTGGGTTACATTTATGACAACCCTAACACATATAATCGTCTGGGTTTCAGTAGAATCAAAAATAAGCTTAGAATCAAATAATAAGATTAAAACTAGAATTAAAGCATGCATATTTCGTTTCACAAGTTTGATTGGAATGTATGATTGTTGTGGAATGAGTGTGGTTAGAAATGTCATTTGGTTCACTTATATGACAACCCCAACACATATAATCGTCATGGTTTTATTAGAATTCAAAAATAAGTTTAGTAACAAAGAATAAGCTTAAAACTAGAATTTAAGCATGCACCGTTCGTTTTACAAGTTTGATTCGAATGTATGAATGTTATGGAATGAGTGTGGTTTGAAAAGACATTTGGGTTACTTTTATGACAACCCTAACACATATAATCGTCTTGGTTTCATTAGATTTTAAAAATAAGGTTAGAATTAAAGAATAAGCTTAGAACTAGAATTGAAGCATTCACAGTTTGTTTTACAAGTTTGATTCGAATGTATGAATGGTGTAGAATGCGTGTGGTTAGAAATGTCATTTGGTTTACCTATATGACAACGCTAACACATATAATCGTCTTGGTTTTATTAGAACTCAAAAATAACCTTAGATTCAAAAAATTAGCTTAAAACTAGAATTGAACCATACACAATTCGTTTTTCAAGTTTGATTCGAATGTATCAATGTTGTGGAATGTTTGTGGTTAGAAATGACATTTGATTTATTTATATGAGTAACCTAATACATATAATCGTTTTAGTTTCATTTGAACTCAAAAATAAGCTTAAATTGAAATAATAAGCTTAAAACTAGAATTGAAGCATGTACAGTTTGTTTTTCAAGTTTGATTCGAATCTATGAATGTTGTGGAATGATTGTAGTTAGAAATGACATTTGGTTTAGTTACATGACAACCCTAACACATATAATCGTCTTGGTTTCATTAGAATTCAAAAATAAGCATAGATTCAAAGGATAAGCTTAAAACTAGAATTGAAGCATGCACGGTTCGTTTTAGAAGTTTGATTGGAATGTGAATGTTGTGGAATGAGTGTGGTTAAAAATGACATTTGGTTTACTTATATGACTAACTTAACCCATATAATCGTCTTGGTTTCATTAGAACTCAAAATAAGGTTAGAATTAAAGAATAAGCTTAAAACGAGAATTGAAGCATGTACAAATCGTTTCAGAATTTTGATTGGAATGTATGAATGTTGTGGAATGAGTGTGGTTAGAAATGATATTTGGTTTATTTATATGAAAAGCCTAACACATATAATCGTCTTGGTTTCAATAGAATTCAAAAATAAGCTTAGAATAAAAAAATAAGTTTAAAACTAGAATTGAAGCATGCATAGTTCGTTTTACAAGTTTGATTCGAATGTATAATAAACCAAATGTCATTTCTAACCTAACACATATAATCGTCTTCGTTTCATTAGAACTCAAAAATTAGGTTAGAATTAAAGAATAAGCTTGAAACTAGAATTGAACCATGCACAAATCGTTTTAGAAGTTTGATTGGAATGTATGAATGTTGTGGAATGAGGGTGCTTATAAATGACATTTGATTTACTTATATGAAAACCCTAACACATATAATCGTGTTGGTTTCATTAGAATTCAAAAATAAGCATAGATTCAAAGAATAAGCTTAAAACTAGAATTGAAACATGCACAATTCGTTTTGCAAATTTGATTGGAATGTATGAATGTTATGGAATGAGTGTGGTTAGAAATGAGATTTGGTTTACTTATATGACAACCCTAACACATATAATTGTCTTGGTTTCATTAGAATTCAAAAATAAGTTTAGAATCTAAGAATAAACTTAAAACTAGAATTGAAGCGTGCATAGTAAACCAAATGTCATTTCTAACCACAGTGCGAAAATGGCTGTCAGATGTAGAAAAATTTATTGTATGATGTTCTGATTGGTACCATTGGAAAGATATCTCTCTGAATTTGAATCTGAACATATGATTCGCACAATTCCGTTATCTAGAGATGGATATCAGTCCTTGAACTACACTACACACCTGAAAATTGATGTGTGGCGACTTCATCTCTCCTCTCTGACAGCCCGCTTCAAACTTAAATTGCAACTTATTGAGTGACCTTTTTTACTTATTTCCAAAGCCAGGAGTTGGATTGATTTTTTAGCTTTCTGAAAAGGTATGGTACATAAAAAATGAACTTTATTTGAACCTTTTAAGAGGCTCTCAAAATCAAGTGCGCAAACCTGAAATTTCTTGAACCTATAGAATTGTTTTATTTCGTACTTTGTTTTTGTAACAGTAAGTTTATGACTTACATTATTGTTGGGGTTTATTTTATTAATGAGCCCACAGCTCTTAGGAGTAGAGGTGCAATGCCCTTGATAAAGCCCAAATGATGCCCATAATATCCACTAAATCTCAGTCGTTGGATGTCAAGGGAATGGAGGGTTAAGATGAAGGGGGGACCTCTAGGATTATTCCCTAGGGGTACCTCATCCATTATAAATACCCTCTCATTTTCCTCTAATTCAGGTTCATTCTAATTCCACTTTCCACATTCTTGACATATTTGTTGCTATTCTTGTGATAAGTAAGTCTTGACACCCCATTTCTCGACCTCACCCAGAACTGACTTGACCGTCGGAGGGGCGTTGCCTGGGTAAACCGGGTCCCCTTGACAGTTTGTTCATTGCGCAGGACAGAGGTTTAGACCTCATCTATCCCGAAGTTGAACTCACCCCAACAATTATGCTCCACTATTTGATGCTCTGCTAAGCTCATAAATTTTGGTCATTCAAAATTATGTGTAGAATGCAGTAAACAAATTGAAGAAAGAAAGGGCGGAAGGCCTCGACAAGAAACCCAATGAAGAAATTTTAGTTGAAGTTCTTGGGAAAGATCACATCATGAATATTTGCAGCATATAACAAAATGGGGGAAGCAAGGCTGGTGGATATACTTAACTCATGGATTCAATTCTTCTTATTCAGGTTAGTACAAGTTCGATTTGCCCAATCTTAAATTAATTCACTTCAAAAGAAATTCACTACAGAACATTCTTTATGCAACAAAACATAGTGATAAAATAGGCCGTATGAACAATAGTATGAAGGTGAGAAACAAGAACAAAACTAGATAGCACTCATCACTATATGAACATTGTGTATGTGATCAAGTGTGGTCTTGTCCCATAGTCCCATACATAAGATTCGTCTTGTTTTCCTAATTTGGACACTTAATTGAGAATTGTTGCTAATGTTCTAATTCTACATCGAACCTTAGTGTTTGGCTACATGCTGGGAAGATTGGTTAAATTTTCTTGGTAGAAGTGTAATTTTGCATTGGCAGGTTATGCGCAAATTTGGGATATGTCCACCTTTAGCCGAAATGCTGCCGAATGTTTGCTAAATGAGAACAACTCTACACATTACTTTCTTTGTGACGTACTATAACCCTTTTAGACATACTATGTAACTCTTGTAAACCTTCTTTCTTTTGTGACATAATGTCTAAATTCTCCTTTATTTGGCAGGCAATGATAGATGATAATCATTGTGATCGTGTGAAGAAATTCTTAAAGCAAACCGCATGAAAGGCGGGTTTTTTATCATAAGATTACAAGATGAGGAGTTTGCATATAGGATTATATTTTAGAACTATTATTGTTGTATTATAACAGACTTATAGTACCTAATATAAGAAAATCTTTTTGTACTCTGCTTGTCATAGACCATTTTTATGGATTATGTACCTATACTTCATATACGATATAAAATTCCAAGTTTTATTATTTTCAAATGTTACAATTACCCATCCTTAATTTAGTGAATGGTGATGATTGAAGGTCAATGAATGAGTTGTAGCTCATATAGAAAATATATAGCCATGAAAAATTAGATCTTGCCACAACGATATTTGAAGGTTGTTAGAATAGATAGCCACGGGTATTGTCACAATATTTACTTGTGGCCAGTAAGATGGCTGCCACGGGAATGAACTTCTTGCCACGTATACTTCCATGGCTAAAATTCGTGGCAAGACCAAGCAATTATGCCACGATATAGCTTTTCCCGTGGCAATTTTCTAGCCACGGCCACTTGTGCCACGGGTGGATTCAGTGGAATACCCGTGGCAAGATAGCTTAGCCACGGGAATTACTCACTTGTGCCACGATTTTGAACGTAGCACAAGTGATGATTTGTTGTAGTGTTATAACTTACTCAGATTTATAAGGTACAAAAAAAAGCTTATTTTGGATTGCGCCAGCTTTTAACGCGCCTGCAATATACTGAGCTCAAACTTCTTGATTTTGTCCTACTCCCAAGGTAGAAACTTTATAGGGACACATAAATCCAAATCGGGAAGTTCTATTCTTTGCACGACATTGACCATACAAGAGCCTATGAGAGACAACTTTCAACGGCCAGTATGAAAATTGAGTAAACATGTACATAGAGATTAAGAAACACGTAAAATCAGATAAAAAAGAAAAAAAAAAAAAAAAAAAAGAAGAAAAAAAACTTGCCTGATATAAATGGAAATATGAGCAGGACCTAGCTTGTTTTGAGCTATGAAGTCGATGATCTCTTGTTTGCCAATAAAAACAACAGTAGTATAATTTAGAATCCTCTTCTCAAAACCAAAGTCAGTTTTCTTGTTCAAATCCAACATTTTAGCTATCTTAAAAAAGAACCATAAGGTCTTTTGGAAGACGATTAGAATCAATATCAAGCACATCACTGCCATCTATAGGTTTTAAAATATCATGCGCTGATACTTTGGCACGCACATGTTTCTTAGGAACAATGCGCTTATCGCCACCGCAAGTACGTTTCATTGTACTAACTTGATTACCATCACCTGGCTTCTTAGTGTTTGTATGGTTAGCACCACCAGACTTCATAACATACTTATTGTTACTTCCTCTATCTACGTGTTCAACACTACCTGCAATATGCTTATCACGACCAAGTTCTCCAGCAGCACCACCTATATTCTCCCCATCGCAAATTTGTTTATCACCTCTGTCAATTGGCCTATGACCACCAATATTAGGTGTTTTTGTTAACACCTTACTCGGAACAATCATACTCTTTGGCCATGGGACATAAGTTCCTATTGCTTGTCTCATAATATTTGCTTCATCTATAGGGACTGGCAAAGGTGTATCCATCTCCACCTCCTGTACATATTCAACACAAACTCTAACCTGATCCACTTTCATTGAACCAAAATGAATCGAATTCCCACCAGCTATATTCAATACATATCCTTTTCCCACAATACGATATACGGGATCGGTCAATGCTAGTTGGCATGGGCTCTTACCCTAATGCATTCACCACAAAAAAAGACAATGATACAAGTATTAAAATATCACTAATTTCAATAGCAATGGAGATATTTGAGGCAAAAAAAAGAACAAAAAAAAACATATCACATACCGGAATTTCAACCATTTCCAGAGCCTCATCCTATTGTTAGGAGTACTGATTTCCGGAGCCTTATTCTCATTGTTATGGATATTCGAGCAGCTAGCATGGCCACTTGGAGTAGGAGGAGTGGAAAGAGCAGCTTCAGCATCTTTGCTAGGTTTATTACCAATGTAAGAACGGAGCTCCAACACCTGTTTTCTTAAAGCTCGAACATCCTTTACCTCTGTTCTTAACGTTCGCAACTCCTTTTTGAGCTCTCTCACGTCATCATCTGAGGAATCAGATGGCAAGAAATATGTGGTAGGTGTTACCCCATATCCAACACCCCTAACACGACCCGGATGCTCAGGCTTCTTTCCTAATGCATGGTACAATATGTCCTCCGGACCTTTATCCTTACTACCACTTTCAGATGCTTTTAGCTCTAGAGCGTCCTGTAAAAAGGTAGAGGCCACGTTGGACTCACCATACGTATTTGACATATGAACTGCAATTTATGTAAGAAACTTAGTTATTAAAGTTCTGCAATATTATACTCACAATCTCATCCACAACTTCTTTCATAACTGCATTTGGTACGTTTTCATCTTTAGTAGTTCTTGCTCTTTTCCATAAACGACTGCGTGCTACTTCTGTTTTGGGGGGCAACTTCTCCTCCGCAATCTAAAATACAGAAAACAAAGACTGAAACAATGTAATAAAGTTCAACTCTTATTGCATTTCACCAGAGAAGTTAGCTCTAAAAACTTACTATGTCTTGCTCGAGGCCTTTATACCCTTTTCGACCCCCCAAGTAAGTATATTTGGTTTTTGACGCTCTCTTCACTCAAGTCCTATATAGCACAAAATAAATTACTAACTGTTAGCTAGATATAAACATCTAGAACTGGTGCAGCCATATAGACCAAAGTGGTCATAATCTAGTGAGGTAATTCATGACCTTAAACTTTTGAGTTTGACAATGTTCAACAAACAATCTCCATGCAGGCCTATCAATGTAATGATACTCCTCTGGTGGATTCTCACGAATACGCCCTGACTCCTCTTTTATCCAGTTTCTTGTCCGCTCGGACTTAAAATCACGAAACATCCTTGCAGCTTGACTTAAGAGCCACTTCTTCTTTCTCACAGAAATTTCATATGTATTCTGGAAAGAAATAGTAAGATTCTCATCAAATTAAACATGTAAATTTGTACATTGTATGGTAGTAATACTTTATTAAAAAAATGCAAAGAGAATTAGAAGTTACCGATACATCTTCCCATATCGCATTTTTTAGTGCCAGAGGGACATTAGGCCAGCTTGAAGATGTAATTGGCACCCTAGAGCGTGTAAATGAACCCAAGTAATTCATGAGACTATTTCCACTTTTCCCTATTGGCTGCCCTTTAGTAATCCATTTCACAGGTAACTTTTTCTTGAATCTGTTTCTATACTGAATCACCTTCTTCATAGTAGTTACACCCCTCTTTTTTTTGGTGGAGGCTCTACATGTTCAACCTTTTCAGCTTCATCTTCATCTTCAAATTCAGCTTCAAAGTCAGATTCACCTTCAGCCTCATCGTCAGCTTCCGAGATAATATTTTCATCATCATCATCGTGAATGTCAAACGCATCATCATCAGCCTCATCATCAACATGAGAGTAAAGTTCTTCATTAGCAGCATGGTTAGAGAGAATCCCTGCCATTAACCTGCAATACACATGCAAGTCCAAAACATAACGGTAATAGAGGTTTTACCAATACGATAACTTACTCAAAATATAGCATTCTATTTACTTAGTACACTCCAGGCATTCTAAAATGTAATTATAACACATGACATTACATGAATATTCTTGTTTTTTGCTTAGCTACGTAGACATAAGGAGATACCCATATAAGAGGTTAAAATCTAACAAATTCAAGTACAAGATCTATAATACTAATGCTTTCTTTTCCGAGTCAAACCTCTGAATTTTTTTTTTCTTTGATGCCCTGATCCACGTCCCTTCTATATGGTCAGGATGTGCATCAAACACATCATCACCCACTATATCGTCGTTGCGTGGGACAGAAAAGTAAGGCAGTTGTTCAGTGTCTTCTGTAATGTCATCCTCGTCAGGGTCCTCAAACGCATTCCTACTATTTGCGGATAATACAATAGACCACTTCTTATCAGAGGGGTCTGTGACAAAATAGACTTGCTTAGCTCGAAAAGCCATAGTGAACGAGTCATTTTTATGGCCTACTTTACTAAGGTCTACAAGGGTAAATCCAAGCTCATCAACATGAATCCCATTATTATTATCAACCCACTTGCAACCGAAAACGTTCTCTGAACAAGCTATAGTCCAGCTCCATATATATGTTCAATCACCTCATAATACGACATTTTTCCATAGACAGGGTTCTTGTCTTTTGCACTTGAAACATGCATAGCTTGGGCCACGAGAACACACCACTGTTCTAAATAGTACTTTGATCATCTTGATCCTTAGTGTAAAATGTAAGACCATTTATAAAGTAAGATTTGTATGACAAGACTTCCCTACGAGGACCTAAAGATAACCACTTCAGCCTTTCAGACACATTTTCAGGTGATGTCTCCAGTTCATCAAAGATCCGCTCTCGTAACCATTCAATGAAAGACCGATTATGTTCATCTTTTACCCATTTTTCGTTCTTACGCGGGTTCAGTCTTTGAATTTGTTCTTCGTGTTCTTTGGCATATGGTTCAACCTCTTTACTATTATCAAGGACATGAAGATGTGCTTGTGACCACAATTCTTCAGATATCGCTATCACTTGATTTCTGTTCCCTTCAGTTTTTCGCCCGTGCCGAGGCTTTGCAAGCCCAATGGCTTCAACACCAGATAAATAGTCATTAGCTAACTGAATCGCTTCTTCAACTATATATCTCTCAGCAATACAACCTTCTGGACTACTTCGATTCATCACATAACCTTTAAGTACTTTCATATATCTCTCAATCGGATACATATATCTTAGATATGCCGGTCCACATAGTTTCTCCCTGACTAAGTGAATTGTCAAATGGACCATTATATCAAAAAATGCAGGCGGAAAGTACATTTCCCGTTGACATAAAGTTACAATGACTTCATTTTGAAGCTCATTTAACTTTACAGGGTCAATTTCTTTGCTACATATTGCCTTGAAGAAAAAGCAAAGTCTGGTAATAGTATAACGAACATCTTTTGGCAAAATCCCACGAATAGCGACCGGAAGCAACTGTTGTATGAGGACATGACAGTCATGTGATTTGAGACCGAGCAGCTTCGTTTGCTTTGTCGAAACAAGATTCTTTATATTAGAGCAATGCCCTTCGGGTACTTTAATTCCAGCCAAACACTCGCAAAAAGCTACCTTTTCCTTTTTTGATAGAGTGTGACAAGCCGGAGGTGAATAAATGCGCTGCCCCTTTCTCACAAGACCCAAATTTTCTCTCATTTTCATCACAACTAAGTCTTCTCGGGCCTTAATACCATCTTTGGTTTTACCTGGCATGTTGAGAGCGTCCCGATCAAACTATCACAAACGTTCTTTTCTATATGCATTACATCGAGATTATGTCTCACATACAAAAGTTTCCAATATGGCAGTTCAAAGAATATCGACCTCTTCTTGTATCCCTTTGTGGCAAGGGGAAAGTTATTACATTTCCCAAATTCCACGTTCAACGACTTGACTTTATCAAACACTTGTTTTCCAGATAAAGGTATTGGCTTTGGCTCCTACTCTACCTCCCCATCGAAAGCCTTCTTTTTCTTTCGATAAGAATGGTTTTGACGAAGAAATCTACGATGTTTCATGTAGACATTCTTCTTGCTCTTTTTCAATTAAATGGAAGATGTTTTATCATCACACACAGGACATGCATCATACCCTTTAACACTGTATCCAGAGAGATTACCGTAAGCTGGAAAATCATTTATTGTGCAACATAGCCCTCAGATTGAAACTATTTTGCTGGTGAGCATCAAACACTTCCACACCCGTATCCCACATCATCTTTAGATCCTCAACCAAGGGCGCCAAGTACGCGTCTATGTCATTCCCAGGTTGTTTTGGTCCGGAAATTAACATACTTAACATCAAGTACTTGCGTTTGATACATAGCCAAGGTGGTAGATTATAGATCATCAAAATTACGGGCCACGTACTATGGGTACTACTTTGATTTCCATGCGGATTCATTCCATCAGTAGCCAAAGCAAGACGCAGATTTCGTGGCTCGGACCCAAATTCTTTGCATTCGTTATCAATAAGGGTCCATTGCGGTGAATCGGCTCGATGCCTAAGTTTCCCATCCCATTCCCTTCCAGCGTGCCAAGCCAAATTTTCTGCGTCTTCTTTGTTGCTAAACAAACGCCGAAACCTTGGTATGATTGGAAAGTACCACAAGACCTTCGCTGGCACCCCTTCCTTTTTCTTGTAACGTGACACCGTACACACTGGACAACTTTTGAGTGATGAATATTCTTTCCGATACAAGATGCAATCGTTAGGACATGCATGTATCTTTTCATAACTCAAACCAATAGACTTAAGCATCTTCTTAGCCTCATAAGTACGCGGGGGAAGTGCATTATCCTCGGGTAAAATATCTTTCAGTAGTTCAAGTAAAGCCGTGAAACTCTTGTCACTCCATCCATTGCCCACCTTTAAATTGTACAATTTGAGAATAGCAGATAACTTAGTGTATTTTGTGCAATTAGCATATAAAGGCGTCTTTCCATCAGTTGACAAACTCTCAAACATTTCTGGACAATCCCGCATATTCTCCTCAACCACTCGGGTCATATCTTCCAATTGGTCACCCTCATCAATATCCATCTGCTCTACTTCAGCCCTAGTAGTCGAGCTAGCAAACTAATGTCGCCATGACCAACCCAGTGCGTGTACTCATCAATTCCGTTTGCTGCAGATGCTCTCTTAAATCAGAGACACTTAATGATTTTCCATGACAACAATCTAAGCAGGGGCAAACAATTTTATTGCTATCTCTAGCATTATGAACTGCAAATTTGATGAACTCCTCAACCCCTTCTTCATACGCTTTATGTTCCTTGATCCGATCAAGAGACATCCATGTTCGATCCATGGCAATCCTTTATAATCATATTTTTAAGTTACAAAAATAATCACACATGTTTCATGCAATTTGAATTCTCGCAGCTTAGCAATTCAAGAAAATAAAAGACACCTAGAAAAGTTATAGAACATCATCATATCATAGTATGAAATATAAATCTAAACACACCATCAATTTAGTATCACTGCTCAAAAGAAATTAAGCCAATCTCATCCAAAAAAGAAGGTTCAATTAGCTAAATATGATATACTTGTTCATGTGAGCTGAAAACCTGTTTTTTATTTTCAATCAAAGATCTTTCTTTTTTTGTGTATTATGCCTCTTTGGAAAGCTAAGACATTAAACGAACTACTACATTTGGAATTAGTGAAGACAGAGATATAGTTTAATTGCAGATTTTGTTAAAGTAAAATTTACAGAATACATATTTCAGATTTTTCAGACTTGCGCGTTTGATTTGAAAGATTCATTTTATCAATCAAACGGTCTTTATTATTTGCGTATTATACGCCTATGGAAAGCTAAAACATTAAACTAAGTACAACAATTGAAAATAGTGTAAAAGGAGATATGGTTAGCGTCCAGATTATGTTTAAGTAAATCTGTACAGATCCCGTTTTTTACATATTTCAGACTTGCGTGTCTGAGTTGAAAACCTCTTTTGACCAATCAAACGATCTTCTTTTTTCGCGTATAATACGTCTTTGGAAAGATAAGACATTAAACTAACTACTACAGTTGGAATTAGTGTAAAAGGATATGTGGTTTGCGTGCAGATTATGTTCAAGTAAATCTGGACAGAAGACGTTTTTTAGATTTTTTAGACCTACGCGTCTGAGTTGAAAACCACTTTTCGCCCATCAAACGATCTTCATTTTTTGCGTATAATACGTCTTTGGAAAGCTAAGACATTAATCTAGATAATGCATTTGGAATTACAGTAAAAAGAAATTGTTTTGAGTGCAGTTTTTGGTTAATTAGAACTCTCCAGAAGACATGTTATCAGAAAGACAGAGTACACAAGTCCTGAATTTTATGACATTAAAATATAAACCTTATGCTGATGCATATTGAACTAATTAAGCAATGCAGATATGTCATCTTTGTCCGTACCTAACCAATGTAAACAAGTGGAAAGAAAGTCCTTATCACTAGTTCTAGAAGCAGTGAGACTGCCCTAATATACTTGAGAAACAGAGAAATTCCCTACATCAATTCCAGTATATTCATCATCATATGTGTGTCACTGATACAGCCACGAACTTCTGACGACTAAAACACCTTCCTTACACTTAATTCTGTTTTAACTTACGAGAGTCAGTGATGGAAGTAGTAAAATCCTACGACATACAGTGTAATATAGTAGTCCCTAGGTCCGAATTTGATTGCTCTAATTAACTTTGCGAATCATGTTTCTCATATAGACATGAAGTCATGATGAATGCAACAGGGGAGTACACCTTGATCAGTCTGAAAGTGTACCAAACTAATGAAAATAAAGCCTCCCCACTTTTCTCCACATAACTTTGTGAACGAATAAAAGAACTCACATCTCAATCACTGCTCTAATAATTCTTTATAGTAGTGTACCAAGTTTTAGATCTCCTAGTTAACTTTGCTTCAACTTTTGTGCACCAATCACTAATTACTAGTTCAAATTTCTCGGAAATCAGAACATCATTCATTTTCCCCACTCAATAATATAAGATTTCTCAAATCATTCAAGCTCGTCAAATTATGAACACAACTAGTTGAACGACATCAATTGATATCACAAGTAAACTCAATTTTCAACTAAAAGGAACTACACCAACCCTAATATCTACTCATACCGCTCCTAATATATAATTTCAAGGTAAAATCATATTGTTTAAACTGAAAACTAAACAAAACTGAAAACTAAACAAAACGAAGATAGAGAGAGAGAGGAACGAACCTGAGTTTCAAAGATGAAAGCCCAAATTCCAGCTGAGTCACGTTGGTTGATCTTGGTCTTGACTGGCTGGGTGATAAAATCCAATCCAATCCATCCCTGAGTAACTTTTGGGGCGTTCCCACAATAACAAGGTGCTCCTTCAGTGGCTATAAAACTACGACTGTTGCTGCTACCTTGAGAAGCTGATCATGAATAAATTAATATCATGATTAAATTAAATTCAATTATACAAATTCAAATAATTAATTCAATTAAATTGAAATTCAATTAACAAATGAAATTAAATTACGAACGTACCCATACTTGATGCGAGATAGATGATGATAGAGGATGATAAATGATAAATGAGAGGTAGATGATGATAAATGAGAGGTCTGAGTGAACTATGTAGTACTACTTTATAGAAGTTGGGTTGTAGGAGTTGTTGTAGTAATTATGTGAATGTAGTTGGAGTAAATATAGCTAGTTAGTTGGAGTAAATATGTGAATGACTTGTCTATCCAGTTGAAGTAAATATGTAACGTTATTATTAAATACTTAAATATCATCCAACAGTGAATAATATATTTAGGGTGCTGATTTTGTCAAGGCAACGATTACAGTTGTCAAGGCAAAACCAAGTAACTCTCTATTTTGCCCTTCGTAATTCCAAATTTTAATCCAAATTAATCTTCATATCTTCTAATGAAAATAAATCCTCTCCGTGCCTTTCTTACGGCCTCCTCTTTATGTCATTCAACTTTTATCAACCACGCACCACTGTCCACCAGCATCGTAGTTGTCGGTGATCAACCCAGTACCACACCCCCCCCCGCTTGTGCCTCACCACGACGTCCTCTCTCTCTCCTTTGACTGTTTTTCCACCCTTCGCCGACAACAACTACCCCCGATACCACGCCTAATCTGAACTCCACCAGCGCGCTCCCTCCTTGCTCGTGAACACTGCCCCAACATCTTGCTATTGCAGACGATGATTGCGGTTAATGAGTGTAAGAGTGTACAGTTCAAGGAATGAGGAAGGGAAGAAGGGGGAACGACGGGGTCCACCCAGGTGTGTCGGTTGTGGGACCTTGGTAGAGTGACATCGACGATCTTGGTGGTGGTGTACTGGTGTCCAGTGTCCGAGGTTTTGTTGTGGCGGGGATGGGCGGGGCAGGCGTTTGTTGGGGTGGAAGGGGGGAGGAAGAGGAGAGAGAA
>JBBYHQ010000010.1:10786994-10800255 GCA_038382645.1 Spergularia azorica | reverse complement strand
CTCTCTCGAGCAACTAGTCCAACATTCCTAATCACGTGAGTCTAAACCGAGCAACGCGTCTCCCATGTCGGTTACTTAATATTAATCATCGTACTTGTTAATAGAAAAATCAAGCAATTAATAACATGGAAAAGACATATAAGCATTTTTTCAAGCATATAAAACACAATAAACTAATGACCCGTGTCATAGAGTCTAACTTTAAGCAATCCCTCCACCCCCAGGCATGAAAAGTACTCAAAAACATTTGGATAACAAGAAAAACTAAGGTGATGATGGAATCAATCAACATGTGATGCACACCCAAACACCATTGACACATATAGAACTAGTTTTATGTGTTTTTGTGCTATTGAAGTAAAAAAATCCAAGAAAATGAAATGGAATATGATATTGTAAACCAAAGTATATGAACTATAGAAACACCATTCATAAACAAATAGACACTATAAGGAATTATTGCAACATCACAAATGCTCCTAGAGGCACTTGCTGTTGTTTTGACATCCAAAGAAGAAAAAAAAAAAACTCTCAACTGATTATTTCATTTTACATAATCTGGTTTTTACAATGCTTATGAGACCCTATTTATAGGGTTTAAACTAATATACTACAAGGTACAATAATGGAAATATTCTATGACGTGGTTTAATGGTGGTGTGTTGATTAATTAGGCATTTTCAAGAGTCTTGAAGTTTGGTGACTAGAGCTTAATAATTCCTTTACGAAAGTTTTGATGGCTCAAGTTTCGTTGACGATTCTTCGATGAGACTGGAGGACCGAGCAATGATAGTTACGAAGAACAAGTTAGCTTGTCCACACTTCAAGAAACACGCACCATCACCTTCAAATTCAAATGATTGGAAATTTGTGTCAAGGGAATATTTTGTAGAATTCCAATTGGAGATTAATGTTCATGATCTTAGCTTTCCAACGATATATAATAAGCTCAAATGAAGTTCGGAGGTGAGAGTTATACTCGTTTGAAGATTGGCCTGTACACAACCCCTCGACAAGAGGATCTGTCTCCTCAACTCAAGACAACTTCCCCTCGAGTCGAGAATGTTGCAATTCTCAAACCAAGATACGCACATCTCGAGTTGAGAATTTGTGGTTGTCTCGACTCCTGACGTGGGTGTCTCGAGTTACGTTTCGAGTCGAGACGAACCTCTCTAGGGAAGCTTCCGAGTTTGTTTTTATCTGGATTTTCTTGGATGCTTTCGTTTTGTTTTCTAGTGCGTTATTCTAGTCTATAAATAAAGGGGCATGAACCCGAAATTTGTTATCTTTTAAATATTTTAAATCCTTGAAACTTTTATTTATCACTTTGTATAATTTTCATCCTATTTTCTAGAGATAGTTTTATATAACTCATGGTGTAATCAATCATCCTTTTATGCTATTGTCATTTGAGTTTTATACAACTCATGTTGCCTTTAATTTCATAATATTTAATTCGTTCTTCTTCAATGCAGGATTTATCATTGTTTATTCTAATTAGCTACATTAGACTTGAGTGATTCATATGCGTGGTTATTCAATTAATGTTATTTGATTGTTTGCCGAAAGGAAGTAACTTTCCATGATTAATGTCTGACAGGCTTAAGTCGTATGCCTACAAATATAAAATATCAATACTACTTAAAATGTAGCAATGGGTAAGTGGGATCGTACCCACAGAGAACGGTAACTATCAATGTATGTAAAGTGACCAAATGGGGGGTATATGATTGTAATGATCAAGTATTCAAAATGCAAAAGAGTAATTTGTAAACAATTGGGGAAAAGAATCTCGGTCAATTGTTAGACTAATTAATATTTATTCTCTCGGTCAAAATACTAATTGTTAGACACACGCGGTTTCGATCTTCAATTAATATGTTTATTCTCTCTAACCTTATACCAATGTTCAGCATTGAAATACTAGGCTAGTTGCTACTTGTGAATCAACAATCTAACAATTAGTCCTTGAATTGTGAATCTAGCAATATGATAGATCGAGGGCTGATTAATTTGAAACCTAATTAAGCAATAAACCAATCAATAACAATAAGAACGAGAGAAATAAACAATACTCAAACGAATTAATGAATTAGAATCAAACTTACAATTGTCGGTAAGCTATAGCTTCGATTAATCGATCCGAGAATAAAGTTCTTTAGCCTTCATAGTCTTCAAAATAAGCTCTAAAAGTTCTGAATACTAAATGATTAAAACCACCGAAAGTTTAAAGTATAAATATTAAAAGATTACAAAACCAGATATGGAAACCCGTCTAACATGCCGACACAGAGGGACGACTCCTCTCCAGAGAGACGACTTATCTAGGCTTCGGGACAACTCGTTTGCCGGAGAGATGACTCGTCTTAAGCCTTCTGTTTCGGTCGCCAAACTGTTTGTGGCGACATTTTTCAAACGGTCATAACTTCTTCATTACTTGGCATGTGACAACCTGTGACCACTTCCTGGAAAGCTAAGATCAATTTTAATATTCCGCTGGTTTCAAGGCCAAATTCCCAACAGTTTGAATGTTATGAAGCTTCAAAGTTGACCATCCATAATTGGAATGAAACTCCTTCCAAACTTGTCCAAAACTTGGCATCTCGCTCTTCGGATCATCTTTCATCGCCTCATTGTCATTCCACACACTTGGACTTCAATCTTGAGGCCATAAATACATACAAAAACCATTAATTCTTATATTAAAGCACAAATACACGAATGATAGAATTAGCTAACAATTGATCCAGAAAACAACCATTTGAATGCATAAAAACCCATCTTTTACCACTACTAAGTGGTGTGTATCAATGTCACGCTTGGGGTTAATTAGTACTGTGGAATGAATTAGGCAACTAATAGATTATACTAGTTTTAAGCATGTGCGTTGCACGGTATACGTATTATATCGTGTTTAATGATTCTTAAACAAAAGTATCACTTCAAACATTTTTCTTCGATAGCTAAATTAAATGTAGTGGCTATATTTTGTTTGTTAAGTTTTGTTAGGAAATAAACACAATCTCCTTTTTGCAATTTTCGTTCGATGCGTGCTGACTAATGTATTTCTATCAAACATATGTATAAATGTAACTCATTTTACATTGAATTTCAAAACAGGTTTACTGAGATATATATTGTAATTTTATGATATACAAAATGAAAGTCAGGACTAATTATGTCGGGTCACAATTAAATAACTTATAAATTACAGTTTATGAATGTATAGATTTTGCCTAATAACTCTTGTGAGAATCATTCAATTCTTAGACTCTCTCACCATTTCTCTTATTTTGGACGCTCTGTAAGCTTTTTTTGTTTTAAAAAAACACACTCTACTAAATGTATACGGAGTAACTAAATTGTTTTGCATATCGAAAAAATGTGTAAATGGATCTCAAACTGATGAGATATTTTTCGAAACAAATCTAATGATATATGTTTCGGAATTTTCTGGTACACATAATTAATGTTATGAATGATTATGTCGTTGATGTGTTAGGTTTTGATTGCTATAATTAGCGCTATTTGAACGTCTTTTGTGTGTATATTGGAGTCAATTATGCAGAATACGAGTTTAATGATAAAGTGTGGTAAATGTTAGTAAGTGTTGGCTCATCTTTTGCACAAGTGGGAGATGTGGCGAGAGCATACAGACGAACCGCGCCCGCGGGAATCATGCAGTGACTAATTGACGGAATCCGCCGCGCCCGCGGCTATTAGTGGTCGGGCTTTTCAAAAGTGTTTTTCTTCCTAATTTGATTCCCAATTTCTTATTTAGTATAAATAGGAAACTTATGACCCTTGTATTAGAAGGCAATCTTTCAATATTTTTGTAACCGTCCGTACATCGTATGGAGAACTAATCTTTCATTCTTGATTGGGTAATTCAAAGATAGCATTCGATCCAATCGTGAGTTTTAATTCTTTTCCCTAACTCTTAATTATTGTTTTTCTTCCATTTAATTGTTTATAATTTGCTTATTCTAGATTAGCTACCTAAGGTTTGCATAATCTATCCTTAACCTTATTAATTATGGCTCTTTTAATTAATCTGGTGAAGTAAAGAACTTTGATCTAGTATTAGGTGCTCATCGGTATTAGATTGACGGGAAGAACAACATAACTGGCATAGTATATTACAGCTCAGTGAATGCACCCAATTCTCTATTCATATTGTTCTAAGTCCTATTGATGTTCTTAAATCGAGTCATCGCTTGTTTTAGAACGTTTAATAATTAGGGTTGTTAGAGTCGTGCTCACGCCTAATAACTAATCACTAAGGAATAATAGGAATTTATTTTCTCAATAGAGTAATTAAGAGGAAGATAATTGAGTTAGAACTAGGACCGATCGTTAGATTTGCTAGAGGCAATAATCCCGACCAATACCTCTGTAATCTTGATAAATCAACCACTTATTTGATGGGTTTACTTGTTAGTTTAATCAACAACTCAATCAATCAAAACCCCCAAATTGTTACCATTGTTTTTTTGGAAAGCTTTAGCAATTTTATTCATCCACAAACGGGGAATGGAGAACAAAACGTACAACCTTCCAAAGGGTGACAATACATCACCCTGAAGACATCCACTAATGACTAGTTACTAGGAAAATAACTAGAAAAGCTATCAGTAGCTCTTACACATACACAAAATTTGATGAATTTGCTGATCTGATCAACATTTCTCTCTACACTAGTAAAAATTCTAGCATTTCTCTCCTTCCATAGCTCATAGAGAGTGCAAGAGAAAGCGCTTCTTAACAGGTGGTGCTTGCCTTGTTTGCCTCGAATTTTCTCCTTGAACCATTTGGATCTCCCGATTCAATTTTTTTGCTCTTCTTCTATACCCCAACCAGTAGAGAATGCTACACCATACCTTATTTGAGAACTGACAGTTGAAAAAAAGGTGAGGAATGTTCTTTTCTTCCAACTCACAAAGTATGCATCTGTTAGCCATGGAAAAACCTTCTCTTGAGGTTGTCAACAGTAGGTAAAGCATTGTGGATAGCAAGTACTATGATGATACAACTTTTAGGAACACAGCAGCTATCCCACACCAGTTTGTACCAGCTGACTTTATCTGATCTCCCCCTGAAGAAGTCATACATGTCTTTTCCCTTCCCATTAGCCATATTATGCCAGGCCTGAACTTTGCAAATGGCTGCATTATCTGTTCCAGCTTTTTCTCTGATTTTCTCTTTAATCTGCACGAGAGCTCTCCAAGCATTTGAGCAGTCTGCCCTTTCACAATTATCCCATATGCTTTTCCCTTTCAAGTAATAGGCCTGAATCCATTTACACCAAACATTGTCCTGGTTATAAGAGAGCTTTATAATCCACTTTGCAAATATAGTTTTGTTTCAACTGAGCACCTCTTTGATCCCCAGACCACCCTCTCTTTTTGGTTTATAAACATTCTTCCAGCCAATGAAAATGATCCTCCCTTTCTGATCATTTATATTCCAAAAGATTTCATACAGAGCCTTCTTATTTTCTTCAAAACCAAAACAGGAAGGAGAAGAACAGAGCCCCAGTAAGTTTGCAGGCCCAAAATGACTGAATTAATTAGTTGGAGCTTGCCAGCATAAGAGATGTAGCTATTAGCCCAGTGATTAAGCTTGGCTTTGATTTTATCAATCAAAGGGTAGTATATAGTATCTTTGAGTCTTGCAGAGTGCAGAGGAAAGCCAAGATATTTGAAGGGAAAAGTGCCAATGACATACCATGTCAATTTTGTGATTTGCTCAGTTTTCTGCTTTGAAACTCCACCTAAATAGATATTTGTTTTCATGGTATTTGCAGCAAGCCCTGATTGCTTCTCAAAAGTCCTTAGGGTATCATCTACTATCTTTATGGAGGGGATATCTCCTCTAGCAAAAACCAGGAGATCATCAACAAACAGTAGATGATTCAGCTTGATCTTATTGCATTTTGGATGCTGGTAGAAAGTCCCAGAGTGGATGATTCTTCTAAGCATTCGAAATAATCCTTGCGTACAGATTACAAAGAGGTAGGGTGACAGTGGGTCACCTTGCCTCAGACCCTTCCTTTGCTGAATAAACCCCACCTGAGCTCCATTAATGCTCAAAGAGAAATGAGCAGAGTTAAGACAAGCCTGGATCCACCAGACAAATTTATCTGGAAAACCTAAGCAGCTCAGCAAATTCTCCAAATAGCTCCAAGAGACAGAATCAAAAGCCTTTTTAATGTCGACTTTGATGGTTGCTCTAGGAGAAATATTCCGTCTGTCATACTTTCTCACTAGCTCCTGTGAGAGGAGAATATTATCAAATATGTTTCTCTGAGGCACGAAAGCAGATTGTTCTTCTCCAATCAGCTTGGCAAGAATGGGCTGAATTCGAGTAACAATCATCTTGCTCACAACTTTGTACAACACATTACAGCAAGAAATTGGCCTGTAATCTGCAACAGAATAAGGAGTGCTCTTCTTAGGAACCAGAGTGATCAAGGTAGAATTCACTTGCTTGAGCATCTTCTCTGTCTGGAAGAAGTCCAAAATTGCCATGCTTAGCTCATTTCCAATAGTAGACCATGTCTTTTTAAAAAAAGCTGAGGTGAAACCATCAGGGCCTGGACTCTTCAATTCGTCAATAGAGAACAAAGCCTTTTTAACATCATCCATGCTGAATGGGGCAGTTAAAGCAACTTGATCTTCAGGGCTGAGGGAGCTACCTTCAATCAGAGCTGCATTAAACTTCTCAACTTCCTGAACTTCGCCTAACAAACCCTTATATACCATTGTTCAATCACACACTTAATCACAATAACTCGTTAAATCCTCTGAGGATCGAACCTTATTTTCTTATCACATAGTTCAAGGAGAGTATTGATAATTAGTTAGCTTTATCGAAGAATCTCATGAAATAAGGATTTTATTTGTGGATTATTAATAATTATTCCTGTAAGTTGTTAATAATAAACTACGTGTATTTCTTATTTTTTAAACTCTCCAAGTTTTTCTCCTTTGTTGGACTCTCTCTAAACTGTTAAAAAAAAAACCCTCTTTTATACATCAGATTTGATTAGTGTCGCGGTTTCTATTTCCTTTATTAACCCTTGTGCCAATTTGCCTTTGATTGTGACTTTTTTGAGTGGTCACTCGACTAATCAAGATTAAAGGAAGGAAATGGTAGCGGTTGCTCAAATTCCCCACAATAATGGATTAATTGATTAATAGTTGGGATTTGGCATGATTGACATAATAATTAGGGAATTGATTGAATTACATTGCATAATTGGTTGTGAGTTAACATCGTGAGTGTAACACCCAAAATTTTGGGTAATTATTAGAAATGGGTTTTACGTTTTATATTCATTTTGATACATTTTATTGGGATTAGTTTACTCTTAATTGAGTTTAAAGGAATAAGTTAGAATTTCCTAATTTGGACTAAGAGATTCTGAATTACTATTATGACCTTACTAATACGGAAAATTAAGGGGCTATTTGGGAATTTTATAGGTAAAAGCTTGTCTATATAAACCCGTGCTAACTCAAACCGTAATGCATAAAACATATAAAGCCCTAACCTAATTCCTCTCCCTCTCTCCCCTTTTCGTAGCCTCCAGCCGCATAAGTTCTCAGCACTACTGTGTCAACTTTAAACACACACAACTCTCACATACGAGCTCTAATTAGGACGTGGTTGGTGGCGTTTGAGTCTTATGTAGCTGTGTCTATCTACCAGAGAACTATTCTGCCCCTAGGTATTTTGATGATTCTCGTTGACTCCTAAGGTATTTTAGGACGAGAGTTTATGGAGATATTCCTAACTCCAGCCTTGACAACATATCCAAAATTGGTATGACCTAGAGCAGTGAATCAAAAGTTATATTGGTATTTGTGGGTAAACCCTAATTCATGTTTATGGTTTAGTGTGAGAATGATTCCCGTTGATCGTCTTTAAGTTTGTGAACGAAAATTGGAGGAGACGTTCCCAACACAACCTTTTACGACATACTAAATTTTGGTAATCATCAAGTTTCTCAAACTCAAGTTATGCCTATTTTGTTACTACTGCTCTAGTTTGAATTCGTGCTCAACTAGTATCGTTTGTGGTTGTGAAGTTTGTAACTAGGCTTTGATGGGGTGAAGGATTGTAATTGGTGGCTTTATGATATGAGTGTGGTTAGTCTTATGACAAGATGATGTTGGAGTAGAGTGAAGAAAGGGTTTGGCGCTTAAGGTAAGAACGTTGATCTTTCATCTTTGGACTACTCAATCTTTTCACTTGATTCATATATACATTTGTTCATTACTCCTACATTTGATTTATACTCATATATATGATTATTGTTTCACCTATGCTTGATTATTCGTATGTACATAATCTACTTCGGGCTTGTTGTTGCTTCGCGGCCTCTCAGCCGTCCCTTTTTCCTCTCGGCCTTGACCCTCCAACCGGCCACTCGGCCCTGACTACCCATCGGCCCTTCGGCCTCCGTCCTCCACTCGGCCTCTCGGCCGAGTGGCTTATTGATTTATTGATTGTGTTATCTATTTTTGGCTATGATCATTGTGATTCGAATTATCAAATAATGTACTCTCTAATAACATACTAATAACGGGTTGAATTATGAATTAATAAAATTGATACCACCTAGAGTACGATGTTGCGGCCTAACCGATCATCGTTTATTATACCTCTGATCAGGGTACTTTATGGGTCGGATTCGCTACCGGCTTCCTAATAGTCTTCCTCCTATATGGGATCTCATCATACCGGCCTATCTTGCGAGGGGTGTGCACACTCGGGTCTATTAGGGGTTATACTCTCAACTCGATATTATGGTGGATGTGGGGTAGGCCCCTAGCCAAATATATTATACGTTTGACAGAATTACTCATATACTTGTATAGTTTAATGTATCTATCGATGATACTTCCTTTGTGTTTATATACACTCTTGTTACTAAACTCTTCGGAGATGACTCTAGTTTGTTCTTTGTTAGCTATGCGCCTCAAGGCGCGTAACTTAATTGTTGTTTTGTTTGCCTTTGATATTCTTACTCAGCCTGTGCTGACGTTCTCTTATTTGGTTTGTCCCTACCTTATTCTGGGGCCAAATGTAATTCTTCGGTGGCATAGTTGACAGTTCTTGATGTTGCGGATGCTTGATAGAGTGGTCGTCGTGCATGCTGGGGATTCTATAAACATTTATTGGAGTCTTATTTTCATTTCAGTTATGTAATTTGGATTTGGTTTTGAGAAATGTAGTTCGACATTATAGTCTTCCGCTGTCTTTTCTTTCGTTTGGATTATTGTTATTGAATTTATTGCCTACCAATTGACTTGGTAATCAACTGCGGCGTGACAATTCTAAATTATTTCCACTTTTATATAAGCGAAATTTTAGGTTAGTTACAGTGAGTGATCTTTATTATCATTGTTTACAACCTGTTCATTTCGTTGTTTCGAAATTAGTTGATTTTCAAACCAAACCCCCCCCCCCCCGTTTTATTTGCATTTCTTTTATTTTATTTTTTCGTACTTTAATCGCATACTCACTCCGATTCAAAGAGATTTTCCTGTTTTCTTTTACAGTTTTAGAGACTTTTTCTAGACTAAATGAAACCCCCGTTTGCCTTAAAAGACTTGGTAGATTGCAATGTAGAATGAAATATGTACAACTTTTTGCTGCAAGTGAACCATTCATTTGGTCTAAAAATAGCTCTTAACGTAGCACTTCAAAACTGCAAAAAGAAACATGATTTTTTTTAATCGGATGGAGTATTAGATCATCCCTCTTTCTTGTGTATACGATACCCACTTACCCTTACTTGTTTTGTAAGAATAGTGGTAATTTGATCTAGGTTTAACCACAATTTAGGCCGTCATGCTACTGCAATAAGCTAAGGCGATAATAAAAGAAACTTAAAGTAATAATACTAATCCTAATAGTTAGGCCTGCTGCAAGTTCGCGTAAGGAGATAATTTGTTGATGCTACTTGGATGCTACTTATGCATTAGTAAAATACAAAGGAAAGGATCATATAATGCAGCAAACTTCTTTAAGAAATAAAAATATAATGAAGCCAAGCAAGTTGCTTGAAGCTCTGAATTTCCAGGCTGCTGTAACGTTATGATGTCGACTACGTCAAGCAAGATGATCTTCCCTTCAAATACAGTCAATCTGAAGCATTATGGGAATTTTAACAAGGCTGTTTTTGAGGATATGAATGAGTTTATGAGGAATTATTATATTTGAGAAGTCGAAAACAGAGTAAGAAGATATGAACTAGATTCTCCTCCTCCTATAGAAACAGAGGAACAAAATCGAGAACTAGGTTTCTCCCTGAATTAGCTAGCTACAGACAATGAACCTCTTGCAAGGAATAGCTTCACACCACGTTAAATCGAGGATATTAGCACTGGAAGTCTTCAAATCCGAGCTTCCTAAAGCTCAGAAAGATAAATTCAGATTTTTGGGGTTTTAAGCAAAAATCTACTTAAGGGTTTTCTTCAAAAAAAGTTTTGACTTCCTCTCTCGACTAGCTGGCCTTTTATAAGCCTTTGTACAAGATATATCTATAAGAAATATTAACTAATTATGATTATCGAAAGCCTGATTACTTCCTGCAAAAAATAAAGGAAAGAGGAAGCTTATCCTGCTCCCACACGACTTTTGAAGCTGCCCTTGCCCTTCCTTTTAAGAAATCAAATGATTTCTTATTGTTGTCGGCTGTTTAGGGAGCTGCTTGTATGCCTGGCTGTTGATTAGTTATCTTCAGGTTTAGGAAAGCTACAACCTAAGGCTAATTACAACCGAGTAATTTAATGACTCCAAAATACATCATTACTCCTAATTTACAACTTAGTATTCTAAATACTCCAAAATATATTCTTACTTTTATTTACTCGGGTTTAGAATTAACTTCACCATTGCAATTACAATTGACTTACTTGACTTACACATGAAGAAATCTCCTTCGACTTCCTTAGTCGATTGTTTGTTCTTGTCGATATCACGTTAGATTTGACTTGTTTAAAATGCTCATTTCAATCGCGTCTCTCCCAATGATAGAGCTGTTAGCTTATCTTATTTTGCTGAGAAAGTGGATGTACCTTGAAGTCGAAGAACAGTGTAATAGCAAATACTTCTTTCTCAGATTTTTTTGTTCCACTTGAAACTCCACTTTTCATTCTTTATTCTTTTTATGTGTGTTGTAGTTTGCTTTGGCTCGGAATTAGACGTGTAAAATGAGACCTAAAAGGCTGCTACATTTTCAGTTAGGAACTCCTTTTGTTGTTCATTCATTGTCGAATACAATTTCAGCAACTTGCGTACTGTTGTAGAATTTATATCACTTGTTCCTTTCTAAGGACCGATCTCTGCATCAACATGAAAAAACATGATAGAAATAATAAAGAAAAGATTGAACAAAAACAACACCAATAAATGAAATAAACCAATAATCCACAAAAGCATGAATCAAAGATGAAATAACAATTAATAAAGAAATAAAATAGTTCTAAAGATTAACCATTAAAGAATGATGAAAAAATAATAATAAAGACAACAACTTGATGAGAATTCAGAATAAGATCTTCAATATATAATACGAATGAAATGAAATCTTCTGATACTGGTGTTTGAATGAATATCTAAGGAAAACAAGAAGGGAGGACACCCCCTCATAAGTGCTTTCTCTCTCTTTGTCCAAGAGTTTTCTTAGTGATTAATAAAAGTAGGTATATATAGGTGGGACACATTTGGTTAACTAGGGGCAAAATTTGGCGTAATGGACCTTCAAACTAGTCTAAACCGAGCAAAGTCGGTTTGATGAAGCAAAACACATTTTGGGCTTCAACTAGCGCCTGGGTGTGATGAAGTGGCACTATCAGTCGACTTCAAAAGGTCGTATCTTTCTCATCTTTTAGTCAAAGTGAGCTTGTAATATATCGTTCGAAAGATAATAAGATATGATTTCCCCTCGAACTTGAATTATATTCATGTATTTTCTAGAATGAAAGTTATGGCCATTTCAATTTGACTCTTGTGCATAAGATCTTCACCCATGTGCTCTTGAACCTTTAAGCTTGTCTGATCTCATACTTCATTTCTACATTTTTTGGCCCAACTTCATCCATGACTCGTGTATGAACTTATATGCATCATGGGGTCTTACAAGATCCTGGAGTCCGCCCCTTTGACTCCTAGACGGTGAAAAACAAAGGCATAGACTTTGATCTTGGAACATATTTTCATATAATCATGTTTTTTCCCACAAAACAAGCATAAAGCCACACATAGTGACCTTTACAAAAAAATAAGCATAAAGCTGAAGAAACAACATGCAAATAAAGCCAAATGGGCTAAATTGGAGACACATCAAATCTCCCCACACGACCTCTTTACTCGTACTCGAGTAAACTATATGCAAGACGGGTAGGGGGTAATGTCATCACCTCTAACATATTGGTGTGGTGTGTTTCCGTTGTGGTAATAGTTGTCTTTTGGTTGCATTTTGGTGATGATTTAGCGTGATCCTAATACCCCTTTACTATTTGTGTTTTGAGCGTATTTCTGGGGTTTTTAGGGCATTTGGAGAGTCGTGACACCGAAGCCGACATTGGGACAAGCTTTGGAAGAGATGAATGATGTCTTAGATGCTCCTCATTGTTTTTGCTGTAGATAAGAATATCATCCAATTAAACAACAAATTTTCCCAAGAATGATTTAAGCACCTCATTCACCAATATCATGAAAGTACTAGGAGTGTTGCATAAACCAAAGGGCATAACCAACCACTCATAGAGCCCATGTTTAGTTTTGAAAGCAGTCTGCCATTCATCCACTTCTCTAATCCTCACTTGGTGATAACCACTTCGAAGATCAATTTTGGAGAGCACCTTAGATCCACAAAACTCATCTAACATATCATCAAGTATAGGCATTGGAAACCTATACTTAATAGTTATGATATTAACAGCTCTACTATCAATACACATACGCCAAGTTCCCTCTTTCTTAGGAACCAAGAGAACTAGGATAGCACATGGACTAATGCTCTCACGAACGTAACCCCTTTGCAACAATTCATCAATTTGTCTTTGCATCTCTTTAGTTTATTTCGGATTACTTCTATAAGCAGGCTTATTTGGAAGTGCAGCTCCCGGAATCAAATCTATTTGATGCTCACACTACTACAAAAAAGCCATATTGCAACGCCTCAAATTCGTTGCATTATGGCCTAAATTTGTTGCATTAGGCCTATTGCAACGAAATTTGACCA
>JBBYHQ010000010.1:10770751-10786894 GCA_038382645.1 Spergularia azorica | reverse complement strand
ATTAATTGATCAAGATCCGTTTTATTCCTGAATTACATTCATAATTCGCATTTGTTACTTTTAGATAGTTTGATAACAAACAATTCAAAATCCCCATTACTTGCTACTTTGGCACTTTAATCTATTACCTTTGACAACCCATCTCCCTGTGGATACGATCCCTACTTCCCTGCTACTGTTGTTAGGATTGAGGATTATATTTGGTAGATAATCGCGACTTTAGTCTCACCAGACATCCATCTCCTATTTTTTTTCCAAATGGCCATGAAGCAAGAGTGCCTTTAGTAGCTTGGGAGTATTTGTGTTTCCCAAAAAAAGCAGGAGGTTTGGGGATAATTGATGTGATGGAGTGGAATAAATCTTGCATTGGGAAGTATGTATACAGGATCTATAGCAAAGCTGATTCTCTTTGGATTAAGTGGGTGCACAACATCTATCTTAAAGGAGAGGCATGGGAGGATTATAGCCCTCCTGAGGACTCTTCATGGTATTGGAAGAGAATGTGCAAGATCATAGAGATCATGAAATTGTATTGTAATGACTGGACTCAAGCTGATTATACAGTTACCAAAGGATATGAATGGCTTAGAGGAAATTTCAGCAAGGTTGAGTGGGATAAGGTTATTTGAAACAGATACAACATACCTAGATCAAGCTTCATTGCTTGGCTGGCTATCAAGTGTAGACTGCAGACTAAGGATGAATTGAAAAGACTGGGATTTTGTGTGGAAGATGATTGTGAAATATGCACAGCTGATGCAGAGACTCATGATCACCTATTCTTCACTTGTGAGTACAGCAAACGGTGTCTGGAAGGGCTAAAATCTAGGATTGGTATTATGATTCCTGAAGACAATACTATACTGTGGTGTGCAAAGAAGAGATTTGGATCGAAAATAAAAAAACAGGTTACAAGTGCCTTAATTTGTAATCTGATTTATTACATATGGTATGCTAGGAACAGAATCAGGCATGAACAGCGCATTTGGCTCCCGGAGATTACAGTCCAAAAATGTTGGAATGAAATCAAGACCAGACTGAGAAGAGTTAGCCAAAATCTAGGAGGAAAGGATAAGAATTGGCTGGAAGATAGAAACCTGTTGTAATTCTTAGACTTAGGTTCTTATAAAATTTGGCAGGAATGCAGCTGTTTGTTATGTTTTGTTTTGTATGATTAACTGGGGTATGCCCCTTTTAAACATGTAATTTTCCATCCATTTATTCAAAGCTTACTTTTTATCAAAAAAAAAAGAATCGTTACACCGGAAGCAAGTACATCAGGCTGCATTCTTATTTGTCACTATTACAAATTATAAAAATATTATTATTGTCACCAAAGAGACCATCAATTACTATCGAATATAATATCATATATTATATAATTACCGGTGCATTTCAAGCGCTCTCAGGCCGTCCACATCAGCAGTGACATTAGCGACACGTCAATGATGACGTCATCTAAGTATTTTTCACAATTAAATAAGCCGTGCAAATATATAACATTCCTTAATTAATCTCAATCAATTTGCGAAAACTTTCACAAAATTAGGAATAAATCGAATATTCTGTTAATAAAAGAGATCAAATCTCACAAATACCTAAAATAAATTAGTGATACTATTGGGCAGAAAATTCGGGCACAAATTTGTAGAAGATATACATAAAAACAACGTATATTCAGAAATATTGTCAATCATAGCCGAAAATAGAGAAAATCTTTCTAAATTTTCGAAATTGGCCTCAACATAAAACGAAATCAAATAATATTTTCGAAATTGTTTCACATATAAAACAGAATCAAATCATAATTTTTTTTTTTCATTTTTTTGAAAACGTGATATATCTCACTTATATTGGCCGGAGAAAAAATGAAGATTTTGCTGTCGATTTTATCCTAGGGTATTTAAAAAATCACACCAAACCTTACGTATATTTATATAAAGACACATGTATAAACGTATGTTCACTCCCTTATCACGGTTTGTTCACTCAAGCATTTTTTCATTTTGTTTTTCCAATTGGCTATAATTTATACCCTGTGTAAACTTTCTTTGATATGTTAGCATATCTCTTCCGATTCTTTTGTTATGTGTTTATGAGTGTTTGATGTAATGAAGCTAGATTCAATGTACTTTATCTTTCTCATCAGTTGGACTACATCAGAAAATTAACAATTTGATGACACTCTTCGAAAGTAATCATAGTGAAAGAAGAAAAAAGAATCAGATTGAACTTTTAAACTAATTATTGCCGTATGAATAAGGTTTTCCATTTTGTAACATGGTGAAGGCACGCAATGTAGAGTCCAGTAGCCCATGTTTAAGGAATGAAATCACACACTTAGTCCCGGCCGGTTTAATAATCCGACATCCATTATACACGCTTTTGAAAGGTTCCCGAAGGTGCCTTCAAGAAGAGACCAACTAACGGGCTGGCGCATGTCGTCCTAATTCTGCATCGCTTTCTCATATGGTCAAGAATGCCCGACGACTCCTCATGGTCTCAAAGTTTACAACGAGCTAAGCGTCACTGTAATCTTTGTATATAAATCATTCTTGTGTTAGGCATGTAATCTCAATACTAATATTGTGATTGGTTTCCCTTTTAAAATTAGACGTATATATAGAGAATTAATATTTCTTATTGCTAAAGAATTAATGTTTTAGGCACGCAAATGTTTTATGGTAAAGAATTAATATTGTAATTTTCTAGAGTTTGTGACAATGCATTTTCTTTATTATAAATTGGTTCCGCTCTACAAATTTTTTATACTACAATTGACTTTGGTTTTAAAAAAATTTAAGTTCAAGTAAAAATTATGTAAAACAGAATCCTGCCGTACTCTTATTACTTCAAGGATTATTGAGCAAAATAAAGAGTGTTTTATAGAGGTACATTGATGTTTAATTTAAAATGAGAAAATTTGTGTATTTGTTTTCAATTTGTGTATTGCACCATGATAGTGGCAAGCCAGCTAGCCGTTTGAAACGATGAGATGAGCAAGCTTTTGGGACAAGTGATGATTGCAAATGAAGTCTCATGCTTGAGCCCATAGTACCGCTATGGAATTAGTATAATAATTCATGACGGGAAAATATGGGATAGAAGGCCTCCCATGCGCTCACATTTTATAACATCAATTGTTCAAGTAAATAATTGCCAATATTTAGTATCGCTAAGGCAAGTTAATTGAATCCATTTTATATAATATGTAGTTTCCTTGATATGAATAGAAAAACTTTAGTAATCACATTTCGGTATACACACTCTGTTTGATACTCAATATAGTGCAAATTGCACTGCTTCACAATTAGCTAGACATGTCAAATAGGTCATACGGGTCCGATTGGGGTAAAATACGAGTTAATTTGCACCGTGTCTAATCCGGTCAATGGGTGGGGTCAAATTAGACAAAAAATATGTGGGTTAAGACAGGTTCGGGTAGTTATGGGTCACGGGTCGTATAAAGTATTGTCAATACCCAGCAAAATTAGGACGGATTGAGTTGAGTTACTCGGTTACTTAAGCTTTTAAGTTTTGACAGGTCTAAGAAAATACAGTTATGAGACGCATACAGATTCCCCTTATTTTAAGGTTAATCCTACAGTAGCTACTACCATACTAGCATATTTTAGTGAGCTAATTACTGGTCAAAACGGGTCAACAAGTCAGGTTATCTCTGAGCAAAAATATTATGATGGTATTATATTTTTTTTTTCTATGGAGTATTATTGTAGCGCCAGACATTTTAAATTTATTTTAATATGGGTATAATAGTTCAATGGGTCGAGCGAAGTTAGACTAAAAATATATGCACGAGCAAACAACTACGGGTCAAACACAGGTTGGAAGAAAGAGGTAGTCATTTGGGAGAGAGGGGTGGGGATTTCAGGAGTCGGTTAGCATCGGGAAATTTTTTTTTAACTATATTTGCCTTTCTTATGCTTTTTAAGAGATGACATCTGAATTTTTTCATTTTAATTTTTTTAATGACTTTTTTTCGTGTTTTCAAATAATCTCTGTTCTAAATTACTATACTGACATTATAAAACAAATTGTTCAAATAAAAGAAGAAAGAAACATTAGCATCATAGGTATGATATCGTTTTATACAATTAATAAGTTAATTACATGTACATAAACGTATACATAAGCAGCCCGTGCAATTTGCACGGATCAATAAACTATATAAATACAATAGCGGTAGATTTAACCGCTTCTTAGGCCGTCCACATCAGCAGTGACATCAACGCCATGTCATTGCTGACATCATCAAATGCTATTTACGGCAATAAAATCAGTATAAAAAATGGTAATTTCCTTAATTAAATGATAATTTACCTAATTAAATATGTGATATTTAATCAGCATAATTTCCCAACAATATCGCAGGAAATATTTTTTAGAATCTACAAAATAATCTGACAAAAATCCAAAGTATCTTAAAATATCCCCATATTAACCGAAATTTGTGAGGAAAGGAATCAAATCTTTAAAATTAATGAAACAAATAATATCAATTACCATAAACAGAAAGAAAATCTACAACAACTATGGCACTTTCCATGACTAATTTTAATCTAAGATAAAATATAATTACACAAAATTGTAATTTAAGAAAGTTTGTCAAATCATACCGAAATTATAATAATAAAATGGAAAAATCTTTGGAATTTTTTGAAAAAAATAAAAAATTTACCGTGAATACTAGAATTTGTATAAAAAAACTCCAACTATCCATGATTAAATTACCAATAATAATAATCAGCATATTTTTCGCAAAGATTCTCGGGTTATACCAATTTCACACTTTACCCTACCAATATAAAAGGACAACAACAAACAATAATTTCATAGTAGCAAAGATTGTATCATCCTTATTATTACTCCGATCTTCTTCTTTCATGCACTCTCTAACTAACTAATCCTTTAAGGACATACCTTTTATTTTGTTCATATCTTTTTTTATTTGATTCTAGCATAATTCTAGCCATCTGTAACTTTGTAATTAGATTAATTGAAGGTCGTTGTTTTCTCAGCATAATTTGATCAATGGAAATGAAATCAGTGTATTTGTGTTCAATCTTCTTCAGTTATAAGTTATATTGTTTAATTGTGTGTATTCCTACTTCTACGAATTTTTCATGTTCATTAGTTTAACACTACATGTTCATCAGAAAATCAGTGTTCATTAAATTTGTATTCAATGTTCATAAATTACATTAGATTTATCAATTTCTTATATGTTCATTATTTTATTACCCAAAAAAATTAGCCGCGTAAAAAGCAAACATTTCACAGTTTTAGTCAAGAAAATCTCCGTGATTATATTGAGCAACAAATTGTAAAATATAATTTACATAAAATGTGTAACAGAAGGTACTATCCTAAAATAAAATCAATGGAAATGATAATATAATCTGAACAAGTTAAAAGTATCCTAAAAGATATCAATTCATGTTCCTGCAATATTCCAAGATATCATATATTGGATAAATCAAAAAGATCCCAAAATAAATACTATAAAGTCGAAAATCTGGGAAAAGAAACAATTTCCTACGGAAATTTTTTTTTATTTTAAGGTTATAAAATATGAATAATATACTGCAATTTCACGTTAAGGTAACAAAATCTGAATAATATATAGCTAGAAAAAAAAAATTCTAAATTTTCTATATTACACTCAGTAAATCAGAATATTCCAACCTGTCATATACGGGATAAATCAGAAAATTCCAAGAATCAGATAAAGTCTACTTAAAAAAAGGAAATCACACCTAATTGCATAGAATCACACATGTAAAAGAATATTCTACTGAATAAATTCCAAATCAAATGACATTTCTTCAATTAAAATCGGATGATATTATATTGAATAGTAAAGGAAATCTCTCTCCATATTTAGCCATCTATAATACACGGATATTATAAAAGGTAATACGGAATATTCCCACCTGTCATACACTGGATAAATCAAATAATTCCGAGATTAAAAAATATGCCATTCGTTTTATTAGGAAAAGATACAATTGACATATTATTTGCAATCAATCATATATATCATTCCAAAGTTTTAGACACGAAAATATCCGTGATTATATTTAGCAGCAAATTTTAGAATTATAGTTTCCATAAAAATGGGTAACAGAAGGTACTATCCTAAAATAAAATCAATGGAAATAATAATATAGTCTGAACGAATTAAAATTATCCTAAAAGATATCAATTATTGCTCCTGCAGTATTCCAACCTGTCATATACGGGATAAATCAAAAGGTCCCCAGAATAAATGCTATAATATCGAAAATTTAGGAAAAAGATACAATTTCCTATGGTAATAACATCTTTTTTTAAGGTTATAAAATATTAATAATATATTGCAATTTCTCGTATTTTAAGGCAACAAAATATGAACAATAAATTGCAATTTTCTAAGATTTCGATATTATTCACGAAACAGAATATTCCTTAAATATAAAAAAATACAAACCGTGTTTTTTCCCCATCGGTGCTAAACATGATAGTAATAAATTAGTGATATAATCAGTCAATTGAAAAGAAAAGAAAAACAACAACTTATTGAAATCACATCCTTATAAAATCAAATCAAATCTTTTAATTCACGGACATTATAGGGGTTGGGTATTCGGAAATAAGGTACTAAATAATTTCACCTCACGTATACTAATTAGTTGTCCTATATATGTTGTTTAACTTAGTGATCAACGGGTACGGTAAATTAGACCCAAATGTACATGCCTCTAAATGAGTTCGGGTTAATACGGATCACCGGCCATATAAAGCGGGTTCATAACTAAGAATTTGGGTCACGGGACATAAAAGCGGGTCATGACCTGAAAAATATGTTTATCCAAAGATGTCGGGTTCGAGCCATGAAACTCAGGAAGGCTGAATTTTATAACTCAAATACGGCTCAATTGGTTGGGTCAATTTAAGCCTAAAAGTATGTGTATCAAAACGGTTCAAGTCAATACAATTTATGGGTCATAAATAACGGGTTCATGACTCTAAAATAACATGGTCATAACCCGTGATGACCGTTACATGCCATAAAAGTAGGTTCATGGCCCAAAAACCAAAAGATCTTTTACACGTCAATGATCATCTCTCCTGTTTTTTTACAGTACAATACCAATTTTCATTCTTAATTGTTGTGCACATTGCCTACATACAAATAAAATCTTATTATAACAGCCCGTGCAATTTTTGCAGGGCTTCAACTAACTTTATCTTATTTAGGGGTCAAATCGGTAAATAGTTCGGGTCAAGTTAGACAAAATGCGGGGGTAATATTGAATATGCGCCTGTAGAGGTCACGTACGTGTCCTAAATAGTGGTTTCATAATTTAGAAAAACCCAGGTCGAATTTGGTTGACAAATGAAATTAGGTTTATTTAGGATATAACGGTTTTGTTTTGTTTTGATATACTCCCTCCGTCCCCCTTTAAACACCCCATTGGTTTTTTCACTTAGATTAAGGTAGTTTTGTTTGTTTATTATTGTTGGAGATAATGGGTGGTTTGTTTATTATTTTTGGAGATAATGAATGGTTTGTTTATTATTTTTGGAGATAGTGGAGTGTAGATGTGTGGTTAAAACTTACCCCATTTAGTAAGTTTTGAAATGTGGTGTTTAAATAAAGACACCCCAAAAAGGAAAGCGGGGTGTTTAAAGGGGGATGGAGGGAGTATATAAGTTGTGGTGCTCGAGGAAATTGAATTTCTAGCTAGCGCTGCTAATGGATGTTGGATAGCTTCTGGGTTTTGATGCATATTTTGACTGACTCTTATTGAGAAATGATTTTGATAAGTTGAGGTATAACAATGACTACTCAAATTGTTCGGAAGGATAGAGAATTTTAGGATGTGTATCGAATAGTGTTGATCTTTGTTGATTTTAATGAATGGATTGGTCGATGAGGTTTCTCGATTTATGTTTTGAGGATTAAGTATGTCAATTTGAAATCAAATTAGTATTGGGGAAGTTAGAACTATTGTTGAAGGTTATCGTTTGGGATTGTATCTTATGTGAGTTTATATTATTGAACAATATGGTGAATTATTTGGATATATATGTTGTCATCAGGAGAATAGTGTAACATCCCGTATATTTTGGGAATTTATTTAATTCGAGTGTTACTAATTTTATTTATCTTGGTTTATTTTTCGTAAGTTGTTAAAATGATTTTCAGATTTTAAATGAGATTTTATTTGGTTTTATACAAATTAAAACAATTTAAGCTAAATTTAAGTTATACTTCCTAATTTCCAAATTACCTTTTTACCCTTGTTAGTTTACTAATAAAACCTTTGTTATTTGGCCCTTAAACCCTTTGCACGTATCACCACCATCACGCATAACATCTTTATCATCTATGAGGAGGCACCATTGAAAATTTAGGATAGGAAAACACGAAAGACCCCGCGTACAGAAACTCCTATGGTGAAAGTGTTTTGGTGCACCAACATTGTCGAGGAAACAACTTGGGAAGTTGAGTCAGCGATGCGTGAGAAATACCCTCATTTGTTTGATTAAGGTACTATAGGTTAGAGGACGAACCTTTCTTTTAAGGAGGATGAGAACCCTCCGCACTCCATAATTATATCGTGTTTTTATATCGTGTCATGCTATTATGTGCTATTCGTACAACGACTTTGATTGTTTTGGTTTGTTTTGTGCCTTAGTGCTCTTGGTGGAAGACATAGTTCCATATTACTATTGCTTGGTTTTGGGTGCCTTGTGCACAACTTGTTTCTAAAACTTGCTAAAAAGCTCAATTGGTGATAGCGTAGGTACGAGTGTATTGGAGTATGGTTATTAGAGAATTATTGCAAACTGATTTTATAGGGATTTGACGTTTTGGAGAAATATTGCTAAGGTTCATTTTAGAGAATAAGTTTACGCTTCGAGGACGAAGCGTTGTTTTAAGGGGGGAAGTCTGTAACACCCCGTATATTTTGGGAATTTATTTAATTCGGGTGTTACTAATTTTATTTATCTTGTTTTATTTTTCGTAAGTTGTTAAAATGATTTTCAGATTTTAAATGAGATTTTATTTGGTTTTATACAAATTAAACTAATTAAAACAATTTAAGCTAAATTTAAGTTATACTTCCTAATTTCCAAATTACCTTTTTACCCTTGTTAGTTTACTAATAAAACCTTTGTTATTTGGCCCTTAAACCCTTTGCACGTATCACCACCATCACGCATAACATCTTTATCATCTTCGTCTTCGCCGTCCATCGCCGTCACATTCAATTGCTTACCGACCCCAATTTACAGCTCGGTTTTGGATGAAACTAGTACCGTTGTTACTCTTTTTCTCTCCTCTACACAACGGTATGAATTTCTCAAAGCTTTATTAAAGTTGTCCCGACGTCGTTGTTTCGTATTTTCTCGATTTACTTGGGTTTATTACGATTTTATTGGTTTTAATCCTAGTTCTATTGTTTATCATGGTTTTTAGAAGATTTTCATTTGTTTTTATGAATGATTCGAGTTGGGTATGTTGTTTTCGTAATTGTTGTCTGGATGGTTTGGGTTGTCGTTGGTATTGCTATTGTCGTAAGTACTGTCGTGGGTTGCCGTTGGCATTCTCGTTGCGGGATGTTGTTGGTCTCAGCTGATCGTGGTATACATGGTTGTCGTAACTAAGGTTTTGTTGTCTGCCGTGTTGGTTTTGTTGATGATGATTTTGGGTGTTGGCATTCGGATGGCATTTGGGTGCTGTCGTTAGGATCAGCCGTGTATTGCTTTTCAGCTCATGGCTCAGTTTGACCGTGATTATGGTGGAGTGTAGATTTAATTAGGTTTGTGCAAAATGAGGATTTTGTGATTTGTTTATTTAGCATGGATTATATTAATTGTTTGGGTTTTATATTAGTACTGATTTGGGGTTATATGTATGTTAGTAAATTGGGTCTTTGGTTAAGTACTTGTTAGTAATTTGGGTAAGGTTTCATGGTCGTTCGTCTATTAATTTTAGTTATCATTTTATGATATATAGTTTGCGGGTTTAGAGAGGTTCGATTTGACGACTTTGAGAGGAATAATTAAGGAGAAGTTTAGCGGTTACGGTAAGAACGCCAACTCTTGAGCTTGAGCATGTTTTATTGTCTTCTAATGTGATCAATTCTTGTGTCATATATATTGGCTTCTATACTCCTATCGTTTGATCACAATATCTCTTGTTTGGTTGGGAATTGGTTATACATCAAATAAAACATCTAATCATGGTTTGAATATGGGTTGTGGTTAATGGGATTTTCTTCTATAAACACTCTAGAGTTCGAGTTAACTCCTCCGGGGGTGCTCGTTTACAAATGATTATTATACCTCTGATCAAGGTAACTCTTAACTAGAATAGCTACCAGTTACCTATTAGAACCTCCTCCTTGACCGGTTACATCCTACTGGCCCTCATGCGAGGGGTGTGCACACTCGGGTTCTCTTAGGGTGGTTTGGTTGGCCTCTAGAGTTGTTCCTGGTTTGGGGTAGGACCCTTACCAAAGATGGGTTACTGATGCGGAGTGCCCATTCCTGTATATTTGGCTTTTCTCTCTGAAATTTGTATAATGATTCTTGGTTCATATATCTCTCCTATCGTCTTGGCTAATCTTTTGATTGTAAGCGTTGCTTGTTCAGGTACGCGCCCCAAAGGCGCGTATCTTATTTTTCCCTTGTTTTGCTTTGAGTTCTTACTCAGCCAGTTTTATTGACGTTCTTTTTTTTGGGTTTGTCCATACCCTATTCTGGGGCCTGTGTCATTTTCCGATGGCGCTGTTGACAGGTGTGTTTGATGGTGATATGTTGAGCTTGAGGACGTCTGCATTCATGGGGTCTTTTCATTTAGACAGTCATTGAACATTTATTAGTTTCATTTGGATTTCGGATTTGGAATTTGTAAACTTTGACTAAGTCTTCCGCTGTCGTACTATTTTACTTTTACATTTTGGATTTATTATTTCGGTTTTAGCCTTGCAATTAACTTTGTTAGTTAATTGTGGCATAATAATCCTAGGTTTTCATTATTTAATTGTGTCGAAAATTTAGGGTTGTTACAAATAGGAATTTAATTTTGACTCAAAGAGATTACCGTTTGAAATTGCCATTCGAGGAGTGATGAGTACGTGTTCTTGGGTACGTGGTTCCTTATATTTCAAAGTATAGTTGAAGTTTGCCTAATAGGTTAATAAACTATTTGAGGTTGACTGTCTTGTTGGTTTCGACTCTATTAAAGGCCTTGGTTATCGAGGAAATTTAAAAATCTTGGCGATGCTATAATTTTTGGGTTACGATAAGATTGATATAACGGTTTATCTTCTAAAGTGTATTGGTTTGATATCGCAAAATTGAGGAGAAGATTCTATATTTCAATGGCATTTCTATATCAGCGACTCCTGCATCAAGGCGTTGGCATTATTTACTTATATATAGAATTAGTTAACTCGTGAGTTCGAGGACGAACTCTTCTTTTAAGGAGGGTGGATTGTAATGCCGAAATTGCATTAAACTTGGAATCATGCGTCGCATTACCTTTACATCTTGTGAATTGTTTATGACTTGGTACGTGTTGTATGGGTGTCATATGAGTTGATCTATTTACCTTGCGCTTCGGAGACGAAGCGTTGTCTTAAGGGGGGAAGGATATATTATCCCAAAGTTTCAAAGTATTTTATATTAATATCATAGAATTATTAATTAGATCATTCTAGTGAGAAATGAATATATGTGAGTCGTGTTCAAAAATGGGTTCGGGAATGGGTCTAGACTCGGATTTCTAATTGGGTCTATCTATTTGAGTTGGACCGTGGACCATCTCTAGTTATTACAAACTACAACAATCCAATACAATATTGACCCAAATAACAAATACCCAACCCAAACCAAAAAGAAAGGAAAAAAAAAAAAAAAACAGAACACACTCTTTTGTCTCTCCTATAAAAGAAACAGAGGACCGAGCCCTGTTTCCTTCACTCTTCGCTCGCCCTCACTACTACAAAAAAGCCATATTGCAACGCCTCAAATTCGTTGCATTATGGCCTAAATTTGTTGCATTAGGCTTATTGCTACGAAATTTGACCATTGCATCTGCCTCCCTTGCAATAGGTCTAATGCAACGAAATTTTGGACCTAATGCAACGGTTCAAGGGTCCGTTGCCTTAGGGTCTTGGGAACGTTGCATTAGATGTGGCTAATGCAACGACTCTAAAGCAACGATAAAACCTATTGCAACACTACTCTCGCAACGACACATAGCTAATGCAACGATAATATTAATAATACCATAATAAATAGTAATAATAATAATAATAATAACAATAACAATAACAATAACAATAATGCTCTGCTCAAGCGGATCCAGCAGTTCTTTAGGATGCAGGATGTCGGTGCGCAGGCTGCAGCTTTTATTTTTACTAGGATTGGTTTTTCCAAAGCGAAAGGTGTGGGGGCTCAGATAGTATCTCAGCTCCCCACCAATTTCTTGTAAACTATTCTTGAACCTTCATAATAATAATAATAATAATAATAATAATAATACCATTTTAGGCTATATGGGATTCGAACCCACTCATTTGCGTAATATTACACAAAGCTCTACCATTAAGCTAATAGCCCATTATTATCAAAAATACTAAAACAGTTAAGCCATAAATGACATTAAAAGAAAGAAGATGAAGAAAGAGGAAGAAGGAAAAACAGAGAGACTAAGTTGAGAACATGCATCTTATCACAACAGGAACAAAATGAATATAATCCAAGACTACCCGTAAACAAAATCAAGCTTGGGCATCAAGAATGTACCTACATAGATCACACAATCAGCTACATAAGACTCTAACCCACCACTACCATATCAAGAACTCTAAATTCACAACAGAAGAAATAAAGCATGGTCGAAAATTTAACGAGTCAAATAATCATCCTCATCTGCCAAAGAAGCTTCAAGAAAGTGAGAGTAAGGGCAAGCTGACAAATATATTATAAACCAATCACATGGAGTCAATTTAGATTTCAGGTAGGGTCAACGGCAAAAACAGACAACCCTCCATGAGACAAACATTGTTATTATTACTCAACAGTAGTGTAAGTTTCAGGTTCAACATCTACTCATACATAAAAAAAAACCCAATGATCTGGTTCACTGATCTTTCTAGTACAGTAGATCAGTGATGCCACTCTACGACTACCAGTGCACATACATACCACATACCCCAACATCTACGACTACCAGCAGATCCTTGACATGCCCCAATGCATCCTCGATCAGAAGTCCACATAACTACTAAATGCAAGACAATCATTTCCAATTAAAAGTGACAAACAATAACAAAATTCCAAAATCTCGCAAGAATACATTCCTAATTAGCTAATCAAAAGATCTTATCATGTGAACATAATATGAGGAAGTGTGAGAAATGAACTTACAGCTAATGAGTACTCATTTTTCTTAATTAGCTAGAACATGACCAGCCCACCATCCATGATAGTTTTTGTAAATGTAGACAAGTTTCTTTCACGGCATTATTATTGTCCTGCAAGGAGGGAATATGGCAGAATTTATAGACAAGTTTTAGACGCTAGCTATCCCTTAGTAAGTTTACAAGGGCTGGAAATTTTGGAAGTAAATTATGAAGGCATTAAAAAGTATGTAGTCTAATTAAGAAGAAGAGTACCCAAATATGTAGTAATGGTCTCTATACTACTAAGAACAAGAGTAACTAAAAATGATTTGAATACCTGAATGTAAGAGCTATCAGTGAGGATTTAAAGACCATCTGATCACATGGCAGCATGATAGACATACAACATAACCTGTGACGCCTAACTACATGTGATAAAGCAAATGAGCTATGTCAAATAAAGGGTCAGCCAATGTATAATGTAAATTTTAAAATCTAAACAAAACAAACGATAAGCAACATCTTACAAACAAAATGTGTAAAGCAAAGCACTAGAACATCACTAGGAAAAAAAAGTAGCCAATGTATAATGTCACTCAACTAACTAGAAAATCGCTCGAATATACATGGAAGCTGAAACATAGTAGCATGTAACTGAGATAAAGTCGACCAGGACACAAAACAAAACAGGCTACCACCTTAATCAAGCATCCACTCCTCAAGAGCTCAACCTTGAGTTATCAAAATTAAATCAAATCATACGCAAACAAAAAATCCCACAGCTCTTATACATGATATACTGAAATTGAGATACAAAACTAGAAGTGGGAGGTGAATTTCAATTGTTCTGCCATCCAATTTTTGGGTTTTCACATATACTTACATATGACACACATCTATTGTCACTACCTTCCCCAACATATATACTCATGCTAGAAAATACTTAATACTACTGTCACTTTCTTGTAGTAGTGTCGTAACTCATAGTCCCATAATCATAAGTCGGAATAATATATCCAATATAAATTGACAATCATATGCAAATTAAAGTAGAGAGTCGCAAAATTTAAGCTCAAAGATTCAAGAATGTTGGTACAAAAAGTGACTTAATGGCTTAACTTGCATCCTGGAGTACTTATACTATGATAAGAACAGAAAGAAAAAATAAGACGAAGAAGACGACAACCTTATGAACTACTGCATAGATGACATCAACGCATAATTTACCAAGAATCACATTTTGCACGGAGCTATGATGCTAAGAATCATTCAAGCATCAATGATAGAGAGAATATGATCGAGAAGGTCCGAGGGAGAGAGTTTGGTTCGCAATTCGTAAATCATGTAAACTGATTCTACTGGCGGAAGTAAATCAATTGATATTTCACAAACTTCTACTACAAGGAAACTTGATAAATTTCTACAACAAGGAGAGCAATTAAATCAAAAGTTAAAATTGAAAATCCACTAAAAAAACTAATTCTAAACTGGTCGGTTGATTCAAAAGGAAAAATCAATAGAACCCTAACAACATAGTTATTACCAATTTAGTGGAGCCCAGAAATACAATCGTCCACAGCATAGCGACCGATATGAAAATTTGCCCATTAGCTGCAAAATTCAATCGAAAATCCATGAACAATCAGAAGCAAAATTCACTCTAAGTTAAACCAATTGATATTCATACAAAAGCATTAGAATTAGAACCTGAATGGAATTAACAATTTACCAAAAAAATTCATCGGCCTTGAATTGGATTTGGGGGTTAGGGTTTCAATTTGGGGAAATGAGGGAGGGACTTTGCAGCTGTAATAAGCGACGAGCGAAAGTTGACCGGCGACAAGAGTCTTTGCCGGAGTAATAAGGGCGGCGGCGGTGGGCTAGTGGCGACGTGTGGTCGGGGGAGAAGGATGGCGGTAGAGAGAGCCAGAGAGGACATGAAAGGGTCGAGGAGAGAGAGAGAGAAACTGATTGAAAAAAGGGGACAGGAAATTTGTTGATATGAGTTCTTTTTTTTTTTTCATTCCATTTTTTCTCTAGTTTGTTGCATTAGCTCAATGCATGCAACAAGTATTAACCTAATGCAACGACAATTGGAAATTCGTTGCAATAGGTCTAGTTCTAAAATGGAAAATTTAAAGTCGTTACAATAGATGAGCAAATGCAACGGTGTTCAATTTTCGTTGCATAAAGAGGGTTGCATTAGGCCTTTTATGTAGTAGTGGCCTCTTCGTTCGCACATCACGGCAAACGCAGCCTCTTTCTTCTTCCCAGCTCCTCACCGTCCGTTCCCGACTTCCGGCCGACCATCTCGCCGTCTCTCTTTCCTCCTTTTGCTGTCGCGGGTAACGATTCATCGCCCCCTTCATCCCCTGTTTTCGTTCTTTCCACTAAACGTCAATTTCAATTTGTTTTTCTTGCTTTAAATCATGATTAATCAGTTCTAATAGATGTTGTGAGTATTGGGTAATCGATTAGGGTTAGTTTTATGTATGAAGAATTGATTTTGATGATTTTTTTGAGTTGATTTTCACTAATTACGAATTTGGGATCATTAGATTAATTATTCAAATTGGTTCAATTAGTTTCGTAAATTATGACTTTAGTATGTTTATAATCTGTTAATTAGGGTTCTTGAATTGAATTTTTTTTCGAAATAGGGCTCAAAAAATAAATATTAAACAAAATGGGTTGGATTGAAAAATGTTCAATCTTA
>JBBYHQ010000010.1:10760197-10770651 GCA_038382645.1 Spergularia azorica | reverse complement strand
TTCAGTAGAACCACAAGCAACACTGTCCTCATTAGAAACGATATGCACATCACTCTCAATAGGCGTATCCACATTATTAGTAGACAAATCAACATTATGAGACACATCAATAGGCGTTTCAACATTATTAGGCACATCACTCTCAATAGGGGTATCAACATTATCAGCCACAACATTATCAGCCATATCATCATTGTCATTCTCATTAGCTACTGGCTCAATGGGGTCGACAAAATTCTGATTCAAATTCACATCATTTTGGGGATCAATACTACGACTATCGCTAGAAATAGGCAAGTTTTTTACAACAAACTTTTTCACCGCTCCCGCTTGAGAACGAACCAAATCCTAATCTCTTTTCCTTTTCTTACGCTTTTCACTACCAGAATCATATTTCCTAGGAAACATACTTCAATAATGACCAAAAAAAGATAATTAAAAGCACGTTGTTGAGAAATCACTAAGAGTAGATAACAAGAACGGAATGGACAACCAAGTATCAACTACAACTCTTCTAACTGCAAACAAACATAATTGCACATATTAGCCAAACCAAAATCGACAAAATCGACAACATATATCATATACTCTATAACCTATCGTCATAATTGTTTCAATTAATTCGAAAATTCGTCATAAAATTAAAAAAAGAATTCGTTTTAAAATAAAAATAAAAAAAAATCGATTTTATCCCCAATTCGATTCTGAAATTCGTCATAATTGTTTCAATTAATGCGAAAATTCGTTTTAAAATTAAAAAAAAGAATCAAAATTTCGATTTTATCCCCAATTCAATTCTGAATTTCGTCATAATGAGTTCAATAATTTTTTTAATTTGTTTTCAGATAAAAAACAAATTCTAATTTTCAAACTTTTTTCCCCAATTTAATTCTGAAGTTTTGTACTTTCTAACAAATTAATACAACAAACGAAATCAATCAAATTATCAAACAATTACAAAGTATAAAATCAAAACTAAAGTTCTTAAAAAACGAAGAGAAGATTATAGATTTACCTCAAGAAATTGAAGATATCAATCGTAGCCACACTTCTTGTTCTAATCGAGTTCTTGTTGTTGTGTAGATATCATTGTTTAAATCAACTATATATACGAGATCTTGAGTCGAATTCCTTGAACACCAAACGAAAAAGTTTACCCCAAATCGCCCAGTTTTCATATTTTTTTGGTAATTATGAGGGTTGAGATAAGGAAAATTTGAGATATGGAAAGAGGAAGAAAGGATTGATTTCAGAGAAGGAAAAATCAAATTGGGGGGAATTGATTTGAGTGAAGGAAATTTGAATTTGGGGGAAATTGATCAAGGAAGGAGAGAGATGGGGAAAATTTTGGGGAAAGGGATGTCATGCTTCTATCTGCAGTCTGCGCGTTTCCTTTCTTTTTTTTTTATTGTTGGGTTGGATCGCTGATTGTTTTTTTAGGGCCCTGGGCGTGGGCCCAGCTCGCACAGGCTCCCCCACGCCCCTGGGTTAGGGTTTCAATTTGGGGAAATGAGGGAGGGACTTTGCAGCGGTAATAAGCGATGAGCGAAGGTTGACCGGCGACGAGAGTCTTTGCCGGAGTAATAAGGGCGGCGGCGGTGGGCTAGTGGCGACGTGTGGTCGGGGGAGAAGGATGGCGGTAGAGAGAGCCAAAGAGGACATGAAAGGGTCGAGGGGAGAGAGAGAGAGAGAGAGAGAGAGAGAGAGAAACTGATTGCAAAAAGAGGACGAGAAATTTGTTGATATGGGTTCTTTTTTTTTTCTTTTTTTTCATTCCATTTTTTTTCTAGTTCGTTGCATTAGCTCAATGCATGCAACGACAATTGGAAATTCGTTGCAATAGGTCTAGTTCTAAAATGGAAAAATTAAAGTCGTTGTAATAGATGAGCAAATGCAACGGTGTTCAATTTTCAATCTTCAGGAAACACATACCACAATAAAAGTCACACCGTTCAGATAAGTCCCCTTAGATTCTTTAGCATATAGCATATATACATCCTCCCATCATCAATCAAACGTGGCATAACAGCTTCATTTAGAAAGAAAGTGTTGCTCATAACTTCACTTCTTTGAGCAATTGCAAAGTTTTTAGGTGGAAGTGGAGTTAAAGCAAAACTTTTGTTATCTTTCGACACCACATAAACAATTTTCCTACCATCATGTTCCACACTTCTATCATATTGTCAAGGTCTCCCAAAAGTACATGACAAACATCCATAGGACTCGTGGAGGGCCTGGGATCTCCTCTTGCACAGCTTGCCCCTGAGTGACATTCAACCGTTGCCCCTCGACAAACAACTCCTAGAAATCCGGACTATCATAGATTCTCAGGCGATCGGCGTTGGGGAGCAGCAAATAATTATGTGCATATGTCCCCAACGTCCAATGATAGCGGCCCGCATACTCCCACAACCTTAAAACTGGGGTGATCCATCTAATCTTCCAAAGGGCTTGAATGTTCAAAGTCGAAAGCCCCTCCAAGGCTACCTACTCATCCACCCTCGGGACCGCACATCGACGGGCAATGAGAGTGATCATGCCCCCTAAACCGATAGACAGTGCGGGAAACAATTGGCATGACATGCATGCCTCAACAAACAACTCAGCCCACCTCGGTCTACCATTCTCGTTCGGGATAAACGAGGCAAGACAACCCATCTTCATATTTTGTATGTTATTGGGCTCCCCATGCCCAAAAACACACATCCCGATCACCCGGTAAATGAGTCGCATAGCCGGGTGAGGAACCATAGAAATCTTAGGCGAAGGGGGGATCGCCGACTCATGAGTGACCTTGGTCCTTAGCACTTTTGCTTCGAATCCCTCGTACAAGTTGTACGACTTCAACTCCCCATAACTCCACTTTCCTATGCGGTTCCCAACCCAAAAGAGGTTCCTCTCATTCTTTGGCTCATGCTTGAGCGTGGATAAGAACTCATAAGTCCACCTATCATAGGAGGGAGCCGACTTGCCAAGAAAGTCGAGCATGCCTCCTCTAGCCATGTGATAGCGCACGGATTCATGAAACCCAAGGTGTTCTAGAGTTGGCACATCGAAAAACTTGGTGACCACAGCTTCCTGCGCTCATAGAAATCATTGAAACGGGCCTTCTCCGTATCACCCAACCCCTCAACGCCTAGGGTTTCCCAATGTTTGGGATCCTTAACCTTCTTTTGTTTCTTGGAGGGGCCGGCTTCAACATCATTTCTTCCCATTATCTCAAAATTACTATACAACCACAATCAAATTCTCCTTAACAAAGCACAACCCAATTCCAAGCACCCAAGAAAATACAATATGAACCAATTCACCAACACCAAATACACACTACAAAATCCAAAATCCACATTACCCAACTTGTTTCAAGCCACAAAAATCCTTCACAAAGTTCAATCAAACCAATAGACTACCATAAAGCCAACAAAAAACAACCAAAACACCTACAAAGGCCAATTTCGAATTTGAGGATGTATCTTACCAAAATGGGCTCAAAAAGAAAAATTTGAGCAAAATCGATCCTCCAAATTGCTACCAATAGCCTCACCACTGCCCCTAAATGCTAGTCCAGCCTTGAAATCGACCTAAAAGCTCCAAGAAACAAAACCCCCAATTCCCCCAAATTTCTAGGGTTCTTGAGAAAAATTGAAATTTTTGAGTGAAAATTGATGAAATATAAGTTTTTGGGGTTGATTTGTTGATTGTGGAATGATTTTTATGAAAAAATTTGAAGTTTGAGAGTGATTTTGTGTGAAATGGTGAAGATTTGAGGGATTTTAAGTGTTGGGAGGGTTGGGGTCAAAAATGGTGAGGAAGAGAGTAAGAAGGATTGAAGAAATGAAATGGGAAGGAAAGGAGGCGAGTCGGGCTTATGAAATACGGAGAAAACGAAGCTAAAGAATCCTCGAGTCGAGAAAACACCTCTCGACTCGAGAATCCACTCCCTCGAGTCAAGGATTGAACCCATTTTTCGTACTTGACTGTTCCTGATTCTCGAGTCGGGAGGTGAAATTCTCGACTCGAGAAAGAGCTCGCTCGACTAGAGGCCTTCCTCTCTCGAGTCGACGATTCAACCCCTATTTTGAACCTAACTATTCCTTAGCCTCGAGTCGAGGGTCCACTTCCTCAAGTCGGGGATCATCTTTTTCTCTTCTTTCTTGATCTCTTGCTTGAGTACAAAAACGAACCGAATTTCCTCAAAACAGAACATACCATAAATATATACAAATGGCTCGGGTTGCCTCCCGATTAGCGCCTTTGTTTAACGTTGCTGGATCGACTCATCAATGCTCTAACCGATCAACCATCACCAAATCCCAACACATCCAACCCACAATTTGCCGTTTCACCCTTTGATCCTCCATCTAGGGCCGCTTTTAACCACAAATTTCCCAATTTTTCCCGTTTTCTTCTTTGAACCACTTGCAATAGTCTTATTAAGCCTTGATTCCTGCGAAACCGACACCAAAGACTTTCCAAACACTAGGGGTGACTTGGTTAGTGTAGAATGCATCTGTTTCACATGATATTTCACATTTTCACGCAATTCAAGGAGATACACTTCACATTCTCATTTTTTGGGTCGGGGGGATCATGCTTGGGAATTCTCACAACACATGTAGCACTAGAGTGGACGGAATGATCATCATCAACATCATGATTGGACTCATAAACATGTCGCTCTATCCTACGACCATTAGCCTCTAATGCAATGACACCGTTATGCATATCAATATTTACCCTAACAGTTTTCATGAATGGACGTCCTAAAAGGAGAAGGGATCATGCTTGTTATGATTCATATCAAGAATATAGAAATCCGCGGGAAACAAAAGATTTTCTATTTTAACATACACGTCTTTCACAACTCCTGCAGGGTACACTCTCGAACAATCCGCTAGCTCAATCACAATATCGATTTCATGCATTGATTTAAATTTCATTGAATCATAGCATGAGGATGGCAAAACATTAATGGATGCACCTAAATCTAGCATGGACTTAGGAAAAGTAGTGTTACCTATGGTTGCCGGAACGGTAAACATACCGGAATCACCAAATTTCATTGGTAGCCGTTGTTGAAAAACGGCCGAAACTTGTTCACTTATTACCACTTTCATCTTGTCCTTAGCTTTCGGCTTTCACTTGACCGTGCACATTTCTTTCAAAAATTTAGCCGCCTTCGGAACACTCTTCATAAAGTATAGGAATGGTATATTCACTTTGCAATCTTGAAAAAGAACGTACATGTCGAAGTTGCGGGCGTACTTCCGGTTATCCTTTAGTGTCTCGGGAAACGGAACATCAACCTCCTCATCCCCATCTTGTATTATAGAAGAAGAGACAAACAAACCATCCCCGGAAGCACAATCCTCGACTCGAGGAACATCCTTCTCGAGTCGATGGTCAAGATCATAATGGTTCTTTTCAGATGCCAAATCCTCGACTCGAGGGACCTCCTCCTCGACTCGAGGAACTCTCCTCTCGAGTCGAGATCCAAGGTCTTTGCGAGGGACTTGTTGCAAAGTTTCCGAATACTCTTCCCTTCGTTCATACTCTTCTCCAATCATTTACATCTCTTGATTGTCGTCTTCAAACTCGATGTGAGGTTTCCTACCACTCCGTAGGCCGATGAAACTCAGATTTTTGGTGGGATTTGGCTCGGTTTGAGAAGGGAACTTCTTCGAATCCTTATTTTCAAGACGATTTACCGCAACCGACAATTGGATCACTTGGCTTTCAAGATTTTATATGCTAGCCTTAGTCTCTTGTTGATTTTGCACCATGGTGGCTTGCATACTTGTCATGTTTTGAGCCGTTGTCGAGTTAGAGCCTTCAACATGTTCTCTAGTTTCAACGGTGAATAAGTTTCTACTTGAGCTTGATTTTGGTCATTTGAGGGAGGTTTCACTTGATACATGCCTCCTTGTGAGTTGTTGCCCCCTCCATGACCTCCATATCCTCGATTTCCTTGGCTTCCATTAGCTTTGAAATTCCCATGAGCTTGAAACCGGTTCCCCTCAAATCGGTTGCCTTGACCACTTTGATTGTAGCCTCTATTCCCATCTTGGAAACCATCAAACCTTCTTTGATTGCCTTGGAAACCGTTGATTGCATCAACTTCTTCATACTCTCTACGCGGTGAGTTTCTACCTTGATTCCTTAAGAGTTATTTCACCATCTTTGTCAACTCGTCAACTGGAGAATCATTGGAGGGAGTTTCCACCATATTAACCTTCCTCACACACCACTTAAATTCGCGATCGCGTGAATTAGTTGCCAACTATTCAAGCAAATCCCAAGCCTCGGTCGGGGTCATCTTATCCAATCCTCCTTGATTCGATGCTACCACATGCCTATAGTCTTAATCGTCAAGGCCGTGTTAGAAGAACAAGATCAACTCTTGCTCTTTATAGCCTTGGTACGGGCAACTAGCAACCAACTCCCGAAACCGATCCCAATATGAAGCTAATGACTCCCCCCTTTGCTCAATTGTGGATATTTCCCATTTCAAAGCGGAGGCCTTGGTATTTGGGAAGTACTTGTGGATGAATGCCTTTTTTAACGACTCCCAAGAAGTGATGCTATGTGAGGGAGGGTATAAAGCCAATTCAATGCTCGATCCTTCAAGGAAAATGGGAATACCTTGAGGAAGAATGTATCCAAGTCTACCCCGGCCGGTATCATGTTCCTACACACTAAATGCAACCCCATGATGTGTTTGTTAGCATCCTCGGTGCTAAGTCCGTAGAAGGTGGGTAAATGGTGTAATAGAGTACCTTTAATCTCAATTCTAGCCGTGGCCTCATCCTCCGAGAAGACTATACAACACGGTTGTTGAGTTAGATCCGGAGCCGTCAACTCTCTAATACTCATGGTGCCTCTTGTATTCACAAATTCAGAGGATGCCGAAATCCAAGAGCTCTTTTCACTAAACTCCTCAAAATCTCTACTTGACTCTTCAAACCAAGGATTTTCCTCCAAATCCCTTGACACTTTCCGTTGATGACGAAAAATTATTTCAAAACCTATACCCAACTCAACACTATTTCGATAGGGATTAGTAGATCGGGTTTGAACCATAGGCTAGTGGCTCAAACATCGGAAATAAAAGAAAATAAGACCAAGCCTCAAACACATTTAGTGTAAATGAAATACAAAAAGAAAAGAAAAATAGCTAAGAACAAAATCCACACAAAAATAGCAAAAAACTAAAAACGCCTCCTCCCCGGCAACGGCGCCAAATTTGACAGCTAATAAGTAGTTATAATTAGTCAAATTTCTACAAAATACTAAGGGTAAGTGAGTATCGAACACAAGGAAGAGGGGAGACCTAATATGCAATTCTAGTGTGGAAAAATAGAAATAAAACAAGTAAAACAATAAAAAGGGGGGTTTTTGGTTTGAAAGTTGAAATAAAAGGAAACTAAACTCATGGTGCTAAACTCATGGTGCTAAAATCAATGAAGTTGGAGGTCGCAGAGGTGTTAGACCCGTCCTCTCTAAACAAGTCAAATTCCGCAAACACGTTCCCTTCCTCCTCAACAACCACTTGATTTCCTTGCTTCAGTGATGCCTTCTTCCTTTGCCTCAAAGTTGTCTCAAACTCCCAATCTAACTCAAAATAACTCAAATTAGGATTAGTAGCTCGGGTTTGGACCATAGGCTAGTGGCCCAAACATCGCAAAGGAGAAATAAGAACAAGTCTCAAACACATTTAGAATAAGTGAAATACAAAAAGGAAAGAAAAATAACTAAGAACAAAAGCCACACAAAAAAAGCAAAAAGACTAAAAACGCCTCTTCCCCGGCAACGGCGCCAAATTTGATACGAAGATTGTCGTTAAATCCTATCAAATTACCACAAAATACTACCTAAAGTAGATAGGATAAGTGGTATCAAACACAAGGAAGAGGGGGAAGTCTAATATATGATTCTAATGCGGAAACAAAATAAATAAAAGAAATAAACAATAAAAAGTAGGGTTTTTGGTTTGAAAGTTGAATAAACAAGAACTAAACGAGATAAGCTTGATTATGGCCGTGTGTTGTTGTGTACGGCGGAGAATACTAACAAAGTAGAAAAAGAATCGATGAAAAAAAAAAAAAGAGTGAAAGATGGAAAGGCAATATAGGGTTTTACCCCACCAAAGTTCTAGGAGGTTCTAAATTATTTTATTTTTCTCCTTTGTATTTTATTTGCCAAACAAATGAATAAATAGGAATAAATTACAACTTAAATTCAAATGAAAATAATATTTATTTTTGTAAACGACGATTATTAAATACGTAAAATCTGATGTGTTACATTCTTCCCCTCCTTAAAAGAATTTTCGTCCTCGAAAATTGAAATCCGTAAAACGAAACGTTTTTCAAAAACTCTACTACTGTTACACTCCACCCTCCTTAAAATAAAAGTTCAACCTCGAACTGAAGACACTTAACTCAAACAACTCAAAACTTGACTAAATCAATCAAACACATAAGACAACTCACCTAATCACATAAGACTCAACAAAAGTCGACACTGGCATATGACGATGCCAATGTCTAACCAAGACAAAGACTCCTTTGATACCAATTTGTAAACCCCCAAATTTCAGCTAATTTAAAACTCTTTTTATTATACAAGACTTGTCAAAATCCGAAGATATTACAAACTAATATACAAAGTCGGAGATACATCTGTACAAAAATCTATTATAAAATAAAATTTCAAATGCTGAAGCAAATAAAATCTCCTCTTGATTTTTCAGCTGACTCAAACCTGCAAGTAAAACTCAAAACAAAGGACCTACCCCCATGACAAGGTAGCCCGAAGGAAACACATTAGCATCTCACTGAGCAACACTACTCTACCGCAAATTTAAACTTTTGACGTGGGTCTTGCGCGAAATCTATTTCAGTAGAGCGTATGATGTCGATGGCCCGACCTGTTTTCCGGAAAAAGTAGAAACGCCCACCCCCTGTTACAGTAAGAATGAGTCCCCGGGACCCGGATAGAATCCATTCAATCCATACGCCTACTTCGGGTTCCATTCATCCAATGGTAACCCGGAGTCGTGATGGTACCCGGCGACCACGAGCGAGTATACCTTCATTGAACACCTCAAGCGATCCAAAGGACAATTCTATTTAGAAAGATCTTATCGACAATCTAATAATAGGGTTAAAAAGCCCCTTGTAGTTCGTTCGGATCCAACCCACTCTCAACAACTTAAGTGAACGCATCCATTCCATACCGCAAATTTAAACTGAATAATAAAACTAGTCATTGTTTTATATATTTGGATAATACGGGGTCACATAAGAAAACACATAGAAAGTGCAAAACACACCCCAAGACTAACTTGCTAATTCTCATCTGATATCCTACTCCACTCTAACCTCCTCGATATGAAAATCACAACCTTATTTTTCAAACTAACCCTTATTCTCATAATTCTCGTTAACTCTACTTCTCATATAACTCGATACCACTATCATCGCCGATTTTTAAGTCTCAGTAATGAGGCAAGTGACTTGCGGTAAAACCGCAAGACAATACGTCTATCTCAATTCTCAGTATCAAACTCTGAATCTCTTTTTTTTCTCTTTGCCACCGTGGCCTCTTTCTTAGTAAGTTAGCTCAAACTCATATCTCAATATATCACTGTCAAAAGTTCAGAAAACCCTTCTCAATACTTAGACTGAACTCTAGGCTACTCGGCCGCAAACCAAATATAAAAAACGACAAATCAAACATAATACAAAAACTATATCTCAAACTCGTTATCAATCTCAATCTTATAATCTTCTTTTAAATTAATTACTTTTGGCCTATAGCCGAAATACGTATCAATCTAATCACAAAAGTCAACCTTGTACCCCTGACCACATATACCCTCAACAATATTAACCTTACCGTACGTACCAACCACTATTGCCATTATATATACGAAAAATCACCTTAATTGCAACTCATAAAAGAGCACAATGATCCTTTTTAACTTGATCAATCAAAACAGTACCCCCTCTTACTCAGTATCTCACAAAAGATGTGCGAAGCATAATTATCATAGAAATTAACAACTCATCAAACAGGCAAATCTCATATACACATTAATACAAATAGACTCAACTCATCATCCGAGATTTACATATCCATAATATAAAAGTAGAAAGACTTTTAAAAAATAATGCGATATCGATCAAAATCAAAAACATTTTCTGACCCTTCTAGAAATAAGGACCTACTTAAAACCAAGGTTTTGATAATGCCAGAATAAAAATAATTAGGGAAAATTCACGTGGTGCCCCTGTGGTTTGCCATTTTGCACATGGTGACCACACTTTCAACTTTGTGCACGCGGTGTGCTCGAGGTTTGTATTTTTGCACGCAGTGCCCCTAATTTTAACTGACATTAGAAAATTGCTAACGTTTACTATTCAAACGTCTATTAATAATCAACTTAGCAT
>JBBYHQ010000010.1:10746102-10758062 GCA_038382645.1 Spergularia azorica | reverse complement strand
AGATGGAAAGGCAATATAGGGTTTTACCCAACCAAAGTTCTAGGAGGTTCTAAATTATTTTATTTTTCTCCTTTTTACTTTATTTGCCAAACTAATGAATAAATAGGAATAAATTACAACTTAATTTTTTTTTGTGAACGATGATTATCAAATGGTATCAGAGCAACCCTGCAATCGCGTGTTGATCCTATGGTCAGGAGTATCCACGTCAACAGCGGGGGAAAAGATCCTGGAGGTGGACTATGGTTGGCTGCCAGGCGCAACGAGGACGTTGTGATCTTAAGAGGGGGGGAGTGTAATACCCCAGATTTCAAAAGAGGTTACAAAGAGATTAAGAACTCATATGATGTATTTAAAAGGATTGATAGTGCTACTCATACCAACAAAGTCAACTTTCCTTTTAGGAAGCCCATAGGATGGGTGACCTCTTGGGAAATTTCCCAAGGTGCGCATGAGTGAGGTCAAAATGTGCCGAAATGACCCGTGTTGGTCCGTGAGGTCAGCCCACAGCCTGGCAAGTTGCCATAAGTGACTACGTCCGGCTCAGTCGATGAGTCGGGGTGTTACAGGTTTTTGGTTTGGAAGTTGAATAAACAAGAACTAAACGACATATCAAATAGACTAAAGCGACCCTCGGTGATAATCTAATCAAACACCCTAATATAGAAAGTTTTACCTCTCTGTTATAATACCGATTCATAGATAATCCCGATTTTCACCAATTAATCCACTTTTATGAGGAATTTGAGCAACCGCTACCAAAGTCCCCTCCTTTAATCCTAATTCGTCTAGTGACCACTCAAACAAATCACAATCAAAGGTAGGAAGAGCAAGGATTAATAAAGGATTATGAACAACCCAAATTAGTATCTAATTAGCTGCAACCGCGACACGAATCAAATCTAATCTATTAGTTGTCTAATTAATTCCTCAATCACAAATTAGTCATAACCATACACTAATCATGTGAAAGTTTCTTCCTTTTGGGTCAATTATCAATGACCATCAACAATTGACCAAGCATACGAAATATCCAATTCAATCCAATCAACCAATTAGAGAAAATAAGAATAAATCATGCAATTGAAGAACAAGTAATTAATTACAATGATATTAAAGACAAATTAGAGAGAATAAATCTTACTAATACATAGGATGAAAGATGTTGATTACACCAAGAGTCTAGAAGGTGATTAGCCTTCCATACTAATTATTACAATAATTTTTTGGATGAAATTCATACTCCCTCCATTCCATTCATTTCTTTACGTTGGGCCGGGTTTTGTGAGGGGAACCTAAGTCCAACGTAAAGAAATGAATGAAATGGAGGGAGTAATAAAAATACTAATTTTCACTAATCTATCCTTAATTCTCTCTCTAGAAAATGAAAACAACTTGAAACTAGTTTGATAAGTGATAATTACTAGGAAGGGGTTCATTCCTCTTTATTCAAGATAAGTACAAAACACTAGAAAACAAAATAGATATTTAGGCAAAAGAAACCGTCATCAGCCTCTAGGAAGTTTCCCGAAAGCTGACTTTCTCGACTCGAGGATTCTCGACTCGAGAAAACGGTTCCTCGAGTCGAGCGAGGGAATCCTCGACTCGAGGATACCACCTCTCGAGTCGAGCAATTTGAATTTCTCCTCCTCTCCGCGCCTTGACTTGAGCTATCGTGTGAATCCCGCTACGCAACCAAGCTATCTCCTCCTCGAATCTCGATCCGACTCAGAGCTCGATCCTCCATTCCCATCCATGGCTCACCAAAGGGTCTTGAGCAACCGAAATATCGTAAAACCAACGAATAATCTCCAAAACTACTCGGAGTGGTGTGGTCTACAAATCGCGATAAAACCATGCTCAAATAGACTCTAAGGCGCCTAAATCATGCGGATGAACACACTACATTTACGCCACATCACTCCTCAAAACATGCCCTTAATCTTCCTCCTTCAACCTTATGGTATCAATACAACACTTAACTCACTTATCCATAAGACTAGTATCATCCAAACTCATTATTAGAGCCACTATAATCACAAGTCCACTGTTTCCCTCTACACTAAGAGCATGGACAACCTCTTTACCGTTACTTATGTTCTCAATTTGTCACCATTGTATTTATGCAAGACCATTTTTATCATTTAGCATAGACCTTTTGATGGTTAACAACAAATAAGCTCCTTATATCCACTTACTTCCCTCATTTTCAATCCGATCAAGCACTAGACAAAATATCATTGATTTTCCACAACCAAATCATCATTTTACATTTTCTAACTTCATTAAACGTTACTAAGCATCATCAATCATCATCAATCTCATTGCCCAATTCGCAGAATAGAAAACCCCAAATTCCAACATCAAACCCTAGATTAAATTTTCACTTTAAATCATCAGTTTACTCATTATAAGCACATCTAAAGCCCGATTAATTACTAGAACTAGTCCTAAATGTCCCATCAACAGTTTGAACAAATTATAATCAAGGCTCAATCAAACTTCACAACCTATCACCAAAAACACCCTAATTAGAATTTAACAATTAGCCCACATAGATCAAAGATAAAATACAACTTTATAAACCTATTAACTATTTCTAAATCATCCATTTAAATCTCAAAATTGACAGATTATCATTTGAAGAAAATAGAACTTTGGAGATAAAAGAAGATAAAAATAAGTAGGAGAGAACACCTTACTTGGTGCTACTAGGGCAGGGGCGACTAGAAGCATGGGCTGCCGACGTGGACGCTTGAACCGAAGAAAGAGGTGTGATTTTAGGAGAGTGAAAATGGACTCAAAGGTGATGATATGTCGTGAAAAGGAAGGGGGAAGCATGGACTCTTCTTTTGTTTCTTTTCAGGGTCGGTTAAGGCCCTGTTTAATAGGACTTATTTGCAGTAGTATTCAAATCAGTTCAAAATCATTCAGATCAGATCAGATCAGATCAGAAATGTTCAAATTTCTATCAATGTATTTGTTCCATAACTGATAGTAATTCATTGAAATTCAATCAAAATTTCAACACATTTAGATCAGATCAGATCAGTTCAGAGTCATTCAGATCAGATCAGAATCATTCAGATCAGATCAGATCAGTTCAGAACAATACAGTCCTATCAAACGGGGCCTAAGAAAACCAAAAGATGAAGTTTTATCTTTTTTTTTTTTGTGGATAGCTCCCGGGTGAACAGTAACCCGAGTTAGTCTCTTTTCTTTCTTTTTTTTTTTTAATGAAAATAAAAGTAATAACCAAAAGGGTGGGCCAATAAAATCCGCTATCGAGAACCTTTAGAGCTGTTCTTTTATACCAAAAGTGACCACCACATGAATGTGAATCACAAAAAGAAAGGACGGAAGTTACCTCTTCATCGGAAATGCATTTCCTTATGACCTCGTCAGATCCTTGCTTCCTTACTTACGGGTAATCCCACATGTAGAAACGTGCGTCACTTCTTAACTTATCCCTTTGTGTCTTGTTGAAATTCGGGGGAAACTTGTTTGATGCCAAATAGTTGATGATATTGGGATAGTTCACATTGATAGAAAAAAGGGTCTCGTCCGCAAATTTCTCTCCAATCTTGTCCTTAGCATAAGACGAGCCCTTATCATGCATGATTCGGCTAAGATGATCGACAACTGTATCTTTCGCACGTTTCTTATCCCAAATTTCCACATCAAATTCAATAAGGAGCAAAACCCATCGATAGCCTCGGTTTAGCCTCCTTCTTGTTCATCAAATACCTTATAGCCGCGTGATCACTATATACCACACTTTAGTGTAACACCCCCAAATTTAGGCTATTTTAAAACTCATTTTATCACACAAAACTGTGCCAAAATTCAGAGATATTACAAGCTAATATTCAAAGCCGGAGATACAGTTGTACAAAAATCTCCTATTCAATAAATTACTAATGCGGAAGCGAATAAAAATCTACTCTTGACTCTTCAGCTGTACTCCTAACTCAAACTTGCAAGCAAAACTCAAAACAAACAACCTACCCCCATGACAAGGTAGCGTTTCGCTGAGCAACATTACTCTACTGAATAATATAAACTGGTTAATAGCACTAGTCATGCTTTTATGATATGTGGATAATACGAGGGCACATAATAAAACACATAGAAAGTGTAAAACACTCCCTAGGAGTAACCTGCTAATTCTCATAACTTACTCTACTCTAATCTCCTCGATATAAAATAAAAGTGGCTCTTATCCTCACAATTTTCGTAATCTGAACTCTTTCTCAAAACTTGATTCAATCTGATGCATGAGCCTCGCGCTTATAGGTTGAATTGGCAAGTAAGAGTCGGTTTAGAGTTACAAATTCGTACAGTTGACTTTACAGGAGAATATCTCAGAAATTACAAGGAACTAGTTTGCATGCCCGTGCCACGCCCGGGCTACATATTTATATTGTTTATGGATTCAGATCCCCTGGAGTTATTTTTTCATAGAGTTGGTAGAGTTTACTATAAACGGTAAATATAACTGAAAATATATTTATGAAAATAAGAGATAAATGCACATGATAGAGTTATTTTTCCTTTTTAAGTAAACTCTACTGTGTAGAGTTATTTTTCAACTCTAGGGGATCTCAATCCATTATTTATACTCGTTTTGTAAGAAAGATGTTGACTTATTTTTCTTCTAATAAATTTATATAATGATTATTTTCCATAAATTAAATATATACTACTCTATAATAATTTATTATCATATCCTAACCGATAATTATATTTAATGCTATTTTTACGTTCTATCCAATTAATGAATGCCAAGTGTCCTCCTAAGAAAGATTTGGTTTCAGATTTTAATATATAGTATTAGATTTTATCATGATGCTTATGGGATAAGAAACTTCATGTTCTTAGTTTTCCAAAAAGTGGTCATAAGCCCAAAACGGTTAAGTAACGAAGGAGATATGATTGTTTGAAATTGAACTGTCCACAAGTTACGCGGGTAGATGTAACTCGTGAACTGGGCTTAATTCCCTTATTTGTGTCTTTGTTAAGTTTAGGAAAGTGTCTAATTTACAGTAACTTTGTGGAATAAAGTAACCAATGAGGTTTACGAGTTGTTCTAGAAGTAATAAGGAAAGTCTACAACCTTACCTTATTCTTTATAATCTGGGTGTGTCTAGTTAGTATAAATAGAGAGTCTTATTGTAATAGATGATTACACATTCAGCTTTTGAGAATTAATATCAAAGAGTCGAAGGGTTTTCCTTCAAATCTTGGCCTTGCGAGATACTCCTTTGGTTTGTGCCTTGTTTCTTTGTGATCTAGGTGCTTGCCCTTTAATTTTGCTTTGTTTCTTGGCGATCTTAGTACAAATTAGTCTTAGTCGAGTATTTTTGCGAGAATTTTTGGCTAATTCATATCCATTATTTTCTGTTTTAATTCCTCTGCGTTATAAACTCAAAAACACCAAAAAAAAAATAGAGTAGGTTTTAGTCAGTTTTACATCAAATTGGCCTCAAAGCTCGGTTTTAACATACTTTCTAACGTGTTAGTCTTGGGATGAGTTTGTTTTTTTTTTCTAAAAAATTCATCAAGATGCCAAAACAACAAAGATAGTGATGAGAGCTGTAATCAAGGAAGCAACTTGGAGGAACAACTTTGCACCATGGCAGGAAACATGATGGAGCTACAAACCATGATGTAGCACCTTAGAGCATTGGTTACAATGAATGAAAAATTCATTCATCAACTTTCTCATACATGAATTAACTTTTTTTTTGCTATTACAATGAATAGAACCATTCATCTCATGAATAAAATGAAACTCATTCATCCTATGAATGAGTTTCATGTTTTTTCATCAGTGGCCCCACCCGATTTTGGGTTATTATTTTTGTTTTTTGCCCATTTTTTTTTTGTTTTTATAATATTTGTAAGAATAAAAAATTGATTAGTAAAATATTTTAATAGGAAAGAGGAGAGTAGTGGGGTGTTTGATGAATGAAAATGTCATTCATTGTAGTAAGAGGTAAAGAAAATTTGATGAAAATATGGGGTATGAGAGAGAAAATGGGTAGAGAGAGATGAATGAATGAAAAATTTGATCATTGTAACTGATGCTCTTATGTCCATGAGCTCTCATCAGAAGAGGAAGAATCGTGAAGAATCTGACTTGGAGGAAGAACATGTTAGATCTGAACCGAGCCAGAAGGATGATGATCGTGAAGCTTGATGTCCAGAATTTGAAGGTGAACTTGATGGTGAAATATTCATGGATTGGGTACGACAAGCCGAGAAAAAGTCTTTGATTACAAGGGCTATGATGAGCACAAGAAATTCAAGATTACATCTTTAAAACTAACCAAGTATGCATCTTTGTGGTATGAAAACTTGAAGAAGCAGAGGAAGAGAGAAAATAAGAGCAAAATTGATACTTGGGAGAAGTTAAAGAAGCATCTAAAGAAGAGATTCAATGCCCACAGATTATGAACAAGAACAATACTTGAATTTAACATCTTTAACTCAAGGAAACAAAAGTGTTAGCGAGTATATCTTTTTTTTTGGTTAAAATGTAAATTTTATATCATCAAAAAGAATTACAAAACTGTAGCTGATGAAAATCAGCCAAAACAAACCAAAAATACAAGCCCAACTCCTAGAAAAATCACCATTCCTATACATTTCTCTCCTGTAACCATCTCCTATTGTGCTCTTTCAAGTTATAGGTGTTCTTCCTGATTCTGTTTCTAACTTCTAGCCTAACCCTTTCAGCTATGATCTCCGGCCTAGCAAGAGCAAGATCAAATCTACACTTGTTCCTCATAAGCCAAATGTGGTATATAAGACTGCAGATGATGGAAGTTGCAGCCAAATTCCTAACCTTTGATCCCATTTTCTTCTTTTTGCACCAAATGATTGTTTCAGCTTTAGGGAAATTCAGTTTCGACCATTTCCTGACTTCTTCAAGGCATTTCTTGTTGTAGCTGCATTTGAAGAAAAGGTGGCTATGTGTTTCTGAATCAGACTGACATAAAATGCATTCATCATCATTGCACACCCCAATTTTCTTCAGTTTGTCTTTAAGCTGGAGCTTATTCTGCAGTGCCAGCCAAGAGATGAAAGCAGCTCTAGGTACAACATGTCTTGACCATAGAGTTTTGCCCCATTCCACCTTAGCTGAGCTCCCTGTTAACCAATTATACCCCTCACTGACTGTATATTTCTTGACAGTGCCAGTCCATTCTCCGTCAGTGTATGCCTGCTTCAGTTTCTCCTTAACTTGGCAAATCTTTTTCCAGTGCCAGCTTGTATCAGTTGGAGGAGAGTAACTCTCCCATGTGGCATCTTTTAAATACACATAGTTCACCCACTTAATCCACAAGGTATCAGCTTTTGTGAAGATCCAATTCACATACTTCCCCACACATGCTACATTCCAATTGAAAACATCTCTCAATCCAAGTCCACCCATTTCTTTAGGTAAACAGATATTATCCCATGAAACCAGTTGTACCCTAACCAGAAATTCACAACCATCCCATAGGAAACTCCTGCAGATGCTAGTGATCTTCTTTAGAACAAGTTTGGGAAGGAGAAAAATTCTTGCCCAGTAATCATGTAGGTGCATCAACACAGCTTTTACTAAGACTAGTCTGCCAGCATATGACAGTTTTCTGGCTCCAATAGCTCGAATCCTACTGACAATTTTCTCAGCCAAAATGCTGCACTCTTTAACTGTTAATCTACCAGCAGTGATAGGAACTCCTAGATATTTGAAAGGAATTTTCCCCTTCCTGAAACCTGAGAAATCAAGCAGCTCCTTCACTACATCAGCTCCAACCCCAGCAAAGAAGATTTTAGATTTAGAGATGTTTGAGCATAATCCAGATGCTTTGGAGAATGTAGAAAAGCCCCTCAACATCAATTTGACAGACTGAGCATTCCCTTTGCAGAACAGAACTAGATCATCTGCAAAGCAGAGATGATTTAGCTTCATCCTATGACACATTGGGTGAAAGCTGAATCCACTTCTCCTTGAAACCACCTCTAAAATTCTACTCAAATACTCCATACAAATAGTAAAGATTAGAGGGGAAAGAGGATCTCCCTGCCTCAATCTTCTTTTTTCCTTTGAAAAAGCCAAAAGCACTGCCATTCAGAGCAATTGAAAAGGAAGGTGACTCAACACAAATCATTATTAAATCAACAAATTTCTGAGGAAAATTTAGAGCTACCAGCATTTCTTTGAGGAATTTCCATTCCACAGTATTATAGGCTTTCCTCAAGTCTATCTTCATCATGCACCTTGTTGAGCAGCCTTTTCTATTGTACTTCCTAACCAGGTCTTGACAGATCATTGTCAACAATGTCTCTCCCCTGCACAAAAGCACCCTGGTTCTTGCTAATAAGCATGGGAAGAACCCTACTCAGTCTATCACAAAGTATTTTTGAAATAACTTTGTAGATAATGTTGCAACAGGCAATTGGCCTGAAGTCAATTACTGATTCAGGTTACTTCAGCTTTGGAATCAGTGTGCGGGTTGTGCAGTTGATCTGTTCAGCAGCTGTGAAGAACTAAAGAATTCTAAAACAGCATCAGTTACTTCATCCCCTACTACATTCCATGCATCCTTACAGAATTGGCTAGAGAATCCATCTGGGCCAGGACTCTTAGTTCTCGGAATTAAGAAGACTGCATGTTTGACCTCCTCCCTCTCAACTTTTCTCAAAAGTATTTCTGTCATCATTTCATCAACAATGGGCCCCTTTCTGACTGTGTTAACATGAACCTTTTCAGTGGAAGTATCAGATCCCAACAGGTTAATGTAGTAGTCCAGGAATGCAGTTTGTATGTCAGCTTCCTCCTGCTGCATATTCCCATTGATGTCTCTGATTTGGTGGACATGATTTCTTGCCCTTCTGGATTTAATTGAGGCATGGAAATATGCAGAATTCTCATCTCCCTGCTCAAGCCAATGAATTTTACTTTTCTGCTTTAAAAATTCAAATTGAGCCTTATGAAGAAATCTGTACTTCTCAGCTGCAGAATTCTCCTCCTTATCTCCATATTTTTTGGATCATTGTGCATTTTCCCCTGAACATCAAGTAGGTCATGTAATGCTTTTGAAGCAGCATTTTCAATATCAGAATAGAGCTCTTTATTCAGGCCTTTCAGCTGCTCAGTTCCTTTGTTTTCTTTGTAAGTCTGAACATTGCAGTGCCAACTACATCTACTTTCCATTCTTCACTCACAATTTCCATAAACCTTGGGGCTGAACTCCACACATTATAATACTTAAAGCTTCTCTTCACATTCCCCCTTTCACTGAATAATTTCACCACACAAGGGCAGTGGTAAAAAATTCCTTCAGGGTGAAAGAAGGCATTACTATAAGGGAATGTCTGCAACCATTCCACATTAATTAGGCTTCTATCAATCTTACTGAATACTCTCTACCATGTTGCTTATTATTCCAGGTGTAAAAAGCCCCTCCAGCTTTGATATCCTCCAGTCCACAGTATCTTACACAGTTCTGAAAGGCAGTGATCTCAGCTTGGGTGATTTTTGACCCAATTCTCTCATTAAAGAACAACACATTGTTGAAGTCCCCCAAAACTATCCAGGCATCACTCAACTTATCAGCAATATCATCCAATTTTTTCCATAGCTCCTCTCTATCCTTAAGATCATTAGAAGCATAAACAAAGGTAGCATGAAACCTCTCCTTAGATGCCAAATCTTCTACATCAATATGCATAAATTGAGCATCCATCTCTTTCAATTGAACACAGAACTTATTTGGATCGCAAAGAATCCAAATCCTACCCCCTGGGTGCATAGCATTATTTGTAGTAATTGCCCAATTATTACTAATACTAAGGTGAATACTGCTCAAAGAACCAGCTTTCACCTTAGTCTTAAGGAGACTAAATAGCCCAACATTATTCTGAGTCATAAACCTCATTATATCATTCTGCTTACTCAGGCTATTTAGTCCCCTAATATTCCAAACAGCCAGACTAGCCATGGTCCACTAGACCATGACTTGCATTACCATTTATAACAGCTCCAGTTAAACCTGCACTACCCAATCTGGCCATATTTGCATAGGATATATTACCTACTTCTCTAGTATCCTCAGAGTGAGCATTTGGTTGCTGATACAACACCAGCTGTCTTTGAACAGGCCTACCAGTACTAGATGGTGGGGGTATGGTAACCTGGTTGACAGGAGTATTAAAACTAGTATTCTCAGTCACTGAGTTTGTAGTATTCTTCTCCTGCACCACCTTAGGTCTCCATACTTGCCTCACTTTCTTTTGTGGATGCTGTTTTTCTGTCTCTCCTTCCTATTACACTGTACCGTCTGATGCCCAATCCCTTTGCAGGTCTTACAAACATCAGGGCTCTACTCATATTCTATGACTTGCTCAACAGTTTTACCTTTCTCATCAAGAAACTTAACCATATCAGGGAAATCCTGTCCAATCTCAACCTCTATCATAACCCTGGCATAGCCAAGTCTAGTTCTATCAACTGTTGTAGCATCACAATGAATATATTTGCCAATTAACCCCGAAATCATTTGAATACATGACAAAGACCAAAACTTTAGCTCCAATTTCAGCATCTTAATCCATATTGGAACAGTTTTGACCCTCCCTTTGCCTAATTCAAGCTCCTATGTCCATGATTGAATGATTAAAGGCTTGTTATCAAACAAGTGGTGCCCCGCCTTCAAAACATTATCTTTTTCCTCCAAGGTTTTGAATCTAACAACAAAAATACCATTTGGAAGCATAGAGACTTTGTCTAGCCCTTTTTTCCCCCAAATTCTCCGAAAAAAAACCATTCATAGTATCTAATGGGGGATTAGCACCCAAGACATAACAAACAATGGCCATATTCCAGTAATTAACACCTTCCCTAACATCCTCTTCAGTAAGAGACATCATAGGACCATTATTTGCACTAATATCACCATATTTTTCAGCAAAGTTAGAAGCTTTACCTTTACCCTGTTTCCGTACAGTTGTCCAACCTGCCTATGCAACCTCCGGCATCGGTGCTTCTTCTTCCCCATTTCCTTATATGCCATCCATTTCCTCATCCCCAGACTCTATGTCACTCAAATCCATGGCAGGAATTCCATGAATTTCTCCCAAAGATTTGATCTTTTTTGCATCTGAGGTCGAAGGGGCTTCTTTGAATGATTTCTGATTGTTTTTCCTACTTCTACTCTTGTGCTTCTTTGAGCCTAGTTTCCTCTTGCTTGAGCTAGATCTGGCCATGGCTGGGATCAGACGCAACCTTGAAGAAATCGAGTAATTTTCCGTACAATCTAATTGAAAGTTTCAGAGCCTCTCTCTCTAACTTTCTCTCTCATCATTTTTCACACACTTGTTTCGAATGTATGTTAATTAAGTTTATGTAATTGTTAGCGAGTATATCAAAGAGTTTGAGAAGTTAACTATTGTTTGTGATCTAGAGGAGAAAGAGGAGTTGAAGATGGCAAGATATATTCAAGGATTGAACTCGCAACTGGCACAAAAGGTAGAAGTTCAAACTTACCTTACCTCTGATGATGTGTGTAGATTATCCTTGAAGTTTGAGAAGCAAGAGAAGGGAAAGAGACTACTTTACGGATTTTACAGTTGGTGATTCTGAAGTTACCTCTTCAAGCCCTAAGGAAATCTTGAAAGAAGAACCTAAGGATAAAGAGAAGGGAATTTCTACCTTGGATCCGAAGAACTCAAGATTTAAGAGCTGCTAAAGTGTGAAGATTATGGGCACATAGCTAATGATTGTACACAAAAGAGGGCTCTAACTTTGAGCGACTTGAAATCAATTACCCCTTGCTTTGTCCAAGAAGAAAATCATGAGACAATTGAGAAGTTGTGAGTCCAAAGGAAGAGAGATTATACAAGATCATTGTGTTGAACCTTTAAGTTCTAGTGATGAAGATGAGGATAAAGTCAAAAAGGTGCAA
>JBBYHQ010000010.1:10722305-10734895 GCA_038382645.1 Spergularia azorica | reverse complement strand
CGATAAATAGTAAATTAACAATTTGACCAGATAATTACCACTTTTAGAGTTCGGACGTCGTTGTAACATTGGAGAGTGAATTACCAGACTAATCAACAGTATAATTGGAATAACAAAGTAATCTTCAATAAGTAACTTACGCGATTGTTGTTACTTAGAGTGGGCGAACGCACATAAGTAACATCACGGCAATTCGGAATCAGGTAAGGGACTTTTCTGATTTAGCTTATACTATTATTTTCTGATTTAGCTATGCTTCGGGAGGTTCGGGTTCGTTGCCCTACTCTTTCGCGTTGGGTTGAGTTTTGTTATTCTAGTCCTACTCGTTTATATTATGGGGACCACACACTCTGGTCTTGTCAGGGGGTGCAACAGGGCGATCCTCTTGGGCCCTTTGCTCTTTGCACTTGTGTTGCATCCCTTGGTTTGTCAGATCCAGGATTCCTTTGATTTTTCATTACAGGCTTGATTTTTGGATGATGGTACTATTGTCGGTGATACCTTGGTTGTTGGTCAGGTCTTGGAGTTGATTGAGCTGGCGGGCCCCCCTTTGGGACTTCTTCTTAATGTTGATAAGACAGAGGTTTTTTGGCCTCGTGAATACCCTCGGAGTAGGCTCGACGGTATTTTCCCTCCTAATATTGCTAGGTGGGTCGGTTAGTGCTGATCTTAGCTTTTGTCATTCTCTTGTTTTGGAGCGGGTAACCAAAACCATTGCGCTTATGGATGCGGTTGCAACACTTCGCGATCCGCAGTGTGAGTTGTTGCTACTTCGGGCTTGTACCGGTGTGTCTAAGCTTTACTTTGCTTTGCGCACTTGTCCACCCTGTGTCTTTGAGTCGGCTCAGCTTATTTTTGATGCAGCACTTCATTCCTCCTTAGAGCGTGTTGTTGTTGTTTCGGGGCCAGGTTTTGGTGATTGGCAGCGGAGGCTGGCCACCTTGCCTTTTTCCCATGGGGGGCTTGGTGTTTATTCGGCTGGTCATGCTGTCCATTATGCGTTCGTAGCGTCTCGTCTTCAGTCCGCTGCCTTGCAGGATAAACTTCTTCGGCGTGCTGGTGTTGTGTCTTCCGGCCCATCTTTTGATGATGCTCTCAGTGTATTTAATCAGACTATGGAGGTTGATATTTTGAGAAACTCTAGTGATATTGCTGCCCCCGACTCATGAAGAAATTGGCAGACATATATTTTACGAGGGTCACTCAGACTGATGCCTCTATTTTCTCTCTCACACCACGTCAGTTGGCCTTGTGGCATTCACAGCAGGGTGAGCACTGTTCGAATTGGTTTCGGGTGGTCCCTATTTCTGGCTTAGAGCTGACAATGAATAGCCGGACTTATCGTTGTGTCCTGTGCTATCGTTTGGGCGTCCCTTTGTTCTCTTTGGACCGGCAGTGTTCTGCTTGTTCTCGGACTTTCGTTGGGGATATATTTGGGGATCATGCAGTTTCGTGTGCCGGGGTTGTGGGCATCAAGCATCATCACAATGTTGTTCGCGACACTTTGGTAGACGTCTGCTATCGGTCCGGGATTTCAGCAGGCAAGGAAGTGGATATTGGGTTGGTCGGCACTAATGGAAGGCCTCTTCGTCCGGCGGATGTGCTTTTATATTCGTGGGATGGTGGGCGTGAGGTGTGTGTCGATTTGACTTGTTCATCGCCCTTAACTCAGTCTGGCTTGGTCGGTTTTGAGAAGGGCGGGGTTGTGCGTGCTGCGGCTCATCGTAAGCGTACTAAGTATGATGCTCGGTGCGCTTCTTTGGGTTATGGCTTCCTCCCTTTCTCCTTCTCCTCTTTAGGAAAATTGGAGTCAGGTGTCGTTGCGTTGCTTCAACGCATTCAGCGGTACTGCATGACGCAGGACATTGGTGCACAGGCTGCGACACATATTTTTACTCGTATTGGTTTCTCTATAGCCAAGGGTGTGGGGGCCCAGATTGTTTCGCGGCTCCCAACCAATTTCTTGTAATTTATTATTTATGATTAATATATCAATTTATATGTAATCATCATATATGAAAGCTATGAGGTAGATTAATTATACTCCCTATTAAGACTAATCATTTAATTAATTAAATCAATTAATTTGGGAAAAAAACTTGTCATTATAAACCCCAAAAACAGAAAGTTGATAGAAGTTGAATGGTTTGAAGGATCAAATGAGATCTTAAAATTTTTCTGGGTTGAAAGTGGGTTCATGAACATTTTGGGATCACTTATGAACTTTTCGATGACCCAAAGAGTTTATTTACTCACAAAAAAACTATTTAAGGTTGAAAATCGGATTTCTGAGCAAAACAAGATGTTTTTTCAAAAAAGTCATAACTATTTATAGAGACATGACTAAATTTTGAGCCTTAGAGCAATTCCCACGGGAGTAGCTTGTATGGGGGTTGTTAAAATATGATACCCAAAATGAAGATCGTCCACTAAAATAAACTGTTTGTTCGTTCTTAGACGAACTACGTTTTGAAAGATGATCTCCGGTTCGTTGGTGGAAAAGCAAGTAAACATTCAATGAGGTGGAAAAAGGTGGGGCAGCTTCAGAAGAATAGGAGAGAGGCATAGAGAATGAGGATAGAAAGAGCACGTGAAGAGAGGGAGAAAATGTTAAAAAAAAGGTGGGTCCATTTTATGATACATTTTAAAGGATTGACCATTGGAGAGTAGAGTTGCATATTGATATCATAAGCATCGGGATTGATAAAATCCGATGTGCATTGGATGAAGCCCAAATGAGTATTATCCATTGCTATTGCTCTTATCATTCTGGAAACATGGGAATCTCCCCTTAAACTTCTGTGAAGGAGACATGCCCAAAAACGGTCGTTTTCAATTCTTAAAAACGCCTTGAAATAAATTGGTCCGATTAAGGAACAAGATTGAGCAGTTTTCTAAGAAAAATCGTCAAAACTTTTCTATCAGGAATTTGGATTTGAAATTTTTTAGACTGATTCCTAAGACTCCAAAGAGGTATCATTTATAAAATCAAGAATTTTAAGAAAAAACTCATTTTTATACAGGTTTTACAACTTGAACTCAAAAACAGTTAGAAGTAGACAGAAATCCGGATTGAACTGTTGGGCCGTTTTGTACATGGAATTTTTTTGTGAAAACATGAAAAAAATATACATTTTCAATTATGAATGAAGAAGAGCAGTAAAATATGAAGAAAAACACCCAACACTCCACTCGATAAACTCTCGCAATTTCTAATGTTCCCCTTAGTAAAGGGAACGGCCACAAGAGGCCTTTGAGGCAAGCTTATGAATCCGTATGACTCGATAAACCAATAATTCATCATTACCGACCAAGGCTTGACAAGTAAAACGTTAGTAATGTATTAAAATAAAATTGAATTCAAATACAAATAAAGAAAAAGGAGAATAATTACTAGCTTTGGTGATCAATGGTGTTGATCCTCTAAGTTAGGGTATTAAATCATCAAAACAAATTTTAAGCTAGATGGAGTTGGTTGATTTTAATCCTTCCTATGATCTACGTGTGATCTCACTACTACAACTTTATTGCAAATGATTAAAAATTTAATGGTGGAGTTTGATGTGAGAATTCAATGAGAGGTTAAAATCAAATGTAGGAAGTGAATGAAGAGAGTGCATGCTCTTCTTTTTGCTTGGTAGAGCCGGCCATCAAGGCTCTCTTTCCTCTCTCTCTCTCTCTTTTTTTTTTTTTTTTTGTCTTTGTTTGATGAGTAATGAAAGAGGGTGTAAATGGGAGGTGTTGGTTTAAGTATAGAGAGGGAAGGTGGGGAATGAGTGATAAATATCTACTAATTTGCAATAAATAAAAACAACACAACTTGTTCTCCAAACTCATCTTGGCCGGCTCCTACAAGCCATACACATCACTCTTTTTTTTTGTCTTTTGCTATTGTCTCAAATGGAAAAGAATCATGACTCATTAAATGAAAAATAAATCAAAATTGAAATAGTTAGTATTTTTTTAGCATATTGTTAGTGTAACTATAGGTGACATGAGCATGAGATATATAAATTGATGTCATTTCTTAGGTGGTTTAGTAGTATGAAAACAAAGTCGGGTTAGGGTCGTTTCTAGAAATTTTACCTCAATTTACGAAAAATGAAAACCGGGGGAATTAAATCAATGAATAAATGAAATTAGAACTAAAAGTAGTAAAAATCAATATTATTCATATTACATACATGATTTTCGAAATTTATAAAAATAATAGGAAAAATGATGAAATTGAAATTGTTGAGAAATCGTTTCATTCACAAATAGAACTGAATAAAGTAAAATAGAATTAGAAAATAGAAATAGATTATTTAAAATGAAATAAAAAGGTGTGACAAAATTTGTTGTCTACATTAGGAGAGAGAAAAAAAAGTTTTTTTTTTCTTTTTCTTTTTTCTGATTTCCTTCTTTTGTTGGATTGGATATGTTTTGTGTTTGGGCCAAATTGTGTTGGGTCGTTGTAGTAGCTAAGATTGGCTCAAATCAGAAAATAGAGCACCTAAATAGAAAATCCGACTGTAGAAATCATTTTTGAACCCATTTTTGAAAAGACTCACAAATAACATTTAAAATATGTTCCCACTACAATAATCTAAATTTTTTTTTTGGGGAAAAATGTAAGAATTATATATATCCAAAAAGAGTTACAAATCAAGCTTCTCTAGCAATGAACCAGCCCAGCTGAGAGTAGACAGACCTACTCCCCCAAAAAAAAAAACATACCCTGTTTTTAAACCAAATTCCTAATCATCAGCCAATTCCTATCCTTGACACTAATATTCTTAATCTTCTTTTTGATCCTAGCTTTTACATCCTTCATGATCTGATCCACTACATCCTTTGGATTAGCTAAGCAGCATTCGATTCTAAATTTGTTCATGATCCTCCAAATGTTGTAAATTAGACAACAAATTATCGACCCTGCGACTTGATTCCTAATCCGCGCTCCAAGTTTCTTCTTGCAGCTCCATGTTATGAGCTCTTTGTCTGGGAAATCAATTTCATATCTCTGCCTCAGCACATCCAGACACTTCTTACTGTATTCACTCTCATAAAACAGATGTTCATGAGTTTCATATTCATCCTGACACATGAAGCATGTGTCTTCCATACAAACTCCAATTTTCAGGAGCTTGTCCTTCAATTGGAGTCTGTTGTGCATAGCCATCCAGCTGATAAAAGTTGTCTTGGGAATATTGTATCTTGACCATAAGAATTTCCCCCAGATCATCTTAGGATAGTCAGGGTTCAGCCAATTGAAACCATCTACAACCCTATATTCACCATCTGTACCTTTCCATTTTCCATTGCTGAATGCATTAAGTAACTTGTTCTTTACAGAACAAATCTTTTTCCAACTTCAGCTAGCATCAGCATGTTGAGTATAGCTTTCCCGGTCATTACCTTTTAAGTAATACTCATTCACCCACTTGACCCACAAAGAGTCATCTTTAGTATAAATCCAATACAAATACTTCCCAATGCAAGACAAATTCCAGTTGAACAAGTCTCTAATACCAAGCCCTCCACTTTCCACAGGTCTGCAAATTTGATCCCAAGAAATGAGAGGAGTTCTTATCATTATTTCAGTCCCATCCCATAGAAAATTTCCGCATATTACAGCTATTTTCTTTAGGACCATTTTTGGTAGCAAGAAAACTCTTGCCCAATAGTCATGTAAGTGAATCAGAACTGCCTTAACCAAAGTGACTCGACCTGCATAAGAGAGCTTCTTGGTTCCTATAGCTGTAATTCTTTTCACAATTTTCCCAGCTAGAGAGTTGCAATTCATAATAGATAATCTGCTTGCAGTAATAGGAACACCCAAATATTTGAAAGGCAGATCACCCCTATTCAAGCCAGAGAAATCCAAGATCTCTCTAACCACATTTCCACCCACACCAGCAAAGTAGATTTCAGATTTTGCTGGAATTGAACACAACCCTGATGCTTTTGAGAAAGTCATGAAACCTCTGAGCATCAGGAAAACAGACCTAAAATCCCCTTTGCAAAAGAGAAGCAGATCATCAGCAAAGCAAAGATGATTTAGCTTCATTTTGTGGCACATGGGATGAAACTTGAAATCACTCTTCTCAGCAACTAACCCTAGAATGAGACTTAGATACTCCATACATAAGGTAAAGAGTAGGGGGGATAATGGATCTCCCTGCCTAAGTCCCCTTTTTCCTAGGAAGAAACCAAAACACCCTCCATTCAGATTGATTGAGTAAGTAGGTGTCTCAACACAGACCATCACCAAGTCTTTGAATCTCTGTGAAAAATTTAGAGCAGTCAACATTTCCCTAATAAAGCTCCATTCTACAGAATCATAAGCTTTTCTCAGATCAATTTTGATCAGACGTCTTGGAGACACTCATTTTCTCTTGTATTTTCTTACCAATTCTTGACAGATCATGATGTTGTCAACTATATCTCTGTCCTTTATGAACGCTCCTTGATTCTTGTTCACGATTTTTGAGAGAATGCCACTCAGTTTACCACATATAATCTTTGATATAGCTTTGTATATGGTGTTACAGCAAGCTATTGGTCTGAATTCAAGCACAGATTGTGGTTGTTTGACCTTTAGAATCAAGGTCAGTATATTACAGTTTATTTGTTTGAGCAGCTTTCCAGTCTCAAAGAAATTCGATATGGCTTCAATAATATCTGAACCTATTATATTCCAACTATCCTTGAAAAATTTGCTAGAATATCCATCCGGGCCAGGGCTTTTATTATTCTGTATGGAGAACATTGCATCTTTAACTTCCTTCCTTTCCACTTTCTTCACGAGCACCTTGGCCATCTCTTCCTAAACAATTGGTCCCTTTGTTACTGTAGGAGCATGTACCCTGGTGCATTGAGCAGACTTCCCTAGCAGCTCAGTGTAAAACTCCAAGAAAGCTTTTTGCACACCCTCATCTTCAGATTGCACATTACCATGCACATCTTTTATCTGATGCACTATGTTCCTGACTCTCCTAGCTTTTATAGTACTGTGGAAAAAAGCAGTATTTTCATCCCCTTCTGCTAGCCCTTCAACTTTGCTTTTTTATTTCATAAAATTGTAATGTGCCTTATGGGGGAATTTGAATTGATTAGCAGCAGCATTTTCTCTATTCCTGAGCTCTATATTTGCAAGATCCATGTGTAATTGCTCTTGCAATTGTTTTAGCTCATCTTCAGCTTTACCTGCGACCTTCTTTACATTAGGGAAAAGCTCCTTGTTCAGTGTCTTCAAAGGTTGTTTAAGCATTTTCAGTTTTTTCACTACCTTGAACATTGCACAACCTTGAATATCATTGCTCTAAGTATCCTTAACAATATCAGGAAACCCTGGAGCTTGACTCCACATATTGTAATATTTCAAAGAGGGTTTCTGCACTTTCCTTTCCTTGCACATTGTAATGATACAGGGGCAATGGTCAAACAAACCCTCTAGATGGAAATACGCATAACTATCTGGGAATGTCTGAATCCAATTTGTATTTATCATTATCTTGTCAATTTTACTAAAGACTCTCTTATCCCCAAGCTGTTTGTTATTCCAGGTAAAGAAATTACCTCCAGCTTTCATGTCATGAATACCACATCTGTTAGTGCAGTTATGAAACCTTATAATTTCATAATGCATCACTTTTGAGCCTACTCTTTCATCTTGATGCAGTACATTATTAAAGTCACCCATCACAGCCCAAGGTTCATGAACTGCATGACAAATAACCTCCAAACTCTTCCAAAGATCAGCTCTCTCAAGATGGTCATTGGACCCATATATGAAAGTAGCAGCAAACTTCTTTTTTGTATCCAACTCCTCAATCCTAGTATGTATTAGTTGACTTTCTATTTGCAGAATATTAACATTAAACCTATTTAGATCCCAAAGTACCCAAATTCTCCAACCAATGTGGCAGCTATTTTTTGTAGTAATAGCCCAACCATTTCCTAAGCCAAGGTGAACCTTATTGACTGCTTCTGGTTTCACCTTGGTTTCTAAGAGACTGAACAGCCCAACCTTGTTCCTTTCCATAAATCTTTTGATATCTTTCTGTTTATTTGAGTTGTTCAGTCCCTTAATATTCCAGAATGCAATATTAGCCATGGTCAACAAGACCATGACTGTCATTACCCTTCTCACCTCCATCTGAGGCTAGTCCAGTGCCATACTTCACCATATTGACAAAAGATTTACTATTGCTTCCACTCTCCCAAATAGTGTTTTGACTATGTCCTAAGATTAGCTGTCTTTGGGCAGGTCTAATAGTGCTTGTAACAGGAACAATAGCTACCTGATCCAGTGGAGTAGTGATGTTATTGTCAGCATTTCCAACAGGTGTGCTGATTTTCTGATTTTGAGCAGGTTGGGAAGGTTTTGGCCTCCATACCTTCTTTTGAACAGGCTGTATCCTTTGGACATTCTTTGCTTGTTTTGTAGTTGCATTTCTCTTGCATTCACTCATTTCATGACCAATCCCTTTACATTTCCCACAGATAGAAGGTCTCCATTCATACTCAATCACTTGTTCCACCTCCTTACCCTTATTATCCAAAAATTTCACCATTGTAGGGAAATCTTGCCCAACTTCTACCTCGACCATGACCATGGCATACCGAAGCCTAGTTCTGTCAACGGTAGCAGCATCACTCTTCAAATATTTTCCAACTAAACCCGATATTTTCTGAATACAACTACATGACCAGAATTTGAGCTCAAGTTTTAATAGTTTTATCCAAATCGGAACCTTTTTCACTGCAGATTTGTTTATTTCCATGTCTTCAGTCCAAGATTGGATAATCAGGGGTTTATTGTCAAACAAGTGATGACCAGCCCTCAAGATGGCATCTTTTTCCTCGTTTGATTTGAATCTAACAATAAACACACCATTTGGGGTAGCTGAAACCTTATCTAAACCTTTTCTCCCCCAAATCCTATTAAAGAACCCATGCATAGTTTCCAATTGAGGATTCGCCCCTAAGACAAAGCATACCACACTAGGTTTCCAATACCTGACCCCCTCTTTCTACATCCTCATCACTCAAAGATAGCAAAGGTACTATTTTCTCCTTAGTTGAATGAGAATTTGCATTAAAGTTAGAACCTTTACCTTGTCTCTGTTTTCGTACGGACTGCCAGTCGCCCTCATCCTCATTTTCTTGAACCTGCTCAGCATTATCTCCTCCATCTTCTTCCTCTTCCCTTATAATTTCCTCATCAGACTCAGCATCAGAAAGTTCAAGAGCTGGGATGCCTTGAATCTCACCTATTTGCTTGAACTTGACAGCATCCGAGGTCGTGGGGACTTCTTTTCTTATTTTTTGTTTGATTTTCTGTGATTTTTTCCTACCATTCCTCTTAGAACTTTGATTTTTCCTGCGGGATTTTGATCTAGCCATGGCCAATCTCGAAATCTACAAGAAAAATCACTCACTTTTTGTTGATTAAATCAAATTTTTTGAGATCTAACCTAGCTTTGAGAGCCTCTCTCTCTAACATTTTCTCTCTTTTGCATGTATATTGTGTTTGCATCCCCGCCTTTACAATAATCTAATTTATAATTCTAAAATATTAATAAAAGTACTTTAAAATTTCGTGATATTACACTTAGACTTTTTACTTGTCCTCGAGTAATATTTCTTCTCTATCATCAATGCATAAAATGAAGGACGGAAAGAATTCCAAAGTACTCGACTTCTCTACTAAGAGGATAAACCAATCGAACCTAGAGAGTATTGGACATTGGGATTTAATCGTTGGATAACTATTCTTGTTTTTCCAAAAAAAAATATGTTCTAAATTTTTGCAATTAACAACTAATTAAGTATTATAAATGTCATGGCATGAAGGTAATATGAAAACATACAATGTATTCAAAACTAGACACAATGTGCCACTGTCAAAGTTCATAGCTACCACATGAACAAAATTCACGTGTACCATGTGAAATTCTCAAAGTACAAATATAACCAAGGTGGTACACAAATTCAGTACCACTGAGTGAAATAATCTCATTATTCAAGATAATATAATTAAGAAGGTGAGGCCCAATTCCAAGATATCATTTTGGCCCACATATCAACAATTCTCAAAACCCTATTTATTAATCAGCATTACAACTTTTTATAGTGTCCACCGCCGCTCCACCCATTTTCTTTCTCTATGATTTCATCTTCTTCCCCAACTTGTGTTTCGTCTTCAATTTTTACAATATTTCCCCATGTGTACCCCAACAAACAATTTTGTTTCTCTTTTTTAACAATCAAATGCTCAAATAACTTTCATGGTAAGATGTTATTACTTGAGTTTTTTTTTTACTTGATTATCTTGAAATAGCGAAATTTCAACAGTTTAGATTTTTCACTTCTCGTCTTAATAGAAAAAAGAAAGGTTATTTTGAATTACCTTTCCTCCATTTATTATAATCGAATACCCTTATGCTCTCAATCTCTCAAGATCTCATTAAATTAATTTCATACGATCGAAGGATTCCAATTCGCACTTTGTTTCAAGCCAGATTGCAGCGACGGAGGTAATAATTTTATGGTATTGAGTAAACAATATGTTTATTTATTTGCATTAAAAAAGTATAAATCTCCTATGCATATAAACTTATCGCCTATGTATCGTCTCATATGATTTTTCACAATGTGAAACTTGTAAACAAATTTTGTTTTCATATAAGTTCTACGCACTTTGAAGTTGTTTCAATTGCACCGGGTTTCATGTTGACTTCTTATCAAAGTTATCGTAATTGACTAGTTTTATTATTTTAATACTATAATTCACGTGTCATTCATCAAATCCAAATGGGCCAAGATGAGTTGCCCAACAAATCAGGTAACTACTTGTCATTGCTAAGATTATATCATTTATTTGTGGAATATGAACGACTTCAACTCAAGTGTGATTATCTTTTCCGAAAAGGCTTAAGTCTATTTTAAAATTGTGCCCTCATCTTCTCAAATTCATGCATTAATTTCAATGATAATTTGTTTGACCAACTAATGACTACATATTTATTATACTAAATGATGCCAAAAAATTCATAACCTGAAATCATAGTTTTTTTTTGTTTTTTGCGTAGACAAGCCTTTAACGATTAATGCTTAAATAAAAATATTGTTGACATTGCAAAAATTCATAAATGAAATTACGGTAATTCTCAAACCATAAATTTTGATAAATGACTTAGAAAAAAAATGATATTTACTAATTACAAATGAATTAATAAAGAAAAATAAAAGATATATCATACTAGCTATAGTTATACTCACATATGCACCAATAAATTAAAATATCTCGATAAAAAAACTATTATAAACCAATCATAGATTCATGTAAACAACACGGGTCCAATTGATAGAGTCACATCGGAGAACAAATTTATTAATAAAGAGTAAAATAGGAAATATACATGAGATACATGAACATATTTCATGGTTATATGGTTTATCCAGGGTGCCCCTCTACTTTCATAACGATTTAATGAAATAGTGCTCAAAAAAAAAAAATGTTTAACAAAATAGGTGGAAGAAAAACTTGTTCGACAATATGGGGTGCACGTCACCCATATATAAAACCGTTGAGGTTTTTGGCGGTTTTAGGGAAAAAAAAAACATTCTTTTTTTGTCAATTGTAAAACCGCCAAGGACCTTGGCGGTTTTACATAGTATAAGACCGCCACGGTCCTTGGCTGTTTTACAGTGCACAAAGAACTTTTTTTTTTGTTACTATTCACACGTCATAGAACCGCCATGGTGCTTGGCAGTTTTATATATAGGTGACGTGCACCCCATTTTGTTGAACAAGTTTTTTCCGACCCATTTTGTTTAACATTTGGTTTTAGCATTATTTCAAAAAAACTGTTCCTAGTTTCAAGGTAATCTAGGGTACCCTTGAGATTTGATTTTTTTGAGTTTTGTATCATTCCCATTACAAATGACATTTAACATTGCAAGTAGTCTATTCATTAAAATTAATTTTTTTTTAATATGTTTTTTAAAAAAGGTTAGATATTTATTCCAAATAGATTTAAGATCAGAGTACAAATTTGCTTAGCCTCGGAGCTAAGCTTTCAGATGCTGAGCTAGTACATTCCCATCAATCTCAGTATAATATTAATAGAGTCAAACAAATATAATAAACTTAATACGATTAACCATTGATAAAGTCTTCTCTCTTTATCTTGGAAAATACGCATATTCTGCTCCGTCCAAATTCCATTTACAGTCGCCCCAATACTAAACCTGAACCAATTGTGCTTCCACAGTTCACCTTTACTATGCCTTATCATCCACTTTACTTCACGCCTCAATAATGAGCTCCATCTTCTTATGCCCATCCAATGAAGGATTTGTTTCCAGACAGGTCTCGTAAACTCACAGTCAAAGTATAAGTGCGAGGCCAATTCAACAACTTTTTACAGATGATACAACTATTAACCATGTCAAAACCTCTCCTTGCTAACTGATCAACACTAAGCATAGCGTTTTTCATAGCCATGCTTATAGTATATTAGTGTCTTGGCAAAAATGCAGTGTGCCATACCTATTTATACCATTCTTTTAGGGCGAAAAAAGTCGTACACCCTTCT
>JBBYHQ010000010.1:10682275-10700366 GCA_038382645.1 Spergularia azorica | reverse complement strand
CCTTTGTTGCCAATAAGTGAAGGCTAGTTGTGCACTTGAAAGTGTCTGTTCTTTAAAGAGCAGAAAATTCGATCCCTGCAGCACTGAGTAAACTTCATCCAAATTATCTGCCAATGTAGTGACCAGAACGTTCCAGTGGATACCCCATGCCAAACGGTGATCTAAACACCATGTTTTCAACTTCTCTCTAACCTGCTCAAGTTTGCGGAACAAAACAAACATACTATAGCCTGGAACTCTAGTCTGCCAGATATCTTGGATAACTTAGTTAACTTAGTAATTTTTGAACTAGAGAACTTTTTGGAGTGCTAGTCTCTGATTCCCAAGGGCATTATGAAAAGCATAAACAAAGCTTGTAAGGATTTCTTATGGAGCATAAAACTTGGTGAAAGGAAAATGACTTATAAGAGCTAGAACAGCATCTGCTCTCCAAGAAGTGAAAATGGTTTTGGCATCAAATAGGCTCTCTCTTGGAACAAAGTTATGTTAGCTAAGTGGATTTGGAAAATAACACATAACAGAGCAGTGATTTGGGGAAATGGATAAATGCTTACACATTAAAAGGGAAAAGCTGCTGGGAAATTGATCACAAAATTACTGATGCTAAATGTTGGAGGGGCATCCTGGAAGTGAGGGATGAATGCTTGGAAAAGTTAGGGGACAGAACAGCTGCACAAGAGGGGCTAAACAGATGGTGCAAAGGAGCCAAATTCAGGGTCACTGATGCTTACAATTATTTCAGAGCAAAACTGAACAAAGTCTCTTGGCATAGAACAATCTAGGACACAACTGTGATGCCAAAACACAGCATTACAACCAGCCTCGCTGCTCAAAACAGTCTGCCAACAGTGGATAACATGAAAAGAAGAGGGCCGCAGTTTGTAAACAAATGCATTCTCTGTTAACAGGCTAATGAATCCCACAGCCATTTATTCTTCAAATGCAAATTAGCCAAAGAAATCTGGTCTCACATTCTCAGTTGGTTGGGAATTCCACACAGGAATTGGGACGTGAGGAGAGAACTGCTATGGTTTGCTCATAAATATAATTGAAGCATTGTCATTAGCATGAATAAACGAGTTGGATTGAGTCGAGTTACTCGGTTAGTGCTTTTAAGTTTTTATAGGTCTAACAGAATACAAGTATTAAGAATATCTTATAACAGCTCGTGCATGGGTGATAACAAAATCGACAAAAGCTATTGTTGTAGTTTAAATTATTTCCAACTATAGTCTTAAATAGGGTAATTTTGTTATAAGTGTGTAAGTTAACTCAAGTCCTATGGTATTTTTTCATTCTTATATAAATCTAACTTGAATTTCCAACAAATTTTTAGCTAACTCGAATCATATGTTGTTTTATCACTCTTAACTCAATTACTTATTACGAGTTAATGGGTCAGATCACTTCTTAGGCCATTCACATAGGACGCTGATATCAAATGAAAAATTCGGATCACAAGGGTATTTTATATGGGGTGTTTAAACTCGGACGGAGGGAGTAGTATTCTAAATCTTTGCTGAGTTTAGAACAAAGTAACGCAAAGAACCCGTCGGACAATTAGCCAAGTTCAATGGTCTTCTGTAAGCCAAGTTTAACGGGTCAGATCACTTCTTAGGTCATCCACATTGGACACTGATATCAAATGAAAAACTCCGTAAATTCCACTCCAATGGTGATTTGTCTTAATTATTAGGGGTCAATATTGATCAACGTATCAGATCGAGTTTGAGGTTAAATATGTGAGTTAGTTAATACGGGTCACACGTAAAAAGTAAAAAAACGAACGGGTCCATGACCATGAAAAACGGGCGATGTCAAATGGGATCAACTTTTGTATGGTTTAACTTCGCAGGTCCTTTTATTCATCTGAACAAAAAAAGTGCAGTTCAAACTGGTATCACCATAACCGAGTTTAAAAATAAAAATAGTGTTGTTATTATTTTCATATAACAATCCGTGCAACTTTGCACGGACAAAAGACCTAGCTGATTGATTGATTAAGATTGAATGATATTGATTGCTTGAATTTCCGGTCATTCTAAATTTCTACGAGTAATTGCTAAATGCAGCCCAGCAAAGTCGAAATGAAAAAGAAAACAGTCAGGCAACCGTCAGAGGGCAGCCTGTAAAATGCCCTCGATTATATAATTATATATTATTATATATAGAAATGAAATTATGAATTTTATTACACATTAAACAAAATCCAAAAAACAGCGAATCCCCTCTCTTTCTCCTGAAGTTTTCAATCATTCTTCCCACTCTGTCAATTTCTTTGTCTTCCTCAACGAACCCTAATTTTACTATATCCCCTGCATTTTCTTCCTCATTCTTCCCCCTTTAGTTCTACTGATTTCTATCATTTAGGGTCTAATTTTTAGCCCCAATATTTTTCCAGATCACTTTGTTACTCTACACACTTTTCTCTTTCCTCGGCCTGCAATTTGATTGTTTTTTTCTCTTTCTGGGAGTGGAATTAGATGCGTTACGACTTGCAAATTTGAGCTAGGGTTTTGTATTTGATTAATTTGGCCGGAAAAGTGTGAACTCCGGCGAAAATGGCGACCGACTTACCTATGAATCCTCAGATGGAGCAGATCCACGGCGAAATTCGCGACAATTTCCGCGCTCTTGCGTATCTCTCTCTCTCTTCATATGCCACCTACTTTAATTTTCCGATTTGCTTGCGCTTAATTACCTTTTCAGTACCAAATGGCTAGGTTTTTGTGCAATTGTCGCTCTATTATGCTGTGCTACATTGTGTTTAGCAGATAAAGTTCGAAACTTTGTATGGTTTTTCAAATTGTTTTGTCTCTTATGTTCTTAGTTACTGGAACTGAGCTTATGGTGTTGGTAATTAGGTATCAGCTTTGTTGTGTGATGAATAATTAGTTGTTGTAAGCGTCTTCTGATTTTCGTAATGGTAGTGTTAACGAGGGATATCGAATGCAGGTTTTGCTTCGGCACCAGTATGTTGTGAGTTTTCTTGTTTTCCGAAAAGAGTTGTATAGTAATGCTTTACATGCTCAAAGTGTTAAGTAATATTGGGTGACATCGTATTATTTGAGAAATTAATTTTTTTGTGGAAGAGTTATTACTGTTTTGGAGGACCCTTTTTGGGTGATGTTGGACCGTACCATTGGTAGTTTGAGCTGATATTTCCGAACATGTGGAATCAAAGGGGGGAGGGGGGGGATAATAGTACACGTTTATTAGGTTTATGTATATACATTTGTCTCTACTGCTCATGCTTGAACTTTAGTTTGTGCTTCTCCGAAAAAAAAAATGAAAAAAGGTATGGTAGCTGTTATCGTGATTAGTGTATTTGAACTAGGCAACTGGAAATGCTGGCTGTATATAGGTCTTTTTTACATGCTGTTCTTTTTGTTATTAACTACTTGGCTTTTGAAAATTAAAGCTGAGACTCTGAGACTACTGAGAGTCACATTTGGCTGTGCGTTCTACTTTTTTTTATCAGACTTTCTTAAGGTGTTGTGCCATCTTTTTTAAGGTTGTTCCTTCGTGTAAACTATAAAGTCACTCAAAATTGGTAGGCGATAGTTCTGATTTGGCTTACAGCTAAATGATCGCCATGGCCCTATACATCTGAAATGATAGCATCAATCTGAATTGTGTTTCTGCCATTTTTGTGAATAAAGTTTGCGGCAATGGAGATTCTCTAGTATAGTACTTCTTATTGAGATGAGACGATGAGGTCGGTTATTGTGGTTAAATGATCGAAGGGGTGAAAGACTAACGAGTTGCCTGTTCTCGTACTGAAAGGGGTGGGGGATGGGAACTTCTGTGAAACAATATTACAGTAGAAAGGGGTGGCCTTTTAGGCCGAGTTTGACTACCTGTTCTTTGGTTAAAAATCAAGTTGGACATTTGAATGGTGGAGACTGTTTTTAAGGTGCTTCTCTGCTATTCAAAGAGGTAAACTAGTTGCCTGGCATCATACTAAGGGGGAGTTGTGACACATTCTTGGTAGAGTGGGGTGGCCTTTACAGTGTCAAGTTTGACGACCTTTTTTTATGGGTGAGAACCAAGTTCGATTTAGAATGGTGGTTACTATTCTGAAGTGATTCTGCTCTTTTTTGGCATATAACAAGTGTATTGTTATAAATCTTTGGTTCTTTCGTAGTGTTATAACTTTTTAAAATACTTGATGATCAGTATCCTTTGCCCGATCACTTCTATTTTCATGCAAAGTCAGGAATTTTATCCCAGTATCTGGTGAAACATTAAGACCCCTAGTATGTTAACAACAAAATCATTGGTATTATACCTTAAAGTTTTGCTAAAAGAACGAGGTTTTTGCTGCCAGTAGAAGCTTTCACTTATTGTCTAGATCTTGCATTAAAATTATGATGTAAAACTTGAAGATGTACAACAACATTATCTCAGCTCCTTAAACCTTAAAGGCTCCCGCCATAAGGCGGGGGGGGGGGGGAGTTGGATGTACGCAAGCCTTTCTCCTACATTGAAAACATAGATAGGCTGCTTACGGATGACCCATAATGAAAAGTGCTTTGAGAATCGCACCTTGTGCCTGCTACTTCACAATCCAAGAAGTGCATGTTATTTGGCTTAGTCTTTTCACATTCCTTTAGTGATTTATTTGCAATGGGTTTAAGAATACGCTGTAGTGGATTTTTTTTTTTCCGGATTTGTTGAGGTCTCTGTGTTCCGAGCGACATTTCAATTAATTAATGCAGTTATCGAAACATGTGTCAATGCATGAGTGTTGCTATTGTAACTTGTGACATTTAACTGCGTGTTCTTTCAGCAATGGCTTCCAAAAGTTGGACAAAATCAAAGACTCCAGTAGACAAAGTAAGCAGTTGGAAGATCTTGCAGCAAAGATGAGGGAATGTAAAAGGTAATAAGATATTGGCTTTACTTTTCTAGATATTTTCGAAGGTTGTGATGTGGGGGTGGTTGAGTTGTGGAAAATAGCTAAAGCTTCTCATTGGGGATATCTGTGCTAACAAGGCTTTAGTGAATCCTAGTAAGCGAGCAGTGATTAGATATTGAGACGTTGTGATTCCTGTGAATGGTAGGTGACTCTTTTAAACTCCCTGTTATTGTAGATTGATCAAGGAGTTTGATCGCGAAATCAAAGATGAAGAGACCAGAAATCCGCCTGAAGTCAACAAGCTACTGAATGATGAGAAACAGTCCATGGTTAGAAACCTCTTTTGCTACTTCTTTGTCTCTAGTAATAGCTTTGCAGAATGATGTATTCTTTCATGTAATGTGCTTACGCAAAGAGTCATGTAACTGGCGAGAGCTATCAGGATTGAGATATTTAAATATGGAAGGAACTTTGCATTCAATAGTTTTAATTATATTGCAATTCTAGATAATCATTGAAACTGCTGGTTAAGATTGCACATAGTGTACATTTCCCCAGGCAACACTTTTTGAGAGAATTTTGGGAACTCAGTAGTCTGAGGGTGGTCTTTTATGAGCTTATTTTAATATAGCCCTGTAATGTGCACTGATAGCACCCGCTTGGATATAACATATAAGTGTAACAATATGGGAATGCACATGTCTATCCTACTAAAATTAATTATTTGGAGTTTAAATTGGGTTCTTTGTTTATTATCTGGTGTAGTAGACAAGAAGCTTTGTGGCTTCTGCATGAGCGTATATGTTGTGTGCCAGACTGTTGCACTTTATGCTTTGTTGTACTTGCAACTCTGGTGGTCGATTGCCTATTCTTACTAGGCTTCAGACGTCAGTATAAGTGAGACGTGAGTCCAGCCAACAATGCTAGACTAGCATCGTATGATAAGTGAACTCGGAGTCTGGACTAGATTCTTGTAAAACTGTTGTATGGAATGCTAGACTCGACAGCTACACTTTTTAATGTAACCTTATGACTAGAAAATTTTCTGAATTGTCTTACCTCTCAACATTTGCAGATCAAGGAGCTAAATTCTTATGTGAGCTTGAGAAAGACGTAAGTTCGCCTTCTGTACTGGTTTTCTTTGTGGGATTTCTCTTGGTTTCTGTTTTCTGAGCCTTCGAAGAAATAAAATTATAATGTTACTAGATATTTCAGTACTGGAAGTGGAAACAAAATAGTTTATCGCCTTGACTTTTTCAGCTAGAAAAAATCTGTTTTCTCCTACTTACCATCTGCATTGGAGAAGACAACAGTTCCCCTGGAATTCTGGTTGTGTTCATTAGGATTGTCGTACTCTGCAAGTTGTATTATATGAACATGGGGATTAGAAAATATTCAGTATCTATTAGCAAAGAATGATGTTGTGAACATGGGGATTAGAAAATAATCCTTGGTTGTGAGAGAATCTGTGATTTTGGCAAACATGGTGTTTTAGTGATGGTGTTTATCATCTTTCATGGATTTGTTACAGTCTAATGAACTTGAGAGACCGGTTTCTTGTTTCATAGGTATTTGAGTACCCTTGGTAATAAGAAAGTGGAATTGTTTGACTTGGGAGCAGGGAGCAGTGAACCAACGGCTGAAGAAAATGTTCAGATGGCATCATGTAAGATACATCTTTAGCTCATACATTCATCTCGTGTATCATAGTGGTGACAGAAATTGTGAAACATGAGCTAACTTGTGAATATCTTCAGAGAAAAGCTCGGACCCTTTATTTCTTGAATTCTATATTAGCTTAGTAAGACTTTTTTTTATCAACTGCCAATTATCTCACTCTATACAGGTGATACCAACAAGCTTCTATATTTTTGTGGTTAAAGGGTTTAGCTGGAGCTCCTTGAGAGTAATATTTTCTCTCTGTTGAGTCGTGGTGATGCTAAGAGAGTCCTAAATGATTCACTATGTTAGTTTCAATTCCTTGATGCGTCCTTCAAATAAATTAGTGGTCATTTGGTGTTTTTCACTAACGGACACCAACACCGTTAGCCACTTCGTTGCCTTCCTCCCCTGCTCTCCTCTTGCTCTCCTCTTGCTCTCTTATGATCCTCATTGCTCCACCATTATCCCTATTTCCTGCTACAATCACATAATATTATTATTTCCGAGATATTACTTGGCCTATTTCCTGCTACAATCACATAATATTATTGTTTCCGAGATATTACTTGGCTTGAATTGAACAGGATCCAAATCCTGATTTGTCATTGGTTATGACTCTACAGGCTTATTCCTGTGCACTGAAAAAGCTTTTTCATTTAATATTTTCCTTTAAGTTGGACCATCTTTCTGATGTTGAACACACAAGAAACTATGAGATAATGAATGGGATTATATTTCTTAAAGAATTCGAAGATTTTGCTCCAAACTATGTGTCATCTATACCATTCAAGTAGTTTTTCTGCCAGGTGAACAACCATAGGGCTCAAATGGGGCAAGAAACAAATGGTATATTTTCGAAATTTGCATTGGGTAATTGCTGATTGGAAGTTTAGAACTCATAAGTGTATCATTGTTTTGGCCTCTTCACTCTTGGGCAAACGAGTTGTAGAGAAATGGCAAATCGAGTAATGCTGTGACTTGAAGATTGAAGAGAAAAGGAAATTGTCCACCACGTCTCATTACCATAGTTGTATAATTTTATTGTCGTGTCAAATCAGCACCCATGTATTATCATTAGAGAAGTGTTTATTGTTTTGTGGGACTTATTCCTATGTCTTAAGTTCAATTCACATCAACCAAGCCCTGCCTCATGCCTAGATCTGTCTTCTCCATGCAGCAATGTCAAATCAAGAACTTATCACTGCTGGTAACAAGACAATGGATGAGACCGACCAGGCAATCGAGCGTTCCAAACAGGTGGCTATATTTATAGTTTGATCAGCCACCTATCTGTACGTTATTTCTGGGTGACATGTAATCTTAATTATAATTTCATTTTCAAGGTTGTTGCTCAAACTCTCGAGGTTGGAACACAAACCGCAGCTAATTTAAAGGGGCAAGTAAGTCATCAATGAGCTTTATCCTTCCTTTCTCCTTGTCAACAGAGATTAATCCAAGGTCACTTTTGGTGCAGACTGATCAAATGGGTCGCATTGTCAATGATTTGGATACAATTCAATTTTCAATCAAAAAGGCGTCTCAATTGGTGAAGGAGATTGGTCGACAGGTCTGACATATACTCTGTTTCATATCCAACTTACGTAAAACACCTCATGTGATGTTAGCTACTTCAAGGTCTGTTGATCTTTGTATTTGGATCTTTGTGGTTGCAGGTGGCCACTGATAAGTGTATCATGCTTTTCCTCCTGCTCATCGTCTGTGGTGTTATTGCCATCATTGTCGTTAAGGTAACTTAACACTTGGATGCATACATTTTCATAGGAATTAAACGACATTACACTGGATTTTCAGTAAAACCTATTCTTACTTTGAGTTTGAGCCCTGTCATGTTTAAACAAGGAGCTGCTAAGTTACCCCTTTCAGCTTCAGTTCGCAACTCTGTATTACCGAAGGACACCTTTTTTCCTTTTGAAGGGGCCGGAGGGTGGGGGGAGGGGGGTGTTAGTGGTTCAGAATTATTGCATTGGTAGCATTGACTATGAATATGTGTGTAGGGTTATGAGTTGGGAACATTGAATATGTAAGAAGTGAGGATGCTAAAAGAATGATAATCTTAAGGTTTTGCAAAGGAATAGTGGAGTAGAGGACTGATGTTTTCAGGAACCTTGGTACTGCTCAAGCTTGGCTAGCTGACAGAGAGAAGATCAACCATAGCATTTGTATTGCATATTTAAGCCAGAATTTCCTAGATAACTGACTGAAAATATTTTGAAATGCACCCTAGTAGAGCACCTGTGATCCTGACCACTGTCTTATTATCTGACTCACAGCCATCTTAAGCTTTGGTATAGCTCTCTAATCCCTTGGAATTAAATTTTATCACCATGGTTCATCTGAGTCCTTGGAAATTGGGACCCCTTAGTTTTGCATCAGTATTAATGTAGCATATGCAACTGTTTCCTTGGGTGTGACTGTTGGTGCTGTTGGAAGGATTTGTTATATAGGAAAGAGGAAAAGGTATTTGATTTAAGGGAGACAATTATAACAATCACAAGTATAGAGTATGACATTAGATAAGGGCGGTGTGGAGAGATATGGTCCATGTGGAGGACAGAAGTTGACTTTCTATGCTCTTGTTATTTTTTTGTGAAACCTTTTTGCATGTTTTATGCCTATACTTCCTCCATCCGAGTTTATGTTTGGCTAGATTTTATTTTCATTACAATGTAATGGAATGGAAGTAGTACAAAAATGTGGAAATTGGAAGAGGGGATAAAATTAGTAACAAAAAAAGGGGATATATTATTTTATTACATCTATTGATATATGAGTATTCACGGTTTTAAGTTGTAATGATAATCGCCTTATTTCGATGGAGATTTTAGGGTGTGTTTGGTTCATCATTTTTGGGGGGATTGGAAAAGGATTGGATTACCACTCCGTTACATCGTGTTTATGTTTTATGCCTATACTTCCTCCATCCGAGTTTAAACACCCCATACCCAAAATACCCCTGTGTTGCGGAGAGTATACACACTAATCTGTTAATCAAAGTTACAAAAAATTACAAAGCAAGTTAGATATAAGGCTTAACAAAAATTCTATATAATTTTTTTTCGTAACTGGTAACTTTGATTAACCGTTTAGCGTGTACACCCTCTTTCATGAGGGTTCGTTTTTGCTATGGGGTGTTTAAACTCGGACGGAGGGAGTATATTTTTGCTCGTGTGTTCTTTTCCTTTGTGTAGTTTTAAGACTTTTGTCCAACGTGTTTCGTTACTTTTTAAACTTGTTCACTCCCGATCTTCTAGTTTTTATTGACTAAATATGTCAGTTTCAAAGGACGATTCATGTTATCTGACCCCACATGATTTTGGGACTAAGGCTTGGTTGTTGTATTAAAGATCTACTTCTTGTTCTGGCAACTTTGTAGTCTACTGTGCCTGCTGAACTTAGACTTAACCTGATCAGTATCCAGTAGCCACTTCTGAAGTTGTCTGTTTTGGTTGAAAATCTGCCTGAGCCACTTAGTACAGTTTTTATTTGATTCTTGTAACCCTTCCAGAGATGTCGCGTGGACACTTCATTTCCCATCTCTAAGTACCCCTGCAATACTTGACATATGGATATGGACATGAGTATAGATACTTGACACTTCATGCTGGGCCAGAGAAATGAATTTTTCTCAAAATGTGGATGATTCTGACACATGGACACATATCAGTGTTGGATCCTTGTGGTAGCTACATGCCTACATGCATAGGTTAGCCCCACTGGTGTTTTCAAATTCCCCTGAAAAGTATCCACTCATGTCCCTGGTTGAATTCTATAGTAATTGATTCGAGTAATAGTTTTTTTTTTTTTTTTGAGGTCTGATTTGAGTAATAGTTTTCTGCACTTTCCATTACTCTTTTAGAAGTAAGATGTTTGCTAAATCAGTCTGCTGGTTGCATGTCCAGATCGTGCATCCAAACAACAAGGACATTAGGGACATCCCTGGACTAGCACCTCCAGCTCAGACAGCAAGGAGGCTGTTGTATGTGAAGGCTGCCGAACAATATGGCTAGTTTTCACTTGTTGGACTTCCCAAGTTTTCCACAGCGGTGTTTGGATTTTCTGGCCGCTACCCATCTCGTTGTGCATATTGGGCTTCTGTCATCTATGTGTAAATCTTGTTGAGGAGGTTCTTGTCCATCCTCTGTCTCTTGCAATTTTTTTTTTACTAGCTGTGATGGCGTTTGAAGAGGTTGTACCGGCATTGAGATTAATTGATGTCAATATCTTAACTTGTACTAGGCAGACTCGCTCAATTAGTAGAATATATGGAGCCAATTTGTGTTCATTCTTTTAAAGATCTTTTGAGTGTAAATGTTTCATTCTGGTGCACTAATATCAATTTGTCTTGCTGGAGTTTGATTGAAACATCTGGCCTGATTGACTTTCTTTTGGAGGTTGTGTTTTGATTTCCAATGATTCTGAAATGGTCGTTTTTCACTGAGTGTTCACTCCGTTTTATTTTGATCATTCCAGATGACAAACACTTGGGTTATGTTTGGCTAGATTTTATTTTCGTTACAATGTAATGGAATGGAAGTAGTACAAAAATGTGGAAATTGAAAGAGGGGATAAATTAGTAACAAAAAAGGGGATATTTTAATTTTATTACATCTACTAGTTTTTTGACCCGTACAAATGCACGGGTATTACAAATATTTTTCTAAATATAATTATCTATGTCATGTAATATAAAATTGTTACGAAAATATTTAAAACAAAATCATTTTTAGTGTTTGGTAAAGTAGAATGCAATTCGGGGGTTGTATTTGGTGTCCACATGGAAATTTTGCTTCAAATTAAGAAATCCAATTCTCGAACAATTTTTAGGATTGCAAATCATATGATTTGGGTAAATTTTTAATTTGAGAATAACATTCCCAAAACACCTTTTTAAAGAATTTTAACTTAAAAATCATGTTCAAAAATAAAAATTTAGGACCCGTATGAGAAGTCCGACCTCATACCAACGGACCACCTAATGAGTCTGCTCCACCCCTCAATAACCACCCGTCGACTCTTGTATGTATTCGACAACTTTTATCAACTTTCTTAGGCGGCTCCCTCCTGCGCCAAGTTTCCTAGGCGACCTCAACTTCCCATGCATTAAATCGTCTACGCAAACCACCAATCGACAATCATCACCCTACCCGCTTCCCTATCTAACACCCACCACTTCCATCCCCATTCCTAATCATCAACACCCAACATCCAACAAAATTTTAGAACACATCTTCTCACCCTTGGTCAAATTTTTTAGTCGACCCATTCCTCTTCGATTTCCTACATGACCTCCTTAACCGACACCTTTACGCCCATCAAATTATCTAACCGGTAGTCGCACCCCCCTCCTACTCAGTTTATTCCCACCTCACGCTCTACTTTACATGAACTCCCTTACCAGGTCAACTCCTGCTGTAACCCTTTCACACCTGCATGTTGATTCCTAGAATCGAGTCATTTATATTAACATCTCCTATCAACTAATGACAACACATCGACTCCTTTGCGCGACTCTCCCACCACTAACTTTAAAACTCGACCCCCTAAATGAATATTTTGCTTTATATGTATATGTTAACCAAATTGTTTATATCTTTATCTTTATTTTTGCACCATTCAAACTAAATTATATGTAATTGGTACCCGTGCACATGTATGAGGACTAATAACATTTTTTTTAGATAGTCTGCACCCCTCTTACCCATGTCAAAATTTCTAGCCAACTCCTAACCTTGTCAATTTCTCTACCCGATCTACATAATTAAAACTCATACACTCGTCAAAATATCTTGCTGACCCTAAACCCTTATCAACTACCCACCTTCCTAACATCCATACGATCATATGTGACACTCCCACCCTGTCAAATTATCTAGCCCGTACCCCAACCCTGTCAAAATTTAGTCGACGCGTAGCTTTACTAAAACATGTCCTACTTTGACGTAAGATTGAAAAATGTCATAAATAGATTAAGTAAAATCATAAAAACCTAGATGAGCCTAATTAACACCAACGTATTAGTTTTACCACATCATTTGTTAATAATTATAGGTCCTCACTTTTATACTTCCTCCGGTTCTAAATGATTTTCTTGTTTCCTTTTTTAGCCAGTTCTAAATGATCTTCTACTTTCCTTGTTTGTTATGTTATTTGTGATCCTAATGGATTGTGACTCACCCACATTCATTTTCCACCACGTCTTACTACCTACAAAAAACTCTGTGCCACTTCTATTGTGGAACATCAAAGTGAACTGGAGGAGTATTAGAAATGATAATATATAATAACAAAAAGTACCTTACGACCATTAGCATATAAGAATAGATAGGTAAGGTATAAAACTATAAATTCCTTTCGTTGTGTTATTGTCCTTATTAAAAATGATTTTTTTTATAGGATACAAAGAATAGGAGTTCGTCACTAAGTCATCATAATTGATTTTTTCATCTAAAATTGTGAAACACTACGGTCGATTTCATTAGAATTTACTCCTATTCTGAAAATGTTAATTTTTTTTAACTATAGTCCACCATACAAATCATTCATGATTTGAGATGTTGGGGCTCGAAAGTTTGAATGCTTAGTGTTAATGTATTGGAAACATTAATCGGTCAATGTTAATTTGATAATAAATTACGACATTTTTCTTTTTCTAAAGTTGGATATGAATTTCTTGCATTAATCAGTATAATGGTCCATTTTATGTTGATAGTTGTAGTATGATGTAATTATTTTGTTTCCATATTTGGGGGTGAGTAGAAATCATTTTTTTATATTATTTTTAAGATTTTGTAATTTTGTTCACACTAAATCAACATCAGATTTGTACTGGATCTTTTCTTTTTATAAAATGAATTGTAATAATGAGCATGAAGTAGTAGATAGCACACTGGTAATGTGATGAATAAGTAATTGAGAGGTCAATTGTTCAAATCTTGGCTCAGATATTTTTTGCCAATGAGCATAATGACGTGTTAAATGATTGCTGACATGTCACTTGTAGGCTGAAATTCGTCAAGTCAGCTTTTCTTGCATGCAATTATTAAAAGTAATAAATAGATTGAGATATATATATATATATATATATATATATATATATATATATATATATATGGATATTACACGGTTTTAAGTTGTAATGATAATCGCCTTATATCGATGGAGATTTTATTGTATATTGAAATCACACCTCTTCAACCAAACGAGACCTTGGTGCTTTAGACATCGCGTGATCACGTTTCTTTTAAAGATTTTGCACTGCACAAACAATAACAAATGGTTTGTAGGGTTTTAGGTAAAATTGTGAAAAATCACCTTTTACTATTCTCATTTTGTGAATCCACCTATCTGCTTTGTGTGTATTTTGACTGAGAGGAGGTTACGGCTTAGGTAGCACCGATACGGACTTGGATATGGACATGGACACCGATACGGATACGTGACATGCCACTTTAAAATTTAACAGACACGGACACGGCAAAAAAAAAAAAAAAAAATAAGTATTTTGAATGCATATTTTTTCAATTATGCGAACTGTGCAAGGATAGGTAGATGTGGGGTTGGTGCGACCGGGTGCAGGTGGGGCGGTAGCGGTGGAGCCTCTATCGGACGTCGGTTAGAGGAGGTCTGCTAAGTCGGCGGCAGTCGAAGGTGGATGAGCTGTTAGGAGTAGGAAGATGGAAGACAGAAGGAGATAGAGAAGTAAAACATATAGTTGAGCTACCGGTTCGTGCATTTACAAAAGGAGAGAGAAAAAATAGTTTTTTTTTAAAAAAAAAATTGTCAAAACGACGTAGTTTTGTGTCGTGTCAGGTGTCTAGTCGGTGTCCGGTTCGTGTCCAATTAAAAAAAACCGTGTCCGTGTCCGAAAATCAAATAAAAAAATCGGACACTTTTTTGGGTGTGTCGGACACGTGTCCGATCCATATTCGTGTCCGACATGGCGTCGGACACAGACACGGCACTGGACAGTCGTGTCCGTGCTTCCTAGGTTACGGCCAAGGTGCTTGTCTTCGCCGTGAGATTTCACCATTTGAAGAGTTTGGCTGAAGATGCGGATAAAATATCAAAATAGAATTATAATTGTCTACATAATGCAAAGTTGAATAATGATCTGTGGCATACTATACTCCCATGTAAGAGTATATCATTCATATGAGATTGTAAAATGTTTGTTTACAATTTGGACATTATTTATTACAACTTCAAATTTTAAATTCTAGTTTTGTCCCTAGTTGAAAAGGAATAGAAAAATGCCAAGGGCGTGTATCCAAAAGTGAAAATCACCATCTCGAAATTTTGATCATGAACTTTCAAGGTAGTTAGTGGACATAATGTGAGTAAACAATTACTTATAGCCAAAATTATATACTAGAATGGTCTTTGTGGATGGTTTCCCACGTTTTGGAACACCAAAATATAATACTCCCATCATAAGCTAAGTTTAGATCTTTAATAATTTGTAATCACTTGCTAAGACCCAACTAATAGAATTTACAGCTTAAAAGCAACTACGGAACCACCTAACCACCAGACAAGGCCCAAAATCACTACTACTACATATAAGCCCGTGCGTTGCATGGGTCTCTTAATGACGATATCCAATTATGATGATAAACTTGAACCGGTAAATATTTGACCCTTAAATAGAAACTATTGTTTTAGACAATTATTTTCATTATGTGAACCTCATTTTACAAATTTGAAAACTTATACTTTCAAATCAGACCTCCCACTATAATGTCACTAGAATTAATTTTAATTCAATAGAACTACCTTGAAGATGGAGTATTACTTAACCCACAAATTATTAGGTACCCCGGGGGTACCTAGAGCTACGTACCCCCCGGTTAACCCTTGTTCGCTCATTATATACCACATTATAGTCATTATATACTTTCACTCATTATTTTACAATTTTCACTCATTATTTCTTAATTTCACTCATTATATACTTTCACTCATTATTTCTCAATTTTCACTCATTATCTTCTTATTTTCACTCATTATATATAACATTATAGTCATTATTTATTTTCAGTCATTATTTTTGAATTTCCAATCATTATATACAACTTTATTGTCATTATTTATTTTCCAATCATTATTTTCCAGATTTCACTTATTATTTCCCGAATTCCACTCATTAATTTTCAATTTTCACTCATTATTTCTTAATTTCACTTATTATATTCCCCTTTATAGTCATTATATACTTTCACTCATTATTTCCTAATTTTGACTCATTATATATGATTTTATAATCATTATTTTTTTTTTCAGTCATTATTTCCCAAATTTCACTCATTGTTTTGCTAATTTACTAACGGAAAAACAATAATGAAAAGACCCACCATTTTCCTTTTCTCTCTCCTCACCCACCCCCACCCCATTACCCACCCGACACCACCCGAGCCCCGCCGCGATCCGTCCCCGACCACCACCATTGATGGCCCCCGACCAGCCTCCGTGATCGCCTCCCTACCGCGACCCTCCCCCCGCCAATTCACGACGCCCCGCCCCTTCCTCCTCCCCTATTATCCCCTTCCTTCTTTTCGATCTTCTTTGACATCCTTTATTTGCGGCGATGATGGTGGTGCGTGTGGTCGGCGGCATAAGGCGAGGGGTGGGGGACGTTTTTTGTGCGGCGGCGGTTGACGATAGGGGCTGAGGAAGGGAGTGAGAGAGGAGAGACAAAATGAGAAAAAAAGGGACTTGGAGGACGATGGACGTGGTGGCGCGGGCTCAGGGATGCCGTCGTGGGTTCGCCGGAGCGGCGCGTCTCAAATGGTGGTGGTGCCGTCGCGTGAGGTGTTGGTCGGCGCAAAGGGGCGGCGGTGGTCAGGTGGTGCGTGGTGATGGCTGTGGGTGGGTGGAGAATGGGAGAAAGAGAAAAAAATGTGGTTTGGGCTTTGTGTGTGATATTGTGGTCTAATAGTATGGGCCCAGATTGTTTTCTTTTAAACTGTTCTAACATAAATTCATAGACTCTTAATAGATAAGAAAGGGGGTACGTAGAGCTACGTACCCCAAGTTTGCCATATACCAATTGTACTTTACCTCTGGGAAAAAAAAAATATTTTATTACTTAGAAACATTCACATAATACTCTTGTGTTTCTATTTTTCACCTGATTTTCATAGTTTCATGTTTGTTTACAATATGTACCATAATTTTTGCCCTTCGAATACATTATTGAAAAAAATATTATAATCTAAAATAAAGTTTGCCTTTAATTTTACGGTTTTAACTTAGCACCATCTAATAAATTAGAACTAAATTAAATTTTTTAATGAAACCTCGTGCATCGCACGGGTCACTTAATAATGATGTATAATCATAATGATAAAATTGAACCCATGAATATCTAAACCTTTATATATGATCTATTACTTGCATTATATTTTACCCATGTAAACAATTACTTTTATTATAAAATTTATTTTACAAATTGAGAACTTATACCCTTTTACTCAGCCTTAATAATTAGTTTCCTGATAATGAGGTTGTATATAATTTTTAAAGACAATTTAAAATATATAATTTAGTGTCAAATATCAAATAATTACTATAAAATTCTGATAGAGTGACCCAAGGGCATGTTACATGACTTATTTAAGTGAAAATTATATTTGAGTGTAAATAAATTTAGGGATTCTCTATGATTAATTAGGAGAATTTCACAAAAATATATACCTTAATTTTTGCCCTTTGGACACATGATTGAAAAAAAAACAAATAGTATATTCTAAAATAAAATCTACGTCTTTAATTGTTCGACTTTATATCAACAACTTTTAATGTCATTTAAAACTATACTTTTATACAAAAACACAACTTTGAAAACTATTGTTTACTTTTTTTTTTTTTTAAAAAAAACAAAAAGATAGTATTACTTCGTAACATTCACATAGTAGCCTTATAATTCTATTTTTCATATGGTGTCAACATTTTTAGGTTTGTGTATAATATATACTTAATTTTTGCCATTCATATACATAATTGAAATTGTTTTTTGCTAAAATCTAAAATAAAATTTTGTTCTTTAATTGTAAAATTTTAAATCATTGCTCTCTAATGTCATTTAAACTAAACGTTTCTTTAAAAACACTACCTTCAATACTATTAGTTAGCCGGCCTCTTAAAACAATTATTACTTAGGAACATTCACATGGTATCTTTGCAATTCTATTTTTCACATGGTTCGTTTCCATGTTTATATATATATTTGAGGTTCCATTTTTGTGAACCATGTGTCCATATTACATACATTTTTTCTTTGAGTTCAAAATTACATTTTATATATATGTATATTCAAATTAAATTATTTGTTCACTTACCATATCATGTACTAATCATGTTGATAAGTGATATGGTAAATGAACAAATAACTCAATACCAATTATGGTAAGTAAAAAATATGGACTTTCTAATGCAAAAATATGGACTTTCTAGAAAAAAAAGCGTTTTTTTAAGGTCAAAATTACATTTTATTGAATTATTTCTTACTTTACATAAAGCGTATAATTCTTATTTAATTATTTTTTTACA
>JBBYHQ010000010.1:10641052-10662808 GCA_038382645.1 Spergularia azorica | reverse complement strand
TAGCTACTCCGACCGAAACAGTACCTTGATCAGAGGTATAAACGGTGATCGGTCAGGGCCGCATCACAATCACTCTACGTGGTGAACATTTTTCGTTCTTTTCTTTCATCCGGTTTACATTCATTATTCGATGGTACGTTATTCGCTAATACGATTTATAAACGACCGGGGCCGGAATCTCAACAAGCTAAAACGAAACTATTTAAACATTACGAAACAAGAGCACAGCCGGTCCACTCGACCGGATGGCCGAGTGGCCGAGAGGAAGCTAGGCCATAAGGCCGTGTCACAAAGGAGTCGAGAACCAAAAGGGCGCGGCAAGAGTTAGTGCAGGACGTATAATTCTTGTGAATACGATAAGAGCTCAAAGGTGAGAATGCAAGATGAAACAGAGGATGCAATTAAAGGACATCAAACTGAATTGTCAAATAATAGGATAGTGCGTAGGTTCAAGCGGCGATCAACGTTCTTACCTTACTCTGAGCGAAACACTAAACTGAATTACTAATTAACCACCATCATAACCCCAACGTAAAATCAACTAACAAAGCCACAACAATCCATGTTTTCGACATCCAAACATACCCATAATCACACCAAATTCGCACAACACCTTTTCCACAATACTAGCTACACAACCCCATTAATTAGACATCAAAATAACAACAATAACACTTGAATTAACCAAAAATCAGAACAGGGCAGTAGGTACATTCTTCACTCAAATCATTATCAATTGCTCCCAAAACAATACCACCATATTCTCAACTCACAACACACCCCTCCACCAAAATTCAAGCAATTCCATACACAAAATCAAACCCAATTAGCATGAACCCTAATTAGCAAAACCCCCAATTCAAAAATCACAACCCATGAACCACAATCACCAAAAATACGATTATAATTATAAAACAACAAGCTAATCAAACTAATCGTGTTCTAATCATCAATTGAACACAAAAAACTCGAAAATCCCAATTATACAACTTATGAGAAAAAGAGTGTAGGACTTACTCTTAATATAAAATCGAGAGAAAGGAAGGGTAGGAAGATAGGCGGAGAGGGAGCTGGGCGCTGGTGGAGGCGGCGACGTATGTGGAGAATCGTGCGGCCCCTTTCTTCTCCTCTTCTTTTCTCTTTTCTTCTTCTCCTCTTCTTTTCTCTTTTCTTCTTCTCCTTTTCTTTCTCTGCTGCGTGGTGAGGTGAGTGATGTGTGTTTTTTTCTTTTCTTTTTTTTTTCTTTTATTTTTATATTGTGGTGAGGGAGAGTTTAGTAAGGGTATTTTGGTCATTTTACCTATTAGTTACCCAATTAGGAAATCGACTCCAAAAAGGAAAGTGACTCTAAATTTCCAAAAATGGAACATCGTAACTCTAAAATGAATATTTCTCGACGACCTTAGTAATTTAGGAATCCCAAAAATATGGGGTGTTACAGTCTTCCCCCCTTAAGACAAAGATTCGTCCCGAATCTTTAAACCTACTCTTCAAGATTTCACCCTCATCTAGCAACGTTGATCATAAGGAAGGGTAAGTATCACGAGGTAAGAGATGTTTGGGTGAAAGTTGGAACGGAGAATGACAAACAAATAACACATTAAGCACAGATCAAGCTCAAGTAACAAGCTCAATGGTGCCTCTTCATATGTCATAGTTTCATCCAACTCGATGGTTTCTGGGTTCAACACGTAGGACGGGTCGCTGACATAACGTCTGAGTTGTGAAACGTGAAACACATTGTGGACCTTATCAAGGTTCGCAGGCAAGTCTAACTCGTAAGCCACTTCCCCAACTTGTTTAGTCACCTTATAGGGTCCAATGAACTTGAGACTTAGTTTCCCTTTTTTCCCAAACCTCATTACACCTCTGGTGGGTGACACTCGTAAGAAAACTATGTCGCCTTGGTTAAACTCTATGTGGCAGCGAGTCTTGTCCGCATAGCTCTTTTGTCTGTCTTGAGCAGCTTTAAGCCTTTCCTGAATTAGCTTGACCTGATCTATCATTTCCGGAATATAGTCTAGACCCAAGACCATTGTTTCACTTATGTCATTCCAACAGTTTGGGCTCCTGCACGTTCTGCCATATAAAGCCTCGTATGGTGCCATCTTTATTGAGGCTTGATAGCTGTTGTTGTAGGAGAACTCGATCAAATCCAACTTATCCTCCCATCCGCCTTGATACTGTAAGGTACAAGCTCTTAACATATCCTCCAAAGTCTGATTTGCCCTCTCAGTTTGGCCGTCGGTGGCCGGGTGAAATGCGGTACTCATGAGAAGTTTCGTTCCCAAAGCCTCTTGTAACTTCTTCCAGAATCGAGAAACGAAGCGCGCATCACGATCAGACACAATCTCTTGTGGTGTACCGTGAAGTCGTAACACATGGTGTATGTAGGCGTCGGCTAGCTGTTTCTTTTTCCAAGTGTCCTTCATTGGTACAAAATGTGCGCACTTTGTCAGTCTATCTACGATCACCTAAATCATATTATTTCCCTTCTGTGTCCTAGGCAACCCTGCAATGAAATCCATGGATATGGAACTTCATTTCCATTCTGGTACCGGTAAAGGTTGTAATTTGCCTTGAGGTCTCTTGTGCTCGCTCTTAACCTTTTGACAAACCAAACACCTAGATACGAAGTCAGCACCATCCTTCTTCATTCCAGACCACCAGACACCTTCCTCAAATCTTGGTACATCTTATCACCTCCTGGGTGCACTGAATATTTGCTAGCATGAGTTTCGTTCAGGATTTTGTTCTTTAGTGTAGTGTCACTAGGTATGCAGACTCTGTCCTGAAATTGAATAATGCTATCACCACACTTCTTGAATGTTGGTACCACTTTGGTATTGGGCAATAGCCCTTAGGCCAGTGTACCTTAATAAAGACCCATATGATGCAACAAAACCCAGTTAAGGGCAGCCCTTAGATGAAAGCAAAACAGAGGGTCAGGATTGAGTGGGAAAACCTAGGATGATTCTAGGACCCCTATCATTTCCTATAAATACCCCCCTTTATGATCTATCAAAAGACAGGTTCTTACAAATTCTCTGATATTCAATCATTTCTCTGATTATTCCCCTTGATTTACGCATAAAAGACCCTTTTGTCTTTAGCGCCACCCCTTCTCGAGCCATATTCTGACTTAAGCGTCGGAGGGGCGACGCCTGATGAACACCAGGCTCCCTTTTTTGCAGGTACTCGGCGAGGCGTCCTAGCTCACTGTCCTTCGAAGAAACTGACTCCAACAAGTGGCGCCGTCTGTGGGGACAGTTTGAAAGGAAAGCCGATCGAGAGTACCATACGCATCGAAGATGGCTCCAAGAGGAAAGGCCACGTGACCCAAGGGAGCTGTGGCAGACGATAACCCCACCCTTGGTCGAGCTGACCCGGATCCCTCGCGCCTCGATAACCCCGGTGAGGGGACGTCGAGAGTGCTCGAGGCGGAGCGGTCAGCCCCCAAGGGGGGAGCCCAGCACACTCCAGAGGAGGATATGGAGGAGCAGGTAAATCTGGAGGAGGAATACGAGCCGACGGCTGACGAGGAGACGGAGAGCGAACCGCGTCCGAGGGACGTCGCCCTAATGAAGGAGTTAGTCGAGGCTCGCAGGAGGCTCGAAGTCCAGGCCGACTTGCAGCAACAAATGAATGAGCGGGTGGCGGAGCTGGAGAAACGGGTCGCCTCCCAGACCAAGGCTCCAATGGCCGAAGCGGCTCCCTCTAAGAGCAAGCGCAAGCGAGGCCCTCGAAAGACCACATCTCAACGAACCGCGACAGCCGTCCGCAGGATAAAGGAGATATATGATAAGAACTGGCCTATCGAGCTGAGGGATACCATCAACACCTTAAGGAAGAAGATGGAGGAAAAGGAGGCGACACAAGCCTCGCAAAAGAAGCATACGACGAATGGGGTAAAGGACAAGGGGAAAGGCGTCCTGATAGAGGAGAATCCCACGCGAGGACGATCCAAGCCTCATGCCAGCCACTCTCGGAGCCGGAAGAGATCCCACTCTCCGCGAAGAACGTCCAAGCATTCAAAGCCTTCGCCTCAAACGTCCAAGCCGTCTAGAAGCGCGACTCATGAGATCAGCTCGGACTCCACGAGCGGCGACTCAGAGTCCGCTTCGGAAAGCGAGGCCAGTTCGAGGCATCATTCGCATCCCCCAAGGAGGACTTTCGTGTCGGAATCACCCTCGCCCGGTGGATTCTCGAAGCTGAAAGGATTCCGGGAGTAAAGAAACCAAATATGATTAAGTACGATGGAGTCGATGACCCCTTCGATCCCTTATCATCCTACATACATAACATTGGGTATATGACAGAAGATGAGGCTATTGTGTGCCGTTTGTTCCCAACCACGCTGACTGGGATCGCTCAGCGTTGGTTCGACAAACTGCCGCCAGGAAGCATCCGTTCGTGGTCAGGGTTGAAGAAGAGGTTTCCCGGGCATTCCGTTACAAGTAAAACGAGGAAAAAGACTTCGATTCACCTGACTGGGGCGAAGCAGGGAGAACGTGAATCCCTGGACGATTACATCCAAAGATTCCGCTCGACTGCAACTCATGTTGCCAACTTATCTAATGAGATCGGAGTGACTGCGCTAGTTAATGGAATGGCCGAGGGAAAGTGTAAGTATGACCTCACGAAGCTCGAGCCCAAGACGCTCGAGCAAGCATATAAGCGAGCCGCTGCTCATATCAACGCCTCGCTGGTGAATAGGGCAGGGCACGTATCAAAGGAGGCCTCCACCCCTCGAACCAAGCCACAGCAACGCCTTGGCCCTCCCGTGATGCACAGCAAGAAGCTATACCGGTTCAATACTTCTCTCAGGACTGTGTTCATGGCGATTAAGGAGTTAGACCTGCTAAGGCCTCCCAAACCCATGACACAGGACGATCGAAGAAACATGAACCTATTTTGTGAATATCACATGGAAAATGGCCATGGGACGGCGAGTTGCAAGGATCTCGAAGAAATGCTCGAAAGGTTGGTTGATAATGGAATGCTAAATAGATACTTAAAGCGTCTGAAAGGATAAAGGAACCGGTACAAACAAAACAATACCCAGAGAGGTCCTCGAGGCAGCGGTCAAGCGAGGAATGGTGAAAGGGCCCGAAGCCCGGGAGTGATCGCCACCATCTCGGGAGGCCTCGAGAGCGGAGGACCGAGCCATCAAGGTCGTAAAACCAACATGAGACATTTTTTCAACTCGGTCTCCACCGCTCTCCCTGAAATTGTGATTCCCATGATGATGATTCAACAGTCAGATATCAAGAATGTTAGGACAGCTCATGACGATCTGGTAGTGATCACCATACAGGTGGCCAACAAGATGGTTCGAAGATCACTGGTAGACACGGGCTCGTCAGTTGACTAAATAACATTCGAATGCCTCAAGAAGCTGAAATACATTATGAAGGACATCACTCCGCTCCGAGAACCTATAGTCGTCTTCGGCGGGCAGACGATCTATCCCATGGGGACGATTCGCCTGCCAGGCACCGTGGGCGAGGGAGCAGACATGAGGCGAGCCCACATCGATTTTGTAGTCATTGACATCCCATGTGCTTATTACATTGTTATAGGGAGGCCATTGCTGAATGATATTGTTGGGCTAGTTTTTCCCCTGGGTCTGCTGATGTTGTACGTCACAGATGATGGCCGAGCCGCGATCATCCGAGCTGACCAAAAGGTCGCTCGAGAATGCTATCATGCGGGACATAAGCCTCCCATGATAAATCCTAGCGAGGCGCGAGGAGAGGAGCCGCCCTCGAATAAGAGAAAAGAAGCAAGCACGACAAAGGCCCCGACCGAATCGTTTTGCTTAGAAACGATAGACGCCCGACACGGCCTCAAAGGGCCGACCCAGCCCTTCGAGGAAACGGAAGAAATTGCTCTGGAAGAGGAAAGAGCCGATCGAACTGTTCGAATAGGCAAGTCCATCGAACCCGAGGTTAAGGCCCCTCTGACATCATTGCTAAGAGAATTCAAAGATGTGTTCGCGTTCGCGATTGAAGAGATGCCAGGGCTCGATCCCTCGGTCATCACTCACAAACTGAACGCCGACCCCACAAAGAAGCCAGTCCATCAGAAGCAGCGTCACTTTGGGACTGAGCGAGCCCGTGCTATCAAAGAGGAAGTCGACCGATTGCTCGGAGCTCGGTACATTGAAAGATGCACATATCCAGTTTGGCTATCTAATGTGCTGCTGGTGAAGAAGCCAAACGGGTCGTGGAGAATGTGCGTCGACTTCATGAATTTAAACAAGGCTGCCCTAAGGACGGTCAGCCATTGCCTCAAATGGATCGGTTGGTGGATTCCACCTCGGGGCATGAGCTGCTAAGCTTCATGGATGCTTATGCTGGGTACCACCAAGTCCCAATGGAGGAGGAGGATAGGCCGAAGACTGCCTTTACCACACCCTTGGGGGTATACATGTATCGAGTGATGCCGTTCGGCTTGAAGAATGCTGGAGCCACGTTCCAAAGGTTGGTGAACCAATTGTTCAAGGAACAAATTGGGAGGAACATGGAAGCGTACGTTGACGATCTGATCGTCAAAAGCATTCAAGCCAACGACCACCAAAAGGACCTCAGGGAGACCTTTGAGACATTGAGAAAGTATGGAATGAATGAAGCTCAACCCAAAGAAGTGCGCATTTGGAGTTAGGTCTGGAAAATGCTTGGGTTTCCTCGTCAGTCAAAGAGGAATCGATGCAAACCCATAAAAGATCAAAGCCATCTTGGAGATGCCATCGCCCAGAAGTGTGAAGGATGTGCAACGGTTGACAGGGTGCGTCGCCGCCCTAGGACGCTTCATTGCGAAGTCGGCCGACCGTTGCTTGCCATTCTTTGCCGCCCTCAAAAAGAAAAAGAACTTTGAATGGGATGAGCAAGCGGAGAAGTCGTTCCAAGAACTGAAGGAGTATTTGACAAAAATCCCGAAGGTATCTATGCCTCGAGAGAAGGAGGACTTATACCTATACTTATCTGCAAATGAACATGCAGTCGGAGCTGTGCTAGTAGTTGAGCGCGAGGGGGCCCAAAGCCCTGTGTACTACGTGAGCCACGCCTTCGCAGGGGCTGAGCTGCGATACCCTCCGCTCGAGAAGCTTGCCTTGGCATTGCTCATCTCGAGCCGACGCCTCCGACCCTACTTTCAGAGTCATAAGATCATCGTGAGAACCAATTATCTCTGAGAAAAAATATTGAACCACTTGGACGGAAATGGACGGTTGCCTCGATGGGCCTGCGAGATGAAATGCCACGGCATCGAGTACGAGTCGAGACGCCGCCTCCAGGGGCAGGCCCTGTCCGACTTCGTAGTCGAGGCGGCATTCAACGAACCGGAGGGACCCCTGAAAGAGCAATGGACGCTGTATGTTGACGGCTTGTCCAGCTCGGCTGGAAGCGAAGCGGGCATGATTGTCATCCTCCCGGGAGGGGAGAGGATGGAGTATGCGCTTTGCTTCGGCTTCGAGGCGACCAACAACGAGGCAGAATATGAAGCCCTTATTGCTGGAATTCATATGTGCCTGGCGGCGGGAGCCACTGACATGAGAGCCTTCTCAGATTCAGCCATTGTGGTGAACCAAATCAACAACAAATTCGAGGCGAAGGAACACAAGGCTCAATACAGGGATAAGGTTCGGACCCTTACCAAGAAACTCACACACTTCCAAATTGAGCAGATCCCACGATCAGAAAATCAACAAGCGGACGCTTTGGCTCGACTGGCCAGCTCATCCATCAATGACAACCCACGGGTCGTCAAGTGGGAGCTGTTGCCATTTCGGAGTATTGATCCCATGGCTCGCATTTTCGTACTCGACCAGAGTCCTGAGTAGATGAGACCATTAATAGCATATCTTAAGGATGGAGAGCTTCTGGATGACCCGAAGCGAGCCAAGGCGATCGAAAAAGGAGCATAATGGTTCACCTTGATCGACGGGGAACTGTACAAGAAGGGATATTCTCAGCCGTTTATAAAGTGTGTTGACCCGGTGGAGGATAATTATATTCTGAGAGAAATCCACTTTGGAGAGTGCGGAGCGCATAATGGAGCTCGTGCGTCGGCATCAAAAGCCCTGCGAGCAGGATTCTTTTGGCCGACCATGCAGGCCGATGTAGTTGCGATGTTGAAGAACTGTGACAAATGACAGCGCTTCGGTCCAGTCAGTAAAAGACCTCCCACTCAGCTCCAGCCAATCTCAACACCTCTCCCTTTCGCAAGATGGGGCTTGGATATCTTGGGGTCGTTCCCCAAGAACTCCACTCAGAAGAAATTCATAATTGTGGCAGTCGACTATTTCACGAAATGGGTCGAAGCCGAGGCGCTAGAGAGAATCACCGACCGAGACATCACCAACTTTATCTGGAGGAATATACTTACCAAGTTCGGAGTCCCTCGAATGTTCACATTCGACAATGGGACTCAATTTGACAGTAAGTACTTCAAAGAATATTGTGCCCAGTTCGGCGACAAGACTTGTTACACATCTGTGGCCAACCTTCAAGGAAACGGGCAGGTCTAGTCGTCGAACAAGGTGATCCTACACGGGCTAAGGACCATGGTTGAAGGAGCCAAAGGGAAATGGGTCGATGAGCTGCCTGGTATTTTGTGGGCCATCCGCACCACGGCGAAGCGAGCCACGGGGGAGACCTCTTTCCAGCTTGTGTATGGATCGGACGCTGTCCTTCCAATTGAATGGGGAGCCAAATCTATTCGCATAAGCACCTACGAGCCCGAGGAGAATGAAGTTGAGCAGCGAGCCGCGCTCGACCTTCTCCCCGAGTGCCGAGGCAATGCATTGCCTAAGGTTGAAAAGCAAAAGCAACAGATGGCCAAAGCATTCAACAGAATGGTTCGACCAAGAAAGCTAGAAGTTGGAGACATGGTCCTCAGAAATGCTAAGGCAACAGGAAAGAAGCTTCGAGGAGGAAAGTTGAAGGATAAGTGGGAAGGGCCCTATCTAGTGGTCGAGCAAGTAAAAGAAGGAACGTTCCGACTCAGTACCTTAGAGGGTGAAATGGTACAGAGGCCGTGGAACCTTTACAATCTCAAGAAGTATTACGCTTAGTCGTTAGTCAAATCAATGTCATGTACTATCTTTGTAGTCCTAATCAAAGCTCGCAGTGGCGAGCCGTAGTTTGTAATATTTCCGAACGAGTTTCTGGCCACGAGCCGTAGTATGTACTTTGTTTTTAAGTAATGAAAGGCCGAGGGCCGCGATGTTATGTAATACTTGGCACTGTTAAATCCCCCAACCCCACCCCCTCCCAGAGCCGTCAAAGACGTCAACAAATCAAGCGTGAGGCAAGTCAACGCTTCAACCACCTCCTTGAAAAAGGAGCCGAGTGCAATCACCCAAATGGGGAGTCACTCGATGCGTATAAGATACGCAGAACTTTCACCTGAAAGGTGGGAGAAGTGCTATCACCCGAATGGGGAGCCACTCGAGACGTACAAAAGTACGCACTATGCCCCTCTTCGGAGGCTAGCCGAGTGCAATCGCCCATGCGGGGAGTCACTCGAGGCGTTTCGCCAAGACAAGAGTCTATAAATTGCCCTACTAAGGTCGAGGGCATTGTTACAACTAACAATTGCCTGGAGCGGGTTAGAAGTTGCCCCACCTTAATAGCGACACGCGTTCCCAACTAGGGCTCGCGTCGAATAAAAAGTTCAGCTCAGAACAAATTCGCCTACGATGGATAAAATCCCGTAGCTCCCTAAACTTCTACTTGGAAAAAGGGAGGCCAATGGGAAGCCTCCCCTCGAATTGCTTACTGCTAGTAGACGGGCTTCGACGAAGTATTTTTACTAACACCCCTCGCAAGCATACCACAACCCATGGTAGAACCAAGGCACCCCGAGCATAAGTATCCGATAAATAATCGAACTAAGGCAGGGGCTAAACGGGACGCAACCCCGTTGACCCTCCCAAAACGAAGGGAGGGGGACGAGCTGTTCGAGCCCATGTGATATTCGAGCCGAGAATGCTTGAACCATCATATGCATTGCACCGAACGGTCACCCTTTGCAAGGAGTCGAGTGTCGCCGTAACTCAAAGACAACGACCCATTCAGCCCCGAGCGACATTCGCCTCGAGGGCGAGACTGTATACGGGCAACCGTGAAGTAAGTCAGACAAGCGAGTTAGTAATGATAAGCACTCAATGGTGCGCCGCACTAATAGGTCAAAATAAGTCGAGGCCAAACACCCTGAAAAATGGGCGACCTCGACGACAATATTGAGTATTAAAAGGCCAAACACCCTCGCAAGGGCGGCCGACGTACGCAAAAAAAAAAAAAAAAAAAAAATCATTGTATTGTTTTACAGGGCACATTGCCCAGTTAATATCTACTTCTGAGAGGTTGATGCAGAGTCCTCAGCCGGCCTGGTGAAGTCGAAAGTCGCAGGAAGGTCATACATATCTTTCTTAGACGCGGCCTCCTCCGCCGCCGCTTCCGCGTCGAGATCGGCGTCCTCATCTTCGGCTTCTCCTTCCTCGGGGACCTCACCAGCTTCCTCCTTGTTGTGCTTATCCAGCTCGGCACTGTAGGCAGCCTCGAATTCCTCCTCGGACAGCTCGAGGGTACTAAGATTGAAGTTTTTGAGAGCCGACCTTGCGAGCCGAAGGCCCAGCACGATACCCTCTTGCTTAGACGAAGCCTTAGCAAGATCGGTCAGGTAGACGTAGCCAGCCGAGGCAAGGAAAGTGGAGACAGCCGAACAAGCCCGACTCGCCCAGAAGGTCACATGGCTCGAGGCAATGACCAACTTGAGACTCAGTTGGTCAGCGTCTGCCTTAGCCTGGGACAGCTCTCTCGCCAGCGAGATGGCCTTCGCATCTGCTTCCGACATAGCAGCCATCGCCTTCTCATTTTGCTCATGCCATTCGGCGACATTCTTCTTGGCCTCCGCCAACTCGCGCTCGGTTGCCTCCCTCGCCACCTCCGCCTCCCTCAGCTTCGACTCCATCATCGAGCACTTCTCCTTCCATTCAGCTGCCTCGCTCTGAGCCTTTGCCAGCTCAGCCTCGCGAGTGTACTCGTCAAGGATCTGCTCGGCGCCGCGCCTCTCGCCTTGGCTAACCAGCATGGCGACCTGCGAATAGGGAAACTGTTAGTATTCGATGAGGCATAAGAAGGAAAAAGGAACATTTGTTATGAGTAACTAGAGAGCGAGTGCTACCGCTTGCTGAGCCCTGTTGTCGGGCCGAGGGGTACTACGAGCCAACTCACACAACGGCTCGGCGGCCCTCCATATGTCAGGAGTTCCAGGCAAAGCCCCCAAGGCACGCTGAGAAGCTAAACGATCGAGGCACAAAAGTCAGAAAAAAACAGCACCAAATATAGACGCAAGGAAACGGTTCTAGGAAATTACCCGTCAAAGGGTCCGAGCCGCCTACATCCGATCTCTTGGCAGCCAATGTCTCGCCCCCCTCGAGTGGCCTCTTGCCTCGACGCCGAGCAGTGAAAGCGCCCTACGATGGCCGAGGCGTCAGTGTCAAGGAAAAGTCACCATTACAAAATGGGAGTGTCAACAGAAGAAACAAGTTAGGATTACCTCTTCGTCCTCGTCCTCGGAGCCATCCGAGGCCACGATGGGGATCACCCGAGGAGTCGTTACCCCGGGACCGATCACGACGTCCGAGGCCCTCGGCCTCGGAGCCGTGCATGTGGAGCCCTGCACTAGAGCTCCACGAGGGATCATAGAGTAGAGGGGTGTGGCAGCTTCGGCCATCGAGCGAGTGGCAGCTCGGGCCATAGTAAGAGGCGTGGCTTGGATGGGAGTGGTCAACACGTCCAAATCTGGAGCGACCCTTTGATATGGTCGAGGCTGATTTGGCCCAGCTGGCGGAGGCTGGGGCCGAGATGATGGAGAGGTCCTCGTTGTAGTCGGTCGGTCTCCCGTTGCTCGGGCCTCGCCTCCTCGCGGAGTCGTTCTAGCCGCCTCAGATCGGGCAGCGTTTCGAGCGATCCTCGAGCTCTCCCTCCTAGCCCATTGAGCCATGAGTCGATTAAGGTTAGGCATAGTCTTTACACCGATCCTCGGTGTTAGAGAGCCTCAGAACTGTGTCCCGAAGCACTCGACGGCCAGGGGATTGGTACGACACGTCAAGATGGCTACTCAACGGAGAGTTATCGCTCGTGGTCAGCCAGTAAAACATATTCTTCTAGTCAGGCCCTCGGCCAGGCTTCCCGGGGTGAGTAACGATCTGATGAGTCGTGGTCTTGCCTCGGACGGCGAAGTTTTTAAACCCCCACTGGTCGTTGGTAGTGGTGTGAAGGTACCGGAAAAGGTTGACGGACAACGGAATCCTCACCGCTCGGCAGGTCATTATGAAGCCATTTAAGGTGGTGAAGGCGTTGACGGAGAGCACGGAGGGGCAAATGTCGTAATAATTTTGAACGTGCCGAGAGAAGGAGCATAAGGGCACGCGAAACCCATAAGAGAAGGCGAACGCGTGCACTCCGAGGCAATTGTCCGGGGGTGACGCGCATACCGAGCCCGCGGCAGGGACCACTAGAGTGAAGGGATCACGAATGTGATTCTCCCTCTCGAAGGCCCAAACAACAGCATCCGTTTGAGATATCCGCCACTTTTCATCGACCACCGCCGTGGTGAAAGTGTTCGCATGAACCCTATTAGGAGGGGCTCGAGGCGCCATTGAGTGAGGGGGTTCCTGCCAGGGGTTAACGCCCGAATTAGGATCGATACGAATGGTTCGAGCCCGTCTCGGGTCTGTTGAACCCCCTGACCTCTCGCGAACAGTTTGTTTAGCTCTCGCCATCTGAAAGAAAGAGAGAGGCAGTCACACACTCACCTCATGCGAGCCATCGGCTTTCATTTCCCTTTCCCGAGGACGAGACTGAACACCCCACACTCGATGGGTCGACTAGGAGTCGAGGAGATCGAAGGGTCGAAGTGGGGAAAGCAAGTCAACCGCATGGCTTATCGCTTCCCACCGCCGACCTCGAAAACCGAGTATGCCATCGGGCGTTATCTGGGTTCCCAATCTCAGCGCACTCGGCCGGCATCCCATTGCCGCCGGAGCGAGACCGACAACCCGGATTCGTCACCGGACAAGACACGCACAGTAATCGGAGAAGGAAGGTAGCACAAGATCGGAAAGAAAACAACGCCGCCGGAGTCCAAAGCTTAGTCGGAGAAGGAGCACGGGCAGAGCAAAAAGTGAGAAAGGAAAAATTTCGGAGGAAGAAAGTGAAAAAGGTTGAAAGTGAAAATGAGGGAAACCCTCACCCTATTTATAGAGGTAACAGGCGAGGGGCAAAAACGTAAAAGCACAAAAATTTTACACAACTTTCCATACGCCGTCCGTCATCATTACGGCGCAGGAGTCGAAAAGTTTTCGCATTTTCCCGAGGTTACTTTATGCGGGAATCGAGGAATCAGTTGGTGTGCAAACCGCCAAAATTCCTGCAGAGTCCCAAGGAAAGTAATGAGTGCGAAAATTTCGAGCTCTCCCAGGCGAGGGATCGAGGACTCGAAACGGGTGAAATTTTCGAACCATTATCGGTACAAGTCATCGCTTCCCCAGCCTAAGGGGTGAAATTTTCGAGCTCTCCCGGGCGAGGGATTGAGAACCCTAAAGGGGCAAAATTTTCGAATCATTATCGGTTCGAGTCATCTCTTCCCCCGCCTAAGGGGTGAAATTTTCGAACTGTCCCAGGCGAGGGATTGAGGACCCGAAAGGGGCGAAATTTTCGAATCATCATCGCTTCGAGCCATCGCTTCCCCCGTCTAAAGGGCGAAATTTTTGAACTCTCCCAGGCGAGGGATTGAGGACTCGAAAGGGGCGAAATTTTCGAATCATATTCGATTCGAGCCATCACATCCCCCGCCTAAAGGGCGAAATTTTCGAGCTCTCCCAAGCGAGGGATTGAGGACTCGAAAGGGGTGAAATTTTCGAATCATAATCGATTCTAGTCATCACTTCCTCCGCCTAAGGGGTGAAATTTTCGAACCATTATCTGTTCGAGTCATCGCTTCCCCCGCCTAATGGGTGAAATTTTAAAGCTCTCCCAGGCGAGGGATTGAGGACTCGAAAGGGGCGAAATTTTCGAATCATAATCCATTCGAGTCATCACTTCCCACGCCTAAGGGGTGAAATTTTTGAACTCTCCCAGGTGAGGGATCGAGGACTCGAAAGGGGTGAAATTTTGAAACCATTATCGGTTCGTGTCATCGCTTCCATCGCCTAAAGGGCGAAATTTTCGAGCTCTCCCAGGCGAGGGATCGAGGACTCGAAAGGGATGAAATTTTCGAACCATTACAGGTTCGAGCTATCGCTTCCCCCGCCTAAAGGGCGAAATTTTCGAACTCTCCCAGGCGAGGGATTGAGGACTCTAAAGGGGCGAAATTTTCGAATCATAATTGATTCGAGCCATCGCTTCCCCCTCCTAAAGGGCGAAATTTTCGAGCTCTCCCAGGCGAGGGATCGAGGACTCGAAAGGGGTGAAATTTTCGAACAATTATAGGTTCGAGCCATCGCTTCCCCCGCGTAAAGGGCGAAATTTTCGAACTCTCCCAGGCGAGGGATTGAGGACTCGAAAGGGGCGAAATTTTTGAATCATAATCGATTCGAGCCATCATTTCCCCCGCCTAAGGGGTGAAATTTTCGAGCTCTCCCAGGCTAGGAATCGAGGACTCGAAAGTGGTGAAATTTTCGAAACATTATCGGTTCAAGCCATCACTCCCCACGCCTAAGGGTGAAAATTTTCGAGGCATTTTAAACTAGTCAGAAGTGTACGAGAGTCCCAATAGGGTACGTTGCATCACACGGCTTTACCAAGGTCCACATAGTACACCTCGATAAAGGGCAGCCAGGAGTCGTACCCTAGTCGCTGCTAATGAGTCCGCCCCTGTCGACAATGAAGGGCGCGACCAGGCTTCGAAGGGCTCTGTTGGTACCACTTTGGTATTGGGCCATAGCACTTAGGTCAGTGTACCTTAATAAAGGCCCATATGATGGAACAAAATCCAGTTAAGGGCAGCCCTTAGATGAAAGCAAAATAGAAGGTCAGGATTGAGTGTGAAAACCTAGGATGATTCCTAGGACCCCTATCATTTCCTATAAATACCCCCCTTTATGATCTATCAAAAGACAGGTTCTTACAAATTCTCTGATATTCAATCATTTATCTGATTATTCCCCTTGATTTACGCATAAAAGACCCTTTTTGTCTTTAGCGCCACCCCTTCCCGAGCCATATTCTGACTTAAGCGTCGGAGGGGCGACGCCTGGTGAAAACCAGGCTCCCTTTTTTGCAGGTACTCGGCGACGCATCCTAGCTCACTGTCCTTCGAAGAAACTCACTCCAACACTAATCTATTGATATTATACTTTTCAACACTCAAATAAGGGAAAATTATTCCGTAGAAGCGAAAGTAGGTACTCTCGCTGAGCTGGCACACGCATGTCAGACAGCTGGCCGGTCTGAATAAATTAAAAAACAGGATCAAAATAATTCAAAACCGGCCCAAATCAATTTTTTTTAAAAAAAATACACACATTACTTTCTTCTCTCTCCTCACCAACCGCCGGCAATGCTACGGACGACCTGGCGACATCAACCGAAGACTGGTCGCGCTCATGCGAACTCCTCTAACATGCAGCCGGATACACTGTCCCAACCACCGCCCTAACCACCTCACCTACCCTATTTGTCGCGACCAAGAACCTCCATCTATAATTCACGCCAGAGAGAAGAGAAAGATAGTGAGATTGTTTTTTTTTTTTTTTTCTTAACAGAAAAGTGAGATTGTAGTGTATATTTTTTTTAAGGGGATATTGTATTCTTTTGGGTGAAGGATTAGGAAGAGTCTGGAAGTTTTGGGAGAGTGAGAGAGAGGAGATAAGAAATGTGTGGACTGTGGAGTGCGTGTGGTAGTTAGGAACAAAAATAGATTTCTTTTTTCTTTATTATTGATGTATAAGACCAACAGTAGTATACGCGTATGTATTGTAGCATGTAGAAATGAATGCATGTATTTTAGCAATGAAGAATGAATGTTTGAAAGTTATGCATTTCATTTCATTTTAGCATACCAATTATTGACTATTCGGTAGTCCGTATAATGTAAAATTTATATATTTTAGTATACAATTTCTGTACTTTAGCGTAAAATTTATTTACTTTAGTTTAACTTTTATGTACTTTAGCGTAAAACTTATGTACTTTAACGTAAAATTTATGTATTTTAGCTCAAATTTTATGTACTTTAGTTTAACTTTTATGTACTTTAGCGTAAAACTATTGTACTTTAGCTCAACTTTTATGTACTTTAGTGTAAAACTTATGTACTTTAACGTAAAATTTATGTACTTTAGCTCAAATTTTATGCACTTTAAGGTAAAATTTATATACTTTAGCTCGAATTTTATGTACTTTGGCTTAAATTTTATATACGATAGAGTATAATTATGTAATTAACAAATTATGCAATTATGTACTTTAACAAATTATGTACTTCAGCAGTAAATACTCTAGTGTATCAATTATGCAATTTAGCGTATTTGTTGTGAACTCTAGCACTTCATATTTTACTTTAGCATCTAAAGCATGTACGTTAGCGGAGTAGTTACGTTAGCGGAGTAGTTACGTACTTTAGTTTATCAATTATATAATTTTACATTTTCCTTACGTACCTTACCATGTAATTCATGTATTTTAGCGTATTAGCTATGTACTTTAGTGTATTAATTATGTACTTTAGCGTAGTAGCTATGTACTTTAGTGTATTAATTATGTACTTTAGCGTAGTAGCTATATACTTTAGTGTATTAATTATGTACTTTAGCGTAGTAGTTATGTATTTTAGTGTATCAATTATGTAATTTAGCTCTAACTTATATGCAGTATATAGTACAAATAGTACACTTTATCTTTTACAAAATATATTTTATTTTATTAGTTTTTCTTGTGTCAAACGATGTGTATTTCTGTAGTTATGTTACATACGGAGTATCATGGTATATACGGAATACTCTTTAGAAAAAAACATAATAAAGAAAATAAAAAGATACCTAGAAAACCAACTAAGGACTAAGGAGTAAGTGACACAAACCCATATGCGGCCCTCTTCATTTTGCCATTTGCATTTCCCAGGTACGCACCCTCCCTCTCTCTCCTAAGAAAAACACAATTTACCCATTTTAACCCCATTTTCCCGTTTCTCTCTCCTCCCTAATCTCCTCATCCCAACCAACAACCATTACTCCCGCCCCTTCACCAACTCGCATGCACGACTACCGTCTTCAACTAGCCGGATCTCCATCTAGAGCGAGAAAAGGGTCCGCGAGTGGGGAGGGAGTCATTGGCGATTGAAACAGGAGGTCGGGGTGATATTGTCAACTTGAACCATCACAAATGACGTCGCCGGCGACGGAGGTGGTGGTGTCTAGCACTACTGTGCCGGCAGCAGGAGGCGGTCATGTGGTGGAGCGGGAGGAGAGATAAAAGGTGGGAGGTGTTTTTTTCACAAATAAACCGGTTTAAAAAAAAGGGTGATATCGTGCTGGCGTGGAGGTGACGTGGCACCGGGACTAGGTAGTCCCGGGAGTAGGGTATACGGCCCGGGTGAAATGCGGTACTCATGAGAAGTTTCGTTCCCAAAGCCTCTTGTAACTTCTTCCAGAATCGAGAAACGAAGCGCGCATCACGATCAGACACAATCTCTTGTGGTGTACCGTGAAGTCGTAACACATGGTGTATGTAGGCGTCGGCTAGCTGTTTCTTTTTCCAAGTGTCCTTCATTGGTACAAAATGTGCGCACTTTGTCAGTCTATCTACGATCACCCAAATTATATTATTTCCCTTCTGTGTCCTAGGCAACCCTGCAATGAAATCCATGGATATGGAACTCCATTTCCATTCTGGTACCGATAAAGGTTGTAATTTGCCTTGAGGTCTCTTGTGCTCACTCTTAACCTTTTGACAAACCAAACACCTAGATACGAAGTCAGCCACATCCTTCTTCATTCCAGACCACCAGAACACATTTCTCAAATCTTGGTACATCTTATCACCTCCTGAGTGCATTGAATATTTGCTAGCATGAGTTTCGTTCAGGATTTTGTTCTTTAGTGTAGTGTCACTAGGTATGCAGACTCTGTCTTGAAATCGAATAATGCCATCACCACACTTCTTGAACAATTCGGGCTCCTTTGCCAATTTATCCATAAACGACTTATCTACCGATTGCAATTCTTTTATCTCGCCCAAGACGTCGTCCCCAATAGCTATGGTTCCTGACGTCGCTCCTGGTTCAGTCAGCTGAACTCCGAAATTGAGGAATTCGTCTCTTAGCCTCTCCCTTTGGACTACCAAGTGAACCGTATGTAGAGACTTCCTACTCAGTGCGTCTGCCACGACGTTGGCTTTTCCTTTATGATACTGTATTTCCATATCGTAGTCCTTGATCAATTCCAACCATCTCCTCTGTCTATTATTCAATTCCTTCTGAGTAAATATGTACTTTAAACTCTTATGGTCGGAGAAGATCTTAAACGAAACCTCAATTAGGTAGTGTCTCCTTGCCCTTTTAACTTAACTAGTATGATCACAATCCCATTTCCACTTATCTAAAAATTCCGTGTTTGATTGTCTAATATTGTCGAATTCCTTCACGACAGCTTCGACGTATGATTCTGCTCCTTTAAAAATTTGACCTCATTCACTTCATACACATTGCAGCAAGATCGTTTCAAGAACCATATCTTAAATTGATGGTAAGATCAAATTCTTCCACTACTAAAACTTCAAGATACGACACTACAAGTGTTGGGAGTCTCAAAAGGGGCACTACAAAGCTACTACATACCATGAAGCTTTTACATTCGACCATCTTGTTAATCTTTATCAACCCAATCCAACGTTCCATTGCCTTCGTATGAAGCTACTCATCAAATGACCGTACCTCTATAATTTGAGCTTCTTAACAACTTTAACCCAAAAATATATACTACCAAAGTAGATGTTTCTTTCATTCACCATGAATACACTCCTTCCACTTTGTTCATTGCACATCTAATGTCGTTATCAACCCAATACTATACAAACGATGATTGTTAGTGTCACCCTATTTCCACTTTAGCTCATCCATTAATTATGATTAACAATTACCATAGGAGGGTTGTCACTAGGGCATAATATATACGCATACTAACGAATTGTAGCATCTTATAATCACGTAAGGCGCCAAATTACACCCAACTGGCTGAATTCAGAATTAGGCCCCCTGTCCTTAAATCATCCCACTTTATTCCCTGGATCCCAATAGACACATCATAAATGCCAAATCCATAAATCCTTTCGCTACCTTATCTCGCAAAGTTAAGATTCAAGGTCTTATAGATTACTTCAAGATGAATCTATTCTCCACAATCAAATCTCATAGCCATGCACCACGGGTTGTGGTTCAACTTCGCGAACCCCATTGCATTTCTTTATGTGCACATACCACTTACTACAACTTTAATGTGTTTACAATCTTATTATATGACACCCCACTTGATCCCATACCTTAATATGTATCGGTTTTCCTTTACTCGAACTTATAACCTATTGATTCAACTCAGGATGTCAAGTCCAAAGATGGTAGAAGGTCTCTTTTGGGTATAGCTTACATGTCCAATAGTTTATCTATAAATGGTATAGTAGTCTTTCAAAACTAAAATTTCAACATAGAGGATACTTATTTTCTTCTTAATCTTGCACCTTTGTGCTATGAGTCCCAAAACAATTCTTATTTCATTCCCTAATTATTCGAATTGTACCAAAATTTCAGCATATAGACACCTAACTAGTGTAGAACCAGTTGGCATAGCGATCTAACTCCATAGTTGATGCCAAAATCATAACCATTTATTATACAATCGAGTCATATCCATGAGTGAGTAAGTTTCCCTAACAACTTATATGACCGAGAAATCCTTAAATCCATCTTTCTTTTACCTTCTTCACATTACAAAGTAGGCCAAGTACTTACGAGAAAATGCATATATACATCACGAGAAAATGCATATATACATCATCTCTTAGAGTTGGATCTTCCTCCAGTCAGTCCACCATTCCCTTGGGGTTAAATTCTCCATAATATATAATTACTCAAGATGTATTCAAGCATCACTCCTCGCATATGGAATGCCCAACACTTTGATCATGTGACCCCCAAAAGAAGTTCATGTACCAATGTTCAGAAGCCCGTCTATTCTCATTCCATTGGTTACCAGAGTCATTCCCACACACCATTTTTTTTTTAATTGATAGTAACAAACTAAATTAGTAGCATAGCATAACATTTAAGGTATCTCGCACCTTTATTGAAAGATAATAGAGATCAATGAAATAAAATAAAATAAGCAATAAATCTGTTTACCTTTTAAAAAAGCCTTAGCTCTCCTTCTGTAGCATTGCTACAGTGCTTCCCCCAAAACGCAGCCTCTTGTTCATAAAACGCGCGTTCTTTCCACCAAACGCAGGCCTTTTCTTCTCAAAAGGCAGAGGCCGCTACTGTTCATCAGGAACAGTGTTGAATCCGATGGGTGACGCGTGACCTCACTTGCTTCGTTAATCCTGGCCGTCCCCTTCATACCTCATATACTCTTGTATCTTGTTCTCTCTCTCCTGGATGCCTCCCTTTCCTCTTCATTTCACTCATACTCTAATTCTCTCTCCTCATTCGGCGCGGATCAGGTTTGTTGATCTCTAATTTTTTTTAATTTTAACATTGTTGTGTCTCGGATCATTAGAGTAATGGATTTCTGATTTAATTACTCCATGTTTTTGTTGTTTTGGGTTGTATCTTTTGGGTTTATTGTTTCAATTTCTGATTGCTTGAGTTGATGGTTAAGTTTTTGGGTTCAATTTTTCTTCTGATTTGGTTTGTTCTTCATTATAATTAGTTTCGAATTTTAAACCTAATTCTACTGGTTTTTTTTTTTTGTTTTTTTTGTTTTTTTTTTTTTCTGATTTTTGTTGATTTCTGATATCTCTTATTTCTGATTTTGTTGATTTTGTTAAGCCTAATCTCAATTTTGTGATTTCTGATTTTTCTACCTATTTGGATTTTGGTTTTCAATTTCGACTTCATTTCTAGGGTTTGGAAGATCGATGACTTCGGAACAAGTTCAATGCCCACATTAAAGAAGTATGTAACTTATCTTAAATTCTGATATGAGAATTCTTCGTGATTGTGTTCTTTGGGATTTTGGTACATTAGTTTAGGATTTTCTGGGGCTTTGTTAACTTTGCTTTGAGTATCAATTGATTATTACTTTTTTTTTTTCAAGTTTGATCGATTGATTGATATGATGATGATGATCAAAAGGTAACAGGGAGTTTCGTAAATAGGTGGAACAAGACGCGCACATTTGTGCTATCTCTGCTGCTTGGGTTTAATTTATGCTGTGTTGATCAGACTTGGACTTGGTTGTTAATCTGTAGCTTCTTGATAAATCTTAGCAGCATAGATTTTGGGTATAAAAAAAATTTACCCGTTGTAAGATAACATTGTCTCCATAGAATCTGGTTTCTAAAAATCGTGTAAGAAACCGCCTATCGAGATGGAAATGCAGCCGTTAGGATACCAGTGGTCAAGTCTGAATTTGTTTCACATTACTAGACAGCTGAACCCCCAAGTATAAGTCTCTAGTTGGACGGATTTGGTAGTACCATAGATTTTAGGTCAGATGAAATGGAATAATTGGGGTAATAGATCTCTTACAGTTTT
>JBBYHQ010000010.1:10542494-10552957 GCA_038382645.1 Spergularia azorica | reverse complement strand
TTCATTTTTGGGTGACCATGGTAGGAAGGACATCGCTAAGAATAAATTGATCATGTTTAAATTGGAGTAAGGATATATATATGCGAAAGAGCGAGAGAGTTCTTAAAAAAACTGTATTTGTTGAGCATAAGAGTCGCAGGAAATGTTACATCTTTTCTTATATTACCAGCTTGTATGAGAAAGAATCAAATGCAACAATTTGAAATGGCAAGTCAGAGACTAACAACTCTAGCTTAGTATCTTTGGTAAATCCAACTAGACGGATCTTCACGGGAACCAAGTTCTGGCATATTGGATTGGTGATCCAATCAGAGAGAGGCTTATAGGAAAAGTAACCATAGTTCTCAAGCTCAGTCGTGCCACTGCTTGTATGAAAAGTCTATAGATTATACTAGCTTGCATGAAATGAAAGAAATGCGTAATGCATGTATGCCATGTACAATGGAGTTAATTTTTATAACATCCCGCTGAAAATTTTTGGCTCACCTATTGAGCAGGTAGTGATTGGATCACCCATGTGTTGTTGACCGTTCTTAATGCCGTAATTATGTTGGTTAAAGTATATGCTGCTTCAACTCCATTGCTGTCAGATATCTCAAATTCCCAATCACCCTTTTCTACCGCATTTTTGGTCTGCTTTTATAGCTTGTGGGTGACAGGAACTAAAATTTGTGTTTGTAATGGCAATTATATTTTAAATTGCTCCTACATTCTCGTTGTACATATTATTCCATTGGATCACTCTTCATAATATACTGGATAGTTCTGTTAATTTGTTACTTGTCATTATTTTTTTTGGGTTAAACTGTTACTTGTCATTGATCTATTGGACATGAAGAATTTCATATGCTTGAGTAAAATTACACTTAACTTTTTATGGCTTAGGTGTTTGAGATGCTGAGAGAACAATCCTTCTATCATCCAAAAGAAGGAACTTACATGAAACTCCTTGTACTACTTGGCAAATCAGGACAACCTCATAAGGCTCATGAACTTTTTGATACAATGGTAGAAGAAGGGATTGAACCTACTTCTGAGCTTTATACAACACTGCTTGCTGGTTATTGCCGTAGCAGATTGATTGATGATGCATTCTCAATTCTAGCTAAAATGAAGGCCCTTCCACTTTGCCAGCCTGATGTATTCTCATACAGTACCGTGATTAAGGCTTGTGTTGATACATCTCGATTTGATCTGGTTGAGTCCATCTATAGAGAGATGGAGGAACGGGGTATATTGCCTAACACTGTTACTCAGAACATTGTGCTCAGTGGATATGGCAAGTTGGGAAAATTTGACCAGATGGAAAATGTCTTATCTGCTATGCTTCAAAGTCCCACTAGCAAACCTGATGTCTGGACTATGAATGTAATACTTAGTGTCTTTGGTAATAAGGGTCAGATTGAGATGATGGAAAGATGGTATGAGAAGTTTCGGGATTTTGGAATTGAACCAGAAACCAGGACGTTTAACATCCTCATTGGTGCCTATGGAAAGAAAAGGATGTATGATAAAATGTCTTCAGTGATGGAGTATATGCGCAAGCTGGAATTTCCTTGGACGACTTCCACTTACAACAACGTGATTGAGGCATTTTCTGATGTCGGGGATGCTAAGAATATGGAATTCACCTTTGATCAGATGCGTACTGAGGGCATGAAAGCAGACACTAAGACCTTTTGTTGTCTTATCAGAGGATATGCAAATGCAGGTATTTTCCACAAAGTGGTGAGTACTGCTCAATTGGCAGGGAGATTGGAAATAGCCGAAAATACGTCATTTTTCAATGCCATTCTTTTTGCATGTGCCAAGGCAGAGGATTTGATGGAAATGGAAAGAGTCTATTCGAGAATGAAGGACAAGCATTGCCAGCCGGATATTACTACTTTTTCCATCTTGACTGAGGTTTATCAAAAAGAAGGTATGAGTGATAAGATATATGACTTGGAGAAGGAGATGGAGAACATCCTTGTTACTAGCAGTGGAGAGTCTGGAGACCACTCAAGTGACCTTACAGACCCTGTGGCAGATGTTTAATTGAGTGCTTGATACCATTCCTAGTGAAGCATTCCTGCAGATTTCTAGTCTTGAATTCTTGATCTCTATCAGATATCTGTTCAGTAACTATAGCAAGACTAGCAACCAGAGGCTTAATCCATCACTCAGTAAGCCCCTAAATGTTCGAAATCTGTTAGCGTGGAGTGAGCCTGATGTCTCTTCAGACTACCAGGTATCTGTTATTGTGTCATCACTTGTCATTGAATAACTGTACCTGCAAAACCTGGTGGTTTGCTTCATTGACGCCTTGAGGCGCTACATGGCATTTTTCTTACACTGCAAGCCCATGGAGTCCTTGACAACTTTATATCATCACAGCTTCAAATTATCAGCTGACTATCTTAGATCAAAGTTGCCATGCCGCTGAGGATGACATTTCGGATGGGAAATATGTACTGATGACATAGCGTTACATTGCTAAAAAATTGTACCAAGTAAAGATGACAGCAAAAATCCATTCTGTAAACCTCAATGTGGTAATTTTTTGTACACTTACAGAGTTCATTGACTTGAATCGTCCTATCAATGCAACTAGAATTGAAGAACTCTCAAGTCCCTTTTTTTTGCATCAACTTCTGAATTTTTTTTTTAGTCTTTTGTCTTCACTCAAGAGAGGAATTTTACAATAATATCAGCTAGCAAAAATATAAGTTTTTCTTGTGACAATACATTTTAACCATTTGATTAGAAAGAAGAGAAAGATAAAATGCATTTTTTAAGTTTGGCGGTTACACCGTAGAGAAATATTTTGTCTCATACTTGACCCTCGGAATTCATATATCGTACCCTAGAGGTATATGCAGTTTTTGATCCAAGAGGTATAAAAAAAGTATCCCTTGAGTTATTTATGAATGTAAAAAAATGTTTATTTTTTTGTTCTACTTTCTGTACGAAAGATTTCCTACAAAACTTTTTTGTTTATAGAGCAACGTTTGTCAATATCACTAACGACTTAACGAGTGCAATAAACATTTTGTTTTAAGGTAGCCAATGGAACAATTTCATCGAGCAATTTTTGTCGCATCAAAGAACGAAGCAACAATATCACCGTCCGACGTCCAAGATTTGCCATGTGAAAATAATTGAATTTCTCCTTTTTTCCGTAGAGCAATCTTCAGTACATGGGTGTGTACTGTGTAGAGAGCATCAGAGCAGTGAAAATTATACGGTGTATTTCATTGTTATTTCGATTCAGGTGAAAATTAAGCGGTGAAAACTTTCCTTAATGCCGTCAAAAAAAAAAAAAAAAAAAAAAAAAAAAAAAAACTTTCCTTAATACGAAGGGCAGAAACGTAAAAGGCAAAAATAATAGCGTTTAAAGAAAGCGCGGGAGAGCGTGTTTTGGTGGCGGTTACCTAATCCTATATATACGTACATTTGTTAGCCGTTTCAAATTTCAATTACTCTTCACTTATACTCTTCTGCTCTCTTCTGTCAACTGAGTTTATTGTCTCTAGAATTCCGAGTCCACCGCTTGCTTCAGCTGCCCGCTTTCTTTCTCTCTCCTCTGCAAACTAACCCATCTATTTGTTTTGCAGGAATTCCAATCCATTTGTATCCAATTTCATTCGTTTCTATTGTTATTTACTCATTTCTGTTATAATTTTTGTTGTTATTGTTGTTGTTGTTTGGTATTTTTGTGGTGTTGGTTTTGTTGTTGTTCTGTGCAGGGATTAAACTTTTGCGGATCGGTCTAGATTGCGATTTTGAAGATGTTGGATCCAATCACAAGAGCAAGTTGGATGGTGCGCAATCTCTCCAGAAACGAGTCTAAGGAAAACGTAAGCTCAAGAACCCTAATTTCTGTTTCTGTGTGTTCGATTTGGTTCTAATTTTTAGAGAATTCGGTATAATATGTTGTTGAAACCCTAAAAGTTCATGGCCTGTTTACTTCTGGAATTATGAATAGGGATTTTATATTAGGCTAATTATTTGGGTAAATCAAACTATTACGCTAAAATTAAGATACCCATGTGTGATCTACTGCCATATTCGGGACCTTTTTTGCTGTTTAATTTCTTCTTTTGAGTCTTTGATTTCATAGTAGTAATTGTTGTCGTATTTGTTTCTATTTTCGTGTTAAGTGTGATATCTGGTCAATTTACATGAATTGATTGAGTCTTTGATTGCATAGTAGAAAGTGTTCTGTTGTGTGTTTGTTTCGAATTTCGCCTATGTTTGTATGCGATCAATCTACATGAGTTTTGGGGGGGGGGGGGGGGTAGTGGTTTGATATTATGTACCTTGAAATGATATATAGATCAGATAAATTGATAATATGGTTGGACTAAATAATTCATGGGTTTGAAATGACAGTTGGACAGATTTATTCCCAATAGATCTGCAAGCAAGTTGGATTTTGTGCTGGAGAAAGGGTGGAAGGATGATGGGGATCCTGACTCGAGCTCTCCATCGAAGGTGGCCTACCGTAGGCGGCTGAAAGAGGTCTTCAACTTGCAAGATTCCAGGATCCTTGCTTACAAGAGCAAACCATCCACCCATCTTATTAATGAGAATGATTAAGCTTTTCCACCATCTCATTCTCTCCTCCTCAACACTCGTGACTTATCAAGTTAGGTTCTTTCCCCGTTTTCGCTTAGGGTAAGTTTTTCTATTCTTTGTTTGGATCTAAGTTGTGTTTTCCACTCTTGATTCGCTCCAAAATATATTTTCATTGTTCACTTGAGTTAAATACAACGCTAGAGGTCTATAGTGTAGACACCCAAAAATGTCTACAATCAACAATAATTTTACTGCACTATCAAAATTTTACTACTCACGCAATTAATTTTACTACCTGAATTTTTCATTACAATTAATTTTACTACTCCGATCACAATTTTAATACTACTATATAACTCAATTTTACGTTATAGACAAATTAATTGTGTCTACACTATAGACCTCTAGCAATTTGCTTCTTTTTTTACTCTTAGTGAGCTTTTTCCTGGGTTCGCCCGAGTTAAATTGCATAGTTTCTAACTTAGTTGAGTTCTTTTATTGTTTTCACCCTCTGCTAAGTAGCATCTGAATTTTTACTCACAATAAGTTCTATTAGAGATTAGGTGAAAGGTAAACTGCACTTATAATCAAATTAAAATATACAAGAACTCTTGATGAGTCAATTAGGTTTTATATCAACTAGTTACGGAATATTAGTTTTTGTTAAATATTTGTTACAATCAAATGCACAAAAATGATTTTTCAAAAAACAAAAATAAAAAACATGACATTTGAATTCATGATGTTGCTATGAGAGAGATGGTATTTGCCCCTCCACCATTTCATTTTCCCTTCGAGTAAATTTATGTGCGCCTAATTCCCTCAAAATTTCCCTCCTATTCTCCTAATATGCTTGATGCCGGCAGCAACGACTTCTTAGCTCTTAGAAACACGTTTCACTCATGGAGGGTGTCCAGTGCAGCATTTTCTGTCTGCATTAGAACTTGTCATATACCTCAACAACAAATTTTCAGCTGACCATCTTCTGTTCCTACAAGAAACAATCGTGAAAACGGAAGAATGGCTATGCTTGATAACATTGACATGTTTCTGGCTCCTCAATCTGCTGTACATAGAGCCTGACGAACAACGATGCTGGCCATGCTGCAAAAAATGCATTTACGCAAAATTTAATAAATCTTCAAAAACAGCAGATGAAGAATCAGAAAAAAAAAAAAAAAAAAAGTGTTGCCACAGAATCACTATGTTATAAATTAAAAAAAAATACTGTAAAAAGACTCTCATTTGTTATAAAATGATAGTATGGTTACCAAATGAAAGATATTTTCAGGGAAATCATTTTTGGTGCCAAAGGAGCCACACACAAAACTGATTTCGAGACCTTGGAATCATGGTCATGGGTAGACCGTGGACCACACTACATCCTTACCAACTGAGCTAAATGATTTTGGCAAATCATGCATGCATAGATATATAAAATATAAAAAAAAAACTTACTAGGAAAAAAAATTGTGCCAGATTAGAAAAACAAAATGAGAAAGGTCTTTCTCTATTTCCCTCTTTTTGTTTGGAGGTTTGACGAAGATAAAGTGTTCTAAAGAGTCATAAAGCATACAGCTGATGGAGAACTTGAAACAAAAATATACCTGAAGCCAACGAACATATATGTCCAAAAGGACGTACACATAGCTTAGCCACTAGTAACAAAATTTAGACGAACAAGTAGCAAGGTGAATTGGCTCCTCGACAATGAACCAAAGAGCAATGATTAAGATAAATGCACTTCTATGGGTGAGGTTATGCAAAAGCATACACACAACCACACGGACCTTTCCCCTACGCTCCACACGAATATCAGGACGTCAATAGACAACCAAATATGGGGCTTGCAACAAGTTAGGTCCAAGAAAGTCCAATACGTAAGCAGTATAATGTCCCAACATTTCAAGGGGCAGTACTTCAGCAAATCTGCAAAGGTACTAGAGCTTCTGTTTCGATAACGAAAACAGACTCATGGTCAAGTTGAACAGCTAAGCAACCATATAGGTCAGAGGGATGACAAGAGGCTTCTCTGAACCACATTAGCCGCTGGGAAATGTTTTTGTAGAGTAAATTCTCAAATAAGGAAAGATGCCACAGTTATATGGAATATGTTCTTTGGAAGACTTCAAGACATAAATGAGCAGATTTGAAGGAAATGTGGAAACAGGATCATTGAAAAAGAGAAGAAAGAACAGAAACATTGAAAGACATAGTGATAGAAGAAAGTTTTTTGAAAAATTATCATTGCAGACAGAGTGTCAGATAAAAACTCAAGTCATGCACGAAGAACTAGATACCCTAATAGTTTTGCCTGCTGAGCCTGGTAGTAAATAAAAGGGTCAATACTTTATTTACAAAAGACAACAGTCTGAAAATGCAACAATTATTAGGGTTCTTATATCTTTGCCATAATGCAAGTTCAAATCCAAACCTCGCCTAAAATTTGGAGATTGAATTTGTGCTGTCTGTATACTGTATGTATCAGATCATGGCACAATGTGTGCATGACATAATTTCCATTATCAAAAGGGACAATGAGTCTCTTATAATACTGTCACTGCCTTCCTTCTAAGTATACCATGACAGCACTTGACAGTAGCATCTAAAGTCCTTCCCACACCTATGTGGTCTAAGTCAGAGTGTCATACCTAACAAACTCTACACTAACCCACCCCAACCTCCATATCCATCACTTTGTGCTTCTAATCAAGCTTCATGCAACAAAATATTATGAACATTACTATTCCTTTCCTATTCCCGGTTCAGATTCATCATGGTATTATTTTAGATCATAAACAAAGAAGAAGCTGCAAAACTCAGATTGTCCTGAATCTGATGAGTCTCAATCACTTATGCAATGCATCAGGTAAGCAGCTCTTTACCCGGATGTGGTGCAGTGATTAGTAGAGGTTTTTTTTTTTTAGTTTTTTTTTTTTTTTTTAGTTTTTTTTTTTTTGGGTTGATTGACAAGGAATGTTTAAGAAGTGTGAAGATTTGGGAACGGGTGATAGAGCATAGATTAAGAAGAAGTGTGAAGATTTCGGAGAACCAATTTGGATTCATGCCGGGGAGGTCAACTATGGAGGTAATTCATCTCATAAGATAGACAATGGAGACATATCGGGATAGGAAGAAGGACCTACATATGGTGTTCATCGATTTGGAGAAAGCCTATGATAAGGTACCAAGGAAAGTGCTTGGTGGCCTGGGCTCTAACTAAGAAAGGAGTTCCGCTAAAAATATATTAAAATCATTAAAGACATGTATGAGAGAGCTAGCACGAGTGTATGGACTAGTGTAAGGAAGTTAGAAGAGTTCCCTTTTACAAGTGGAGTGCACCAAGGTTCTGCACTTAGTCTGTTTCTCTTTGCTATAGTCATGGACGAATTGACGAGGTCAATCTATGATGATGTACCATGATGCATGATGTTTGCAGATGATATAGTGTTGATTTCAGAGACGAAAGAAGATTTGGAGGTACACTTTGGAGTTTAGAGGGTTTCGGTTGAGCCGAATCACAACCGAGTATTTGGAGTGTAAGTTCAGCGGCATTAGGCGAACGGAGACAGGGACGATCAGGTTGGATGGAAAGATTGTTCAGGGATTAGATTTCTTTCGATATTTGGGATTGATTCTTCAAAAGGATGGAGAATTAGATGGAGATGTGGGCCATAGGATCAAATCAGGCTGGGTGAAGTGGAAGAATGCCACAGGGAATCTGTGTGATCGAGGAATGCCCAATAAGTTGAAGGGTAAGTTTTATCGTACGACAATCAGGCCGGCACTGTTATATGGCACAGAATGTTGGGCTGTGAAACAGTGTTACGTTCATAAGATGAGTGTGACGGAGATGCGCATGCTACGATGGATGTGGAGACATACAAGACATGATCGCTTAAGAAATGAAGTTATTAGGGAGAAAGTAGGGGTTGTGCCTATCGCGAACAAGATGATGGAGAACCGATTGAGGTGGTATGGCCATGTGAGAAGGAGGCCTAGTGACACGCCGATTAGAAGAGTAGAAGGGTGGGGAAGAGATAATATTAATAGGGGTCGGGGAAGACCCAAAATGACTTGGATGAGGGTTATTAGAAGTGATATGAGCTTTCTAGGGCTTGAAGAGAGTATGGTGTTGGATAGGGCGGTGTGGAGAGACGCTATCCATGCGGAGGATTTAATTTGACTCGTTTTGGTTTCTTTGTTTGGTTTTCCTAACTTGTTCCAAAAAAATTTCTTACTTGGTGTTCAAAGTTCATATGTTTTTCACTAATTTTCAAACTTTTTATTTATTTTTGATAACTTTCTAAAACTCTTTTCGAAAGTGTTTCAACATTTCTAAATGGTTCACAACGTTTTTGAAATGCTATGGCGCGCAGAAGATGGTTACTGGATGACGATTCATGTTAGCCGATCCCAAATCATTTTGGGAATAAGACTTGGATGTTGTTGTTGTATTGACAAGGAATGTTGAATGCGAAAAAAATGCATACTCCGCACAATACATCATAGAAGACGAGTCAAGCATCAGTTCGTGAGACTTACTTCAGCAATCGCAGCGAGAGAGGAAAGCCCAATTTTATTTTTGGAAATTGAAATCACTTCTTGGCCCCAAACAGCAAAATCCAATTTGCTGTCGTACGTTGTGAACTTTACATACAATAGGTTCCAGTGGTGAAATCCTACAAGAAGAAATAAAGGTAGACTTAGCAATCAGAAGCCCAACTGTGAGATAAAATGTCACCAGAGCACGCGCAGACAATGTAGAACTTCACTCCAATTGGGATACAATATGGTTCCACTTGCAGTTAACCAAGCCTAGTACTCTAGTTAGAGGTACAGTTGGTGACTTAGTGTAATACAAGTCAGTGATGCTAAATTACTGGCCATCTGAATCACAAGAATGATGTCCGGTACTGATAGATATTTAGCAAGTCATGGAATAGCCTACCCCAATCAACTTACAAAAACAAATTAAGGTCCATCGCATTACGAACCTCTCGAATAAGCCATCCAAACCCTTTAAGATATTCAGCTAGCTATAACTTATAGACATCAAAAATTTCATAATGCGATGGACGTTAATTTCATCCTGGTGGGGTTGAATTCAATTGGTTTCATCTGTTAATAGAATGGCAGTTCATCATGTATATGGCATTACAGTTTTCAGATTTCTATTCTGTTTTTGTGAAGCCTGCAGAAAGGTCTGGTTATGTTTTGGTACCGCAAATTGCTCCGGTGTCCAATGGTTGATCATGATACGTCTCTGGAAAATTTGGGATTTTAGCTAAGTTCTGGTTTTGGTTACAAGTCGAAACTAATTGTAGAACTCAAGTTATAACCATTTAAACCCAGTTGCGCAGACTGCACGAGCCACATGTTTTTGGTAAAGTTTCTGATCTCTAAGCGACTGTTCCTACAGCAATTGGCGTATTTATGTCATTCAAAGTTTAGCATATCTTTTCATATGATTTGCTAAGATTTGAGGACAAATATTTTTGAAGAAAGAGAGCTTGATGCAGAATCAAGGTGTTAACAAATGGCAAGTTCGAAATAGACCAATAATTCAGGTGCAAGAATTTCAGGTTTGCACACTCGGTTTTGAGAGCCTATTAGAAGGTGCAAACGAAGCTCAATTTTTATGTGCTATACCATTTCGGAAAGCTAAGAGATCAAAATAAATCATGGTTTTTTAAACTAGCGTGAGAAGAGTTCTAAATAATTTGCCGTTTAAGATTTATGCAGGCTGTCAGGGTGGAAATTGTCAGAAAGTGCAGTTTACAGGTCTTAACTTCGAAGAGTGATAAATCCATCTAAAGATAACGAAATTGGGCTAAATTTATGTTGAAATTGAAGTTCAGAAATCAGGCTATCCAATGACATAATTTAGGACTTCATCAGAT
>JBBYHQ010000010.1:10466530-10480743 GCA_038382645.1 Spergularia azorica | reverse complement strand
TTTTAGAGATTATGGGGAAAAAATATCAGGGCCCTTGATTTTATTGGAGTACAGGTGGCAGCTTTTGGGAAGGAGAAATGGAGGATCCAGTTCCTTGAGGAACTGGAGAGGATCCTGGTTGGCTTCGCATACCTAAAGTAACAGTACTTTGGGAAACTCGACCCCAATTTTAAGGTTTGGACCCCGCTTACCTTTCATCTTCAAGCATTTTGGAGATTAGTGTGTCATGCTCCAGAACATTCTTACTCAACTTATTTTTTTTTTTTTTACGAGAAAGTAACTCATATCATTGATAGAACGCCAAACGGTACTTAGAAGAAGAGTTAAACTTACAATGAAATCGATCTAAACTAATACCAACAATCTTACATCCAAAGATATCAAGAAAATAGTTGGTTGAGCACAGCTCTTTTCTCATGGACGCATATGTTCCACGAAAACTTTTCGATGTCGGAACATCTTTACGGGTGGGAGAAAAACACATCGGGTTGTGCTATGATTCCTTGGATATAAAGATTATAGGAGTACAAAAGATCTCCAGATTTCCAACTCACCTTTCTCTTTCTTTCAAAAGAAACGATATGCACATCATGTGCCTATGGATCTGGAAACCTTAGAAGTTGAGACACTAATAAATCTGCATCTTCCAAGACTACCATCTACAAGCACTACTCCAAAGAGGAGAGAAAGCCAACCCCATCAAGAGGAGAACAAACCTCCCTAAAAGAGGAAATTTATTGAAAGAAAACATTAAAACTACGGAAAACAAAAAAAAATCTAGCGCAAATTAGGAGAGGAATCAGGCTGGGAATGACTATGGGGAGCACCTCCCAGCCTGAGGAACAATGGCAGACAAAGGGGCTTTGGGTTCTTTTGGGTTGAGTGAGAGAAGGGGTGGGTAAGAGAGAGAATTATTCTTACTCAAAACTTGACGCAAAAGTAACCCACTCAAACCCGCTTCATTGAAGTAACATTAATTAGTTCATGAGGCTGAAGTGCAACCTCTCTCAGAAAGAAGACACAAGGTCCAAAAACATCAATTAATCGCAAGCTACAACACAAATGTACAACACTAGTGTATCCCACAAATAGTGAACATATTAAGCTTCTGTGTGTGTGTGAGGGGAGGGGGGGGGGAGGTTCTCTGCATCCAATGCGTCCCATATGTTCCTTTGGAACGTCTGCGGAAAGAGAGGGTGCTTCATAGATACATATTAATCTTGAGCCATAATACAGTCAATTGCTTGCTTGCAAATTCCGGTCATGGTAGCTTCAGGTCCATACACCTGCATAAGAGATTTCAGGAATAATGTAGATACAACAAACTTTAAAACAATGAAAGTCTGAAATCAAGAAAGATCAGTTAAGTTTTGCCAATGTGCATGGCGACTCTTTTGTAGACAAACACATGTTCTTATAACAGCAACAAGTAGTATCACATAACATGTGGATAAGACTTCTAGGCTTAAGATGGTTTTACAAACAAGAAGGGAAAGCGCTATTGGTTGTCCTTGAACTTGAACATAGCAAGAGGGGAAAGCGCATGAGCTCATGCTTCGACTTTTTCAAGTATTTTGTAAGTTTGTCACCTGCAGCTTAAGTGATTCTTATGGATTCTAAATTTCTAGAAACAAAAAAATATAGCAGATGATATTTCTAAGTAGTTAGTCCATTGATGTGTAAAGGTGAAGGAAAAATGAAATGCATTTATGAGTGAAAAAGGTACTAGCATTTTTGCACATAACAGAAATCTAGATATTTAACCATCACAAAGCAATGTTCCCCAAACAGAAAAGAAAAGAATATTTTGCTTAACAATCATGTGAATTTTCAAATCTTAAACACCTGAGAATCTGTATCAAAAGCACCATAATATTCATGTCTCACCTCAAGAGGGATCCCAAGCTCATCGCCAAGTGCACGCATCTTTGCAAGGCCTGTTTGATAGTTCGGACCTCCCCTCCTCACGAAAATATGCATTCTTGCTGCTTTCAGTTTAGTTTCCTACCAAAGACAATGGAGAAAAGGAAGACAGAAAATGGGTCAGGGAGAAATAGAAAAAGTAGAGCTTTGGTACAATAGCAACTCTATGTCAAAAGTGGATTAACCTTTTCTCTAAGAGCTCTGATTATACCGTTAAACGTAGCAGCAACATCAGTAAAGTTAGCAATACCACCTCCTATTAATAGAGCTCTTTTACAGCCATCCGGATTTTCTGTGGCACACTACAAGACAAAGGGACGATGACTTGTAAGATATTTGAATTTAAACAGCAAGGTGAAAACTATCACTCAGTTCACTGCTTTAGTAATCATATACACGATAAACATCAAGGCATTGAACCCTTACATCGATGACTACACGAGCATAGTGTAAGACCTCTTCTTCGTTTGGAGCACCACTGTATTCAGCATAATTTCCAAGTTCTGATGCATAACCCAAGTCTCCAACCTGAAATACATAGAGCTTTCATAAATTTTAAATCTCAATTATCCAATTTCATATTAGCAAAACCCCCAAATGTGTCAAAATAGTATCCCAACTAGGGTTCATTCTTCACTCTTTCCCAACCACTGAGAAAAACAAGTATGAGCATAATGGACTGCCAAAGCAAATCAAATTTTCTAGGCAGGACCAAATCAAACACAAGTGGGTCAAAAACATAAAAAGCTTTTGACAAGGTGTGAACCACTGAAGTATGTCGAAATGAACGCTCAAACAACTGACCTAAGCAACGTTTCTACAAATTACTACACTTCACTAGTACTTTATTTATCACGGGGAATTCTTTTGGAAAGTAAAAAAACTATATAGGGGGTCAACCCAATGTAACGGACAGAATAATGATGCCATATGATCATCATTTTGGATTGCAAGTCATATATTTAAGATTCCTTATTTTTAAAAAGTGTACCTAGGAGCAAGGTGCAACAAAAATATCTTAGGGTGACGACGCGCATTCTGTCCATCAAGCATGCCATGGCGCAATAAAGCACAATTAGTAAGCCATACTCGAGGTGCACGGCTATGAGATTCCATTTTTTTCCTTCTAGTTATTGTATAGTTGTATGACCTGTATCTGCCTTTCCCCTTGAAACCTTTATACCTAGTTTTACTTCTTTATTTGCTAGATCTCTTTAAAGACCAAAATGGGCATATCGTTTGTATTAATTATTCTATGTACAAGTTTGTTTGAAAATCACGGCGTCTTGCTTTCATGAGATGAACGTTTTTGCCTAGAGCCTAAATGCCATGGGCCATCGTCAACTCTGTAAGACTCTCACAGTTTAGATCCAAAAATACTACAATAATATGGGATATAGGCCCTATGCGATTGGACTGCATTTTTCTGATTTGATTTGATTTGATTTGAATTGAACTGATTTGATTTGATTTGAATAAACTTGATTTGATTTGATCTGAATTGAATTAATTGATAAATTAAATTAACTGCAATTAGACGAACTAATAACTAGAATTAGACTAGATTCATTGATTGTTATTTGGATACTTCTGATCTGATTTGATTTGATTTGATTTGAATAAAACTGATCTGATTTGATTTGATTTGAATAAATCTGATCTGATTTGAAAACACTGTTGAATAAGTTGAACCGCACAGGGCCATAGAAGACACAGGTAGGAGACATAACATGCCAAGAAAAGATCTGACGCCTACTCAATCTGTAACCCTGGATAAGATCAGATGGCATTGGCGTATTGAGCAACATAACTATAAGAATAACACAGTGATTCAAAGATACCATAAGATGTCATTTGTTTGGCAAACTCACAGTGTCGGCATATATAACACTTGCACCACCACCAGCAACCATGGTCCAGATGCGTCCTTTTGGGTTCAAAATGGTAAATTTCAACGATGCACTTGTCTGCAAGTAAAAGAAGGATGTTAGACCTCAATTTGACAATGTAGAACCACATAATTAAAGTTAATTCACTCATAACATGTCATATGGCTTTAAATGTATTGGGAAAAGGTCCACAAATTGGATACAGGGAAAGAATCACTCTAGTTTGGATGAAAAAGAAAAAGCCTCCTGAGTTCAGATTGCTTCTGTTGGCAGTATAAAAGACTCGAGTAATAAGGTTTGCAAGTAAACTGGAAGTAATTTTCAACTACTTAATTTTCAGCACCGCCCTTCAACCGCAAGGGCTCTGCTTCTTAGTTCTCTACCTTGAGAAATATAACATGTCAATACCAAATTTTATAACAATTAGCACCAGTCTACAACATACCAGTGTAAAGCACAGCATACACAGAACATGAAGCCATTGATATTCTTTGAGAATCACTCCTATCCCTAGATCTTAATTCTTAGCCAATATCTTATTTTTCTCTCCTTCCCTATTCTACAGATTGTAGCCGACAATCAATGGGCCACAACATATTGAGCAGAAGGAGGAGGAAAGAAACAGCCAAACAACATGGCGGGACATTAATCAGAAGTTAAAACCATCAGCAAGCAACATGATCACCAGGTTCTACAGCTATAAATTTATGGCCATGATTCATTGCACAATTTCACACTCCTTATCTTTTGAGAAGAATTGACACTTGGTGAAGCCAAACTATTTAATTGCATTGATTGGGAAGGTGACCAACACATACACAAATGTAATCAACGGAAATTACTGCAAATACCTTCTCATCTAAAGAATGAATATAACCTTCCGTAGGGCTCAGGACTCTACCAAAAGGTAATGGGAATTCAATATTTCCCCATCTGCAAGATTAAAAATAACAGGTGATACGTACCTTTACACAATGAATCCGGAAAAACTAATCTGGTTTGCATTCAAAAAGCTTACTTGTTGAAATTCTTGAATGCAGCTGTATCATCAAGTTCGCCCCTCATATCCAATGGATATGGCTCCCCATTAACCAAAGTAAATGGATTCATCTCCAAAAAGCTGAAGTCCAAGTCTAGAAGGCATAGAAGCACAAGTTAACAAAATAGGTTGGATAATAAAATAAGAAACATAGAAAAATGCCAATGCGTAAGATTAAAGCAATTGTAGGCCAGTATTTAACTCAACTCAGAAAACAGCATCCACATAAAATCTTGATGAAAAATTCTTAAAGATTTTACATCTTTCAACAAAGCTTACCCTGGAAAACTGCAAAGACACCCTGAATGAAATCGCTGATTCTCCAACGTATCTGTAAGAAACAAAAAACCTATAGTGTTAAGGCTATGTAAGGCAAATACTACATGAGCACTGAGAGACATAAAAGAAGAAACGGACATTTAGGACATTAATCATGCAAATCATACCAGGAACCAAGCTGAACAAAATAAGCCGGTGATCTTACCAACTTATAGATACATACCAATATCCGATTTCCTCCCTTTCTCTCGTTTTCTCTCTCCAGATTAAAGAAGAGAGAGAGAGAGAGAGAGAGAGAGAGAGAGAGAGAGAGAGAGAGAGAGAGAGAGAGAGAGGGGATATGTCATGAAAGTAGGAGGCCGTGGCAGCGGGAGGTGGGTTATTTGTTTTGTAGTTAATCTTCACAATTTTAGACAACAAGAAACTTACTACAAGAAGTTTAAAAAGTAAAATGATCGTTTTTGGGAAGACGCCCCAAAGTTGGGATTATTTCAAAATAATACAATCTTGGGATTATTGTTGGAAGGAAAGTGAAAGTTGGGACTGTTGCGGACAAGTTTTCCTTCATACTTTCATGTACAAAATGCTTTATCAGAAAGCTAAGTCTTTCGTGCAAAATTTTATTAAAGGGTTGTAGAGAATACCTCCAGCGGAAGCGTGGCAATCAGAGGAGCACAAGTCTCACTAGTCAGCGGTTTCTCTGATGCCAAAAATATAGTCTTGACCTGTACAATTCAAACATAAACTTTCAGACAATTTTTGCCAGAGGCTGCTTTGATTTATTAACACAAGTTCACTGTTTACTGCAATAGCGTGATATACCTTATCCCAGTTCTCCTCAATTTCAATACCACCACATTCTGAGAAGCTTATAGTACAACCAAGCCTTTCAGAGACAATGGAGAGATAAAATTCCTGGTCGTGCGGAACAAATGGTTCAACAATAAATGTAGTAACCGGTGCCTTGCAACCTCCGACTTCAACCTGAAAGGAAGAAATTGGCATGTAACAAAATATATACTTCGAGTATAGGCAAGAACACATTAAACAAACATTTCTTCACCCAACCTCTTTTCCTATCCGCTCCTTCACGAATTCTGAAACTTGAGCCAAATCCAAATTCAAAGCCACAAGGCCACTCTTCCCACGCTTACCAAATAGCATATCTGGTTTTACGACCAATCTTGATGAGGACAACCATGTCTCTCCATTCACCAGTTGAGTTAAGTCAGTACATTCTGTGACCTGGATGAACATAAACACCACACATACCTTAGTAAACTCAAAGCAATTACCTCTGAGAAAAGGTTTCACACAAAAATCTTGGACATATTACATCCTGACTCTACCTTAAAAAATTTCTTTTCATATAATACTAGCTTAAGTGTTTAACCGTTCAAAGATTCCGGCTTAGAAATACTCTAATTTTATCCATTCTCTAGCAGATAAACAATGTTTTGTCATGGGGCTGTTAGCCTGTTACGGTGTTACCTATGGCAGGTTGGGATTTATATTGAGGCTTCAACGAATATTCTTGTCTGAGCTCAGATATAAAACTGTTAAAATTACAAGATAATCATTTCAAGCATATTGCTAAATGATTACTCGTCAATTTCAAAATTTAGTTGGGTTAATTTTCAAGGTAGCAAGAGTACAGACCATCAGCACAATTCAATTTATGAGGCTCCTAACGTACGGCGATTTTGTACAAACTTTGTACAATCAAGACAAGGCTCCTCAGGAGACTTACACCTACTCAGCTACTGTTGCAGATTAAGAACACATGGTCAGTGTTAAGACAATTTTAACACCAAAGGATGATAGTTTTCACAGTCAACTTCAAGAGGCTCTTACGTGGTTCAAATGAAGTCCATTTCCTATGTTCCATACCTTTCCAGAAAGCTAAGAGACTCTAATAAAGTGTGGTCTTGAATTAAGTGAAAATGGTATTTGGATTAGTACCAGTTTTCATATTTACTAGAGCACGGCTGCAGGGGACAGGTCTTAAACGCCTGCTACTGTCAGCCGACTTTGAAGGCTTGTATCTCCCAGCTTTGAAGTCTGTTTGGGCTGGAATTTATAAGCACATTGAAGTTTTTGAATCTAGCTATCCTCAATCTCTGCACTATCTATCCATGACTACTAGCCATCTCTGCACTATCTATCCTGCTGAACTGCTCTGTTCTAGTAGAGTAGCCCTGGCTCTCTAGTTGCAGCTTATTCCTCAATCAAATGGAGCCGCAGAGCAGTAAAATGAATGGAGGAAATGATTGGTTCCTTTACCTAATTAATACTAATTAAGTTTTAAACACTTTGATTATTTTTTAATGGCTCTAATTAGCCCATAAATATTCACGCATTTTGCTGTATTTGACTTTCTAAAGACTTTTATATTTTTTTGTTCAGCTTTGGAGGGAAGCAGCTCAATTACAAGAAACCCTTAATGGTGGGAATGCTAGCAAGCTGCTGAATCAAGTAGTAGCCTTTGGAGAGTACTTCGCCCTTAGGAAAGTTTCTCATTCGCTACGGGTGTAGGCTAAGAGGTAATATTATTGGTGCTGTATTTGTTTATGGTATGTACGTTTACATCAGCCTTTATCTCACTATTTTAATGTAGTTAGCTAGCTGTAAGAATAAGCTTATAAATAAGACCTTTATACCATAGGAAAATCAGATTTTATGACCAAAATTTTAGCCCACAGGGTTCAAAGCATCCTTCCTTAATCGTTGGAAAAGAACAGGCAGCCCAGGAACATTTTTGAAAACATAATGGTATCCCAATCCTTGGTAAAAGGATATGATCAAAAGAATGTCTCTCCTAGAATTTTGGTGAAAGTGGACATAAGAATAGAAATTGATCTGTAGATTGGAGTTTTATCAGAGATATACTGACTGCTCTTAAGTTTCCTGAAATCTTCATTGATTGGATAATGGGATGGATTTCCTCACCTCATTGTTCTATGAAGATCAATGGAAGTTTTGAAGGGTTCTTTCTTGGAAAATGTGGGATAAGGCAGCGAGATTCATTATCCCCCTACCTTTTTGTGTTGAGCATGGAAATCTTCTCTAGGTACTTGAGAGCTATGCCTGCCTACAGTCAATTTCCTCTCCACCCAAAATGCAAGCAAATTCAGCCAATGTGGTCATGACCTGACTTACAGCTTTTGTTGAGACTTCTCGTCTTGAAGCTACTCCCTCCAGAATTGAAATCTACTTTGGTGGTGTGAAGAAGAGCTAAAGAAGCAAATTATGAAGGTTATAGGCTTCACTGAAGGCAAGTTCCCATTTAGATACATGGGAATTCCCCTTCACTCTAAAAAGCTTAAAGCTGAGCTATATCAAATGTTGTTGGGGAAAAATCAGTAAAGCTGTCCATCATTGGTCGTCTCAGATGCTCTCTTAGGCAAAATTCAGTTGATTAATGCTGTAATTTATGGATCAGAAAACTTTGGGTGTGCAAATCTGATAATACCAAAGGGCATTGTGGAGAGGATTAACAAAATATGTAAAGAGTTTTTATGGAATATTGAGGAGGGGCATATACAAATGAGATTTAAAAGGTGGAAGAGCTCCTGCGTACCAAGAGATGAAGCTGGTTTCAAAATAAAGTGCTTTCATGGAATACAACATTGATGAGCAAGTGGATTTGGAAGATTTTAACAAACCAGGACAATCTGTGGTAGGGCTTATTGTCTCAAAGGGGTGTGTTTCTGTGATGTTATTTTCAAGCAAAATGCTCGTAAGTGAGAAGGGGCATTATAGCAGTTAGAGATCAGCTTATGAGCCAGGCAAGCAATACTGATACAGCCACAAGTTTAGTCATCAGCTGGCAGGAACAAGGGAGATACAGTGTCAAAAAGGCCTATGAATACTACAGGCAACGCTCTCAAAAGGTGAGGTGGAGCAAAAATGTTTGGGATTCAGTTGTAATGCCTAAACATAGTTTCATCACTAGCATGGCTGTACAAAAGAAGATGGCGACAGTAGATAACATCATAAAGAGAGGCATTCCTATGATCAAGAGATGCATCTTATGCAAAAAAGCAGAGGATTTACACAGACACTTGTTGTTCAAGCATCACTTTACTTCCAGATCTGTAAGCAGTCTGGCTTGCAAAACATAAAAATTAGAAAAAGTGGAAGATGAAATGGGCAAAATGCAGCTTGGCGGCAGCAGCGTATAGCATCTGGAGGGAGAAAAACATGAGGATTTTTATTGATACACAACAAACTACCCAAAGCATAATCAGCAATATTAAGTACTTAGTTTGTGTTAGGCAGTTAGGCTCTATAGCTGGCTTAAAAATGTAATTAGTGAGGAAATAGTGGATAGTCTGAATGCGTAGGTTTGTTTAGAGGTTAAATTTTTGTAAGAGGCCCTTTTATTCCCTAAATTGGATGAATTAAAAAATTTAACTTGTAACAAAAACAAAAAAAAGAAAACAAAAAAACGAAAGAAAAATATCAGATTGTAATATTGAAGGAAAACCCCATTTAAGTGGATTCTCAAAAACCATCTAGTTCAATAGTTCTTGCTTTGGGAATAGCTTGAAGGGTTTGCTAGCTTAGCTTATTGTATCTGGTGTCTCTTTATCATACACTTAAACTAAGAACCCTCTCCCTCATATTGTAAGCTTGAGTGGTGTCTCTGTGCCTCTTGTTCTCATTTTCTGCATCCTTTACTAAAAACACAAAAACAACAACAAACCCGCACTTCACTCTCAAATTCTGTCATAGCTCAATTTCGACTAGGTTTCAAGGCTGTGGTGAACTGGTCATCAGATGTGCATCAATTGGTATCAGAGCTTCCGCTCGAGTGTCCTATTCAAATAACCCATCCTCATGGATCCTAAATACACCTACACCTCATAAATTCTGCTTGGGTGTGGGAATTTTCAGAAAATTAGAGGAAAAGAATAAAACCAAAAAAGAGGCTGTTGGATGAGATAGCCAGAAATTGAGAGAGAGTTCATTGAGAGTTCAAATAGAAAATGTTGAGAGACGTATATGTGAGAAAGCGCAAAGAATACTGCAATTAGATGAGGTTATAGATATCACAGAAAAGAAGAAGGGGTGAAGTTTGAGCAGGAAGTTAGCTCTCCTTCCTGAACTTGTGTGAGGCTCCTAAAGAAAATGCATATTCCAACTTTCGTTGCGTTGAACTTGAACCTTATGAGCTAGGTGCAAAGCTAACATCCTTCGGATCACAAACCTCACATTTGAAGAAGTGTACCGTGTATCTAATCAACTGAAGAGTTTAGAGTGTGTTTTACATTACGAATCAGAAAAGAATGAAAATTCCACAAATTTGGTGGTAAGGGAGGTAGAAGCTCCTTAAAATGCTTTTCACAACTTAGCTCAGTCTTAGTAGCAAAGGTGATTTATTATGCTGGTCTGTTTGACGGCAAAATTGAAGGGGACGAATCAGAGAAGAGGCAAGGCGAGGGTTTCTCTGTTCCAACAACTCAATCAGGCGAAAGTCAGGATCACGTCATGAGTCTGCAGTTTGAGATTGTGAATTCTGTTCTAGGAAGTAAATTCCATGACATAGAAGTTCCTCAATTTTAGTTTTTATATCTGACTAAGGCTGCAACTAAGTCTATACAAATTGCGTCCCGAACCAAGTACTCTAGAAATTGGTAAGGTTGATCCTAGCAAGGGCATGAATCTTGTTTGATTAAAATCTTTTAACTTCATCAACCCATAGCTTCATTAACTCTATCGCATTCGAAATTGAGCAACTAATTATGCAGTCATATAAATTAACTATGATCAACCCCCACCCCCACAAATTCACCTTACTTAATCCCAAATAATCCAAATTCTGCATAAACGGACCAATTTAATAAAAAAAGTAACAGTCTTTACTCCAAACTCTCAACCAAGTAGAATCCAGATCAAACCAAAAAAGATTACTTAAATCAGAAACTCATCAGGAAAAAATCAAACAACCCATTAATCCAATCACATTAATTGAAAAAATGGGTATTACAAATTTGATCAAAATTAGCAGGAACTATGAACTACGAGTAAAATTAACCCAAAAAGAAAAAAGAGTAAGAAAAGATGAAGAAAGAAATATACTTGAGCAGAGCAAATGGGTAATTCAATGTTGGCAATACGTTTGAGATGCTGCTTAAGAAGTCTCTTGGAATCATATTCTCTGATCTTCTTCCTTGCCATTTATCCTCTAATCACAATTCACCACCAATTAAAAAAAAACAAGAGAGAGAAAATGTGGTTTGAGCGTTTGATGTTTTGGGGGTAATGATCAGGGATGGTGGTTTGGTTTGCCAGTTTGTTCAAAAAGAGGTAGTTGGACAGTGAAGATGATGTGGATTGTGGAGGGTAACTGTCAATTTTTTTGGGGGTAGTTTTTTTTCCCTACTTTGGTTGAGTTGTGGTAGTTGGGTTGAGGTAAGAAGTTTGTTGTTTGGTGGTAGGCTGGTAGCTACAAGTAGAGGTCAGAAACATGGGTTTGGGTAGATCAGCCATTTCCTTTGGTTTTTTTCGGTTAGTTAGATAGGGGTCGAATTTAGGGGACAGCCCGGATTGCACCGTATACCCCAAATTTTCCAAAAACGTTTAAATATTACTGAAAAATTCCAAAAAATTAGGAATAGAATTTTAAAAAATTAGCTTGTACTAAAAGGGTTATCCAAAGCTTCCGAGTCTAGATTCGCACTTAGGGGTAGATCTACTGATGATTGCTGTGGTGTAAGCCTTGCGACAAAGATGTAAATTTTAGGCCATATTTGATCACGTTAATTTCGTTTGATTGATGATTTAGGTTAACTTCATATTCGAGTCAAGTTGATTCGATAAGTGTTTAGTTTACCTTTGCTCAATTTTGTGGCACTGCAAGGGTGGGCAGATCCAAGTCAGATCGAATCAATATCGTATTCTAGCACTATTGTCATTCTAATATCCGAAATTGAAAGTATAATACACTTAAGTCACAAATTACCTCATTGAAATTGTGGTAAAATAAAAATACGTATCAATCATGTTAATTACAACTTGTAAGCCGTTTTATTACTGTATAAGAAATTTTAAAACGGTCAAATCATTCGAGTTGATATATCATGTATCACGCAATGCATATTTAATACATAGTTTAGGACACAATTGGTGGGTACTCGATAGGCCGGTAGCTTATAAAAATGTCCACAGTGTCTATGAAAAAACTCTCTTCTTCTCGCCTAAAACCCTAGGACGACAAGTTAGAGTCAAACTAATCTCCCTAACCAGAGATTTCTCACTCCCGAACGTGGTACGGCTACCCTCATTATGGCGGAGGATATTATTAGCAAGTGCTCCTCCCTGTCCCTGACAGAGGAGGTTGATGAGGAGGCTTTTGATCTCGGGGATGTTGCGGATGATGATGATGGTAATGATGATCAATTTCTGCTCGTGGGTAAGAATCTTTCGGTGAGATCTTACAATTTCGAGGCGATGCGGCGAACGTTGGCAGAGGCGTGGGGATTGATTAATAAGGTAACGTTTACTCCGATCGATAATGGTTTATTCGTTATCCAATTTCTTGATGCTCGTGCTAGGGATAGGATTAGGGATTCGGGGCCTTGGAATTTTGGGAACAAATTAGTGTTGTTAATGAATTTCGATCATTCAATGCAACCACATGATATCAAAATTGATTTTTGCCCTTTCTGGATAAGATTGTATAATTTACCATTTGACTGCCGGTCGAAGAGGGCAGTGAGGGCGGTGGCGGCTAGGGTGGGCCAGGTGGTGGAGATAGAAGAAGCAAAGGTGAAATGGGAACGGTCTAGGAGAGTCAGAGTCTTGGTTGATGTGAACAAACCCCTTCGTATCGCTATCAAGGCTCTTGATAAACAGAGGGAGGAGTGTTGGATTAGCCTGAAGTATGAAAGACTTCCACATTTCTGCTTTGCGTGTGGCATGTTAGATCATACGGAGCGAGATTGTTCAAATATTGGGGAGGAGGAATTGGCAGAAAAGCGAAAGTGGGGTGAGTGGTTGAAGGCGTCTCCGAGGAGAGGTAGGGGGCGCATGGTTGAGGAGATGGAGGCTTTTGAAGCTTTAAAAATTAAAGCCTCCTCTGCTGCGAGAAAGCTTGCCTTTGATGATTTGAAGGTTGATCAGTGCTCTTCACCAGCCACTGTCCAGACAAAACTTTACGTGGGGCAGAGGGGAATGGAGAAGGCTATACAGGTAGAGGAGAGGATTGTTACTGCTGTACAATCACCGATTCAGGACTCGACGGAAGAGCATGTTACTGTGAACCGGGTTGATGAGGGATTGGCGAAAGTGGGGCCTGCAAGTAATGTCCAGGTGGTTCTCCCAACTGACTTAAAATTTGTGGAGGGGAAGAGTGACAGTCTAAAAGGCACTCGTAAATTCCACAGGATCCCTAGGGAGGGGTCTAAGACGACTGGGACGAAGGATGATAAAGTGGTTCGTAAGCGGAAGGAGGACATGATGGAGATCGATGAAGATGTAGGATCTGCCCTCTTATTGAAGAAGTCAAGGGCGGATGAGGGGGCTGATAAGTTAACCAATGATGATATATCGGCGGAGGTTGCGACGGAGCAACCCCGCCGGGAGCAATGAGTATCTTATGTTTTAACTGTCGGGGTTTGGGCAACTCCCAGGCAGTTAATAGATTGAAAAAGTTACTGAGACGAGAGCGTCCGGAGATGGTGGTGTTAATAGAAACAAAACTGAGTGGGATTGAGATGGAGCGTGTAACTGAGAGGTTGGAGGACTATGAGGGTATGTATGCGGATTCGATTGGGCGAAGTGGGGGCCTTGCGGTGTTATGGAGAAAGGGGGTTGAGATAGACTGTAACACCCCGTATTTTTTCAAGGAGTAATTTAATAAGGGTGTTACTCAATAACTTGAGTTGTCGAGATTAAAGTGGGCATTTTGTAATTACACTTGGGATTATATTTGATGGGGATTTAGCATTTACAAGATAAAACAAATAAACCTAATTCTATTTCCTATCCTATCAAAATTATCCTTTTACCCTCCCATTAATAATTATATATATAATCCCCTAAACCCCTTTTGTCCTATACGTACATCATCACCATCT
>JBBYHQ010000010.1:10421174-10466430 GCA_038382645.1 Spergularia azorica | reverse complement strand
GGATTATATTTGGTTTTGTAATTTAAATTTCAGTTTTGAGAACTGTAGTTCGACATTCTAAGTCTTCCGTTGTCATCTTTTCGTTTGATTGAATTTATTAAGTTGTAATTGAATTTCAAGCCTAGCAGTTGACTCGGTAGTCAATTGCGGCGTAAGAATTCTATAATATTTCCTTATGTATCATTGCGAAAATTTAGGGTTGTTACATAGACTCGTTGGGTGTTTCGGCCCATCACATAGATGTGGGAGTGGTGGGTATGTTCAGCTTGGAAAGATGGCATTGTACGGCGTTCTATGGGTGGGCGGGTCGTGGGGAAAAGCATCTTTCGTGGGAGCTATTAAGAGATATCAAGGATGCATCAGAGTTGCCATGGCTTGCGGTTGGGGATTTTAACCAAATAATGTTTGACGAGGAGAAGCAGGAGGTCCACCTCGGCACCCGAGGGAGATGGAGGAATTTAGAGAAGCGCTGGACGACTGTGAACTAAAAGATCTTGGGTTCAATGGGGATATTTTTACTTGGTGGAATAAACGCGCTGAACCTGAAGATGTCTGAGCGCTTGGATCGTGCCGTGGCGAATTTGGAGTGGATTATTCGCCACCCCCAGGTGGCGGTCTATCACTTACAACGTGAGATGTCGGATCACTGTCCAATCATTTTGAAGCAATTCGTTGGGGAAACAAGAAGGAAGCGACAGTTTAAGTTCGAAGATTTGTGGGTTACGTCCCCGGGTTGTCAACAAATTATTGAGGAGGCATGGAATAATGGGCAAGGGATCGGTAATGCTGCGGAGGTGCTAGTCAAAATAAAACGGGTGAGCAGCGAGTTGTGGTGGTGGAGCAGGGAGGAGTTTGGCAATTTATCCCGACAAATTGAGGAGGGACGACAAAGGTTAAATTTCCTTAATGGGTGTGCTCCTAGCGAGGAAATTGTGGCTGAGAGGCGACTTGTGTGTGAACGCATGGATGACCTCATGGTGAAAGAGGAAATCTATTGGAGACAGCGGTCGAGGGTGGCGAATTTTGTAGAGGGGGATAGGAATACCAAGTTTTTTCATATGAAGGCGTCATTGAGGAGGAGAAGGAACGAGATTACGAGGCTGCGGGACTGTAATGGGGAATGGGTGGAAGGGGCGGAGAAGGTGAGTTTGGTGGTGGCAAATTATTTTGAGGAGCTTTTTACGACCACCGATATTAGTGATATGGAGTCGGCACTTGAGGGGGTTGAGCGGCGTATGACTGAAGAGGTGAACCAGGAGCTGACTGGGCCGGTTAGGGGCGAAGAGGTGTGGGAGGCACTTCGTCAAATGAGTCCGAGCAAGGCACTGGGATCGGATGGTATGAATGCAAATTTCTACCAGAGGTATTGGCATATTGTCGGAGAGGATGTAGTAAAATATGTAGCTGATCTGGTAGAGGGAAATTCGCCCATGTCAGCGATTAATAAGACCAACATTGTTCTTATCCCCAAAACTAACAAGCCGACGTCGATGAGTGAGTTTAGGCCGATAAGTCTCTGCAATGTGATGTACAAGCTCGTTTCGAAAGTGTTGGCGAACAGATTGAAGACTTATTTACCGGGGGTGGTGTCGGAGGCTCAAAGTGCTTTTACACCGGGTCGCTTGATTACCGATAACGCACTCATCGCGTTTGAGTTTTTCCACTACATGCGCACCCATCACAGTGGAGGCGACGGGTACCTTGGTTTTAAGTTGGATATGAGCAAGGCCTATGATCGGGTGGAGTGGGCGTTCCTAGACGCAGTGATGGAGAAGATGGGTTTTTGTGCGAAGTGGAGAGTTATGGTGATGAACTGTATTGCTACGGTTGAGTCGGCAGTTTTAATTAATGGTGTACCGTCGAAGACTTTTATTCCGCATCGGGGGCTACGTCAAGGAGACCCTATCTCACCTTATCTTTTCATCCTATGTGCGGAGGCGTTGTCGGGACTGATAGCTAAAGCAGTTGGGAGGAAAGCCTTGTACGGGGTTCGTATTAGTAGACATGCACCGGTCATATCGCACCTTTTCTTCGCCGATGATAGTATTATTTTTTGTCGAGCTAGGGATGCGGATGTGGAGTGTATTCGTCAGGTGTTAGGAGTGTATGAGAGGGCGTCGGGGCAGAGGGTAAATCTACAGAAGTCAGAGGTGTCATTTAGTGCCAATGTAGGTGAGGGAGAGCGGGTTCGGCTAGCGCGTTTGTTGGATGCTCAGTTAGTCGAAGTCCACCGGCGCTACTTAGGTTTACCGGGAGTGGTGGGGAGAAACAGGTGTGTTACATTCAGAACGATTAAGGAGCGGGTGTGGAAAAAATAGAAGGGATGGAAGCGGAAGATGGTGTCCTTCGCTGGTAGAGAGATCCTTATTAAGGCCGTGGCCCAGGCGATCCCTACCTATTATATGGGATTATTCAAAATTCCGACGAGTCTCTGCAACGAAATCAATTCGCTTATTTCTAGGTTCTGGTGGGGGGCGAAAGAGGGGAAACGAAAAATCCATTGGGTGGCGTGGGAGAAATTATGTCGGTCTAAGGGGGAAGGGGGAATGGGGTTTAGATATATTGAGGCCTTTAACGAGGCGATGTTGATGAAACGGGCTTGGCGAGTCCATACTCATCCGGAGGCTTTAGTTAGTAGGCTGTTGAAAGCTAGGTGTTTTGGTGATGCCACCTTCTTTGAGGCGGGGTTAGGTCATCACCCAAGCTATGCATGGCGGAGCATTGTTGGGGCTAAGGAGACGTTGTGGGAGGGGTGCAGATGGCTTGTAAGGGATGGTAGAACCATACGGGCGTGGGGAGATAAGTGGACGAGGAGGGGTCCATCTTTTAAGCTTATCTCGCCGAGAGGAGAAGGGGATGATTGCTTTCTCGAAGAGTGGATTGATGGGGATACAAGGTCCTGGAAGAAGGAGGTGGTGCGTGACAGATTGTTTGAGTTTGAGGCGGAGGAGGTGTTCTCGATCCCGTTAGGGGAGGAGTTGAGGCCTGAACGGATAGTGTGACATTACAGCGAAGGGGGTGAGTACACAGTGAAAACTGGGTACCATTTCGTTCGAAACAGATTGAGGATGGCGGAAGGTGGGGTGGGAAGCAGTGACGAGCAGTGCACGGGGACGGTGTGGTCGAAGATTTGGGGGCTTGAGGTGGCGCCAAAGGTGAGGTCGTTTATCTGGAGGCTCGGGAAGAGTGTGTTACCCACTAGGGAGAACATTCACAAGAGAGTTAGGGAGGCTGACCTATCGTGTCCCAGATGCGGAGGGGGGGGAGGGGGGCTATAGAAACCGAGACTCACGCGTTAATTTACTGTCCGGGTCTAACGTGTGTTTGGGCGGAGGCATGGGAGGAGATTGAGGAGTGGGAGGCGTGTAGCTCAGGGATGGACATCGTGGAAGCTTGGTGTCGCACGGAGGGGGCTAGAGCTGCGCTTCTGGCAGTGTTAGGCTGGGCTATTTGGAACGATCGGAATGAGATTGTTCATGGTGGGAGGATGGCCGAGGCGGGGCAAGTGGCGCAAGGGGCTGTAAGCTATTTGAGAGCCTACGAGGAGGCGACGAGGAGCAGAGAGGAGGGGGTGGGTAGGGATGAGGGTGGACGTGGCGAAGTAGGGTGGAGGTTACCGCCAGCGGGAGTGGCCAAAATCAACACCGATGGAGCGACTCTAGGTGGAGGGGGGTCGGGCATGGGGGTGGTTATTAGGGGAGGAGAGGGGGAGGCGAGGAGGGTGGCTTGCTGTCAAGTGCGGGACCGATGGGATCCTAACGTGGTGGAGGCAAAGGCGGCTCTTTTTGGACTCCAACAGGCGTGGCAGCAAGGGGAAGCGCGAGTGATGCTCGAGTCTGACTGTTTGCAACTGGTTAACGCTTTAAATTCGAATTCTTTCCCTTCTAGTTATTTTGGTCTTATTTTGTTAGACGTTTTCAATTTTTCGCGTAGGTTTGAAAGCTGTGTTTTTAGTCACGTTAGAAGGTCGGGTAATAGGGTGACGCATCTAATCGCCCATCTAAACCCAGTTGAGTACTCGACTAGAGTGTGGATTGAGAGTGGTCCGTCTAATGTATTGGATTTAGTGGCCTCAGATTTCATGTCTGCGGTCACTTAAGATTAATACAAATTTTTCCGTTCAAAAAAAAATAAAAAATAAAAATGTCCACACTTGCAATACTCCAACACCTAGTACGATTGTAAAAACCAGAAGAACATACGGAGAAGTGGAGAAGTGGAGAAGTCGTATATGCTGGAGTTGGCAAGTGAAAGTAAACAGAAAAAGTTACCATCTTCCAGAAACAACAGCCCGACAACATTTCTGAATCACAGAGGAGAGAGAGAGAGATGACAATAGGAGGAACACAGGCATATGGAGAGGCATCGTACTGGGACAAAAGATACAGACAAGAACAATCTCCCTTTGATTGGTACCAGAATTACTCTGCCTTGTCTCCTCTTCTCAACCTCTACCTCTCCCCTTCTCATCGCGTCCTCGTTGTTGGTTGCGGCAACTCTGGTTCTCTCTCTCTCTCTCTCTCTTCTCCTTTTCCCTTGTCTTTTTTGTTCATCATGCTGCGTGTTCTTGAGATTTGATCTTATACTGTTTCGAGGATTTGACGTTTGATTTGAATTCCTCTCGTATTTTTAAACCAAATGTTAACCTACCGTTAAAACCGGTGGGGGCATGTTCTTTTTTTTTTTTAATGGGATGTGTATGAAAATGTGGCATGATCGCATTTACTGTTTCTGATCCCTTTGAAATTTGGGTTCAAGCTGAAGTTTAGGTCTCATTTCTTGGATAACTTTGTCATTTTGGATGATAAATTTTCACTGTAAATGACGTTTTATTTGTCATTTTGGATGATAAATTTTCACTGTGAATAATGTTTTATTTGTGGATATGGTAGAATCAGTGGTGTGTTCACTATTGAGGTTTTGATTGAATTTATTAGGATTTTGGTTAGTATTTGAAAGGTAGCATTTCAAAAAAAAAAAAAAAAAAAAAAAAAAATTGTACTTGAAATTCACGATCACTCGTACGCCTATATACAGATAATATATGTTAAAAGGGTATATTGATTTGAGTGGGGCAACCACCAGTGATCAGTCTGATTAACTGACTTTTCTTTGGCTGATGCGGCCTAGATTATCCCATTCCTCCATGTGAACGTTGAGTAGCTTGATCGACCCTTATAATAAAGAATAGAACTTAATTTCAAAAAAAAAAAAAAAAAAAAAAAAAAAAAAAGAGAACGACTGAGCTGAACAATGGGAAAGGGGATGGCTCATGTTCTCTTGCTGGAAATTTCTTATTTCTTTTGAGCAGTTGTTTGTTGGGCATTGTTCTCTTGTCTACCGGAGAAGAATAACTTTAACTTGGCTTGCTCTGATGATACAGCGGTGGATGACACTACCTCGGGTTTATTGTGTAGTCACGAAATTGTCTTTTTCAGTCTATTTGGTGGTGCTAGTGATATCAGGGGTGCAAAGTATGTGAATTTGGAAACAGAGATGGATTGAAAAGTTGTATAATGATCTTGGCCTAACCTAGCTTTAGGAGGGCAAGAAGTGCAGTTTGAGAATAGGCTTGAAATTTAGGAGAACTCGTAAAAAAGTAATTACAATGATTGTGCGATGATCATCATCATCATTTAGTAAATGTTAGAAAGACTAAATTTAGGAAAATCTACTCCGTATGTTTTATCTAGTGTTTACAAGGTTTCATCACTGCTAGAATTCCATCTTATGGTGATTTGGACATGTGGTGCAACATATATAACAATTTTAGCATCTAACGATTCTAACCCCTTCCTACATTTTCGGTCATCCAATTTCTCTATTCTGTGCAACAAGTAAACTACTAAGAACTAGTTATTCAACATGTAAGTTTGTTCAGCCCATTCTTGATCACCTCCACCAATTTCTTTCTATGTCTTCCTTCCTCTTCAAAAGCAACTGGTCCTGTTACAGTATGGCTGTTTCTGCTGTCTAGCTCGTACAGAAAAACTTTTGAGCTCAAATTATTGGCCAGAGAACAGAGATTAAACCCGAAAAGTAGGTCAGCAGTTCTTCAAACCAGTCTTACGAAGGACTTACATTCTCTTGGACTCTTGAAGACCTTCTGAACACCAGCATCAATTGATACTTCATCATTTTGGAGCTGTGGATCAGAAATACTGACAGTCTCAAGTGGAACTTGTCTTCGGAAACAAATGCTGCAAATTTTGAGTCCCATGGCAAAATAGTTGGTTTCGTTTGGTTCTGCGTCTGATAACCATAAAATTGAAACAGTAATCTATGCCATCACCATTCCCTCTACAATTGGGGTATGACAGAGGTTTGCTCCTCTTAATTATCTCTGAAATCTTTCTTGAGCACCTTGCTCTGGCCACCTGAAAGCTCTAAAGACAGTTTTTGCTGGTAATTTTTCTGAAGGTTCCTGGTAACAGTTTTATTGCCTTGTGTCTTCAGATTTTGCAGCTTCTGGCAATTTTGTTACTTCGTGGGATAGGATATCGTACCTTAAGATTGAACGGATATGATCCTAAGAAGGATCCACTGTCTATAACTGAATTAACTTGCACCTGTTAACTGTTTTGTTTTTCTTTTCTTTTTTTTCCAGTGGAGATGTAATAATATTAGAGTACAAATACCCAGCCATTATCACTTGCTTCGTCCTCGCTGAACTTTAATCGCTGCACCAATCCAAGACATTCTGAGGAATTTTAGTACCCACTTTGCTATTCACCAATTCCAAACATCTGTACTGTATTCGCATCGAACTAATAGGAATGGGTCTCTTCTTCTGTTGGCACAAGACACACAAAGCATCATTGCTAATACCGCTCTTAGTAGTCTTCACCTTTGTCTGTAGCTTCTCTAGCCCTGTCAATCAGGAAGTAAAACATTATTTGGGAATAATAGGCCTGTTCCAGACAAGTTTGCCCCATCTCATAATGCCCTCACCTTGCAGCCAGCTATACCCATCACCTGCTGTATACTCCTGCTGGCTTCCTAACCATACTCAATTTGCATTGCACCAGCAAATTCTTTCTAGATCTTACAAATATTTTTCCAGTGCCAGCTGCATCTACAGGAAGATCATATTCTTCCCAGCTTTGTCCCTTGAGGTATACATAGCTAATCCACTTGATCCATAGATGATCAGCTTTGGAGCTTATCTACTAGATGTGCTTCCCAATACTTGATATGTACCATATAGCACTGTTCCTGATTCCGAAACACCTTCTTTTTTTGGGTCTACAGATGCTTTTCCCAGCCACTAAGGGGGCTCTCATATAATTCTCTGATCCATCCCAATTCCTGTTGGTAGTTACTAGAATTGCCGTAACTTGATTGTTAACCTTCTGAGGGAGGATGAAAATGTTAGTCCAGTCTGAATGGAGCTTTGTTAGCATGCAATTTACCAAAGTAAGTCTACCTGCATAGGAAAGCTTCTTTCCACCCCAACTATGAATTCTGCGAATATCTTCTATACCAGAACATGACATTCCAATACTAAGATCGTCTTTAAAGAAATGGGAAAACCCAAGTAGCTTAACGGCAAATTGCCTTCCTTAAAGCCTGACACTGCCAATGATGTCATCCCTTGTCGGTTTATCCACTCCAGCAAAATGGATCTTAGATCTATTAGTATTCATACAAAGGCCTGACGCTTTGAGAATGCTGCAAAACCTCTCAACAAAAGCTCAATGGAGCTTATATCTCCTTTGCGAAACATAATTAATTCATTACCAACCACTTTACACATTGGATGATAGTAAAAATTGCTTTTCTGCGCCACAACCTTTAGGATCCTTGAAGATAATCCGTATACAGTGTAAACAAAAGAGGAGACATTAGATCCCTTTGTCTCAGCCCCCTTTTCTCTTTAAAGGATCCAAATGTAGACTTATCAAAGCAATAGAGAAGGTAGGGGTAGTGACACACTCCATAATCCACGTAATCATCTGACTGGGAAAATTGTAAGCCTCCAACATACCCCTCACAAGTTCCCTTTCAATAGAATCGTAGGCCTTTAATAAAACCGCCTTCATAAGCAATAAGACATCTAGGAGAGAATCCCTTCCTTTTGTATCCTCACAATAACTTGACATATCATTATAATCTCAATGAAATACCTATCCTTGATGAAAACTCCTTGGTTGTTAATCACAAGATCGGGAAGGATGTCAGTAAGCCTATTGCAAATGACTTTGGAAATGCATTTGTATGTAAATTGGAACAGGCTGTAGGTCTAAACTCAGTAACCGGGATGAGCTACTTCTGGAATCAAAGAGAGTGAGAAAGCATTAAGTTACTCCAGTAATCTACCATGTTGAAAAATGTCCATAACAGCAGCAAGCCAGCAATTACCTTAATGCCAGTCACAGGCCAGGCATCTTTGAAAAATGAACTTGTATACCCATCTGGACCAGGACTTTTGGTACCAGGAATGGAAAATAGAGCATCTCTGACCTCGACAGCTCTTACAAGTCTCCTCAAGAGTGGCTTCCTTTCTTCATTAATAACTGGCCCTTTCCTGGCTGTAGCTTGGTGAACAGGGCTGTAATTACCGGCAGAACCCATCATCATTTAAATATATTCTAGGAAAGCTTCCTGAATATCGTTCTCTTGCTATAGATGACCTTGCATGACCTCTATTTGATACACTTGATTCATTTTCCTCCTATGTTTGATACTTTGATTATGTATGAAAATAAGCAGAGTTCTCATCTCCTACTTGAATCACCTGTTTACTTTTTCAAAAAATCTTCTCAACAAATTTGTTGAGTATTAATAGAGTGCTGCATAAGATCACTTGGGAGTATCAAAATACTTTGGTATATGTAATATCCTCCCATAGCTGCTATGTCCTGCCATAATATTCTGCTCTGCTCACAATTCCTTGCTTGAGATGGTAAAGATCTTTACCAGAACAAAGGTGCATGATGGATGATTTCTTTGAGGTCGACCCGTAGCTGTTTAGTAGTGAGATTTACGTGAAACATTGAGCAAGAACTCCATAAATAGAGTGCGGCATCCAGCTAGCAACTGTATAATGAGACTGAATCCAATAATCCTAGGTAATTGTTTCGGAGCTTTAGGAAGAGCTTCATTGGCGAGGCTGAAAATTTCAGGAAACGTTTTTGTATTGCTTCAACTGCCAAATATAGTAATATCAGATGTATTTTACACGAGTCATTGAAGATGCTTGGCTATGTACACAAGCTCCTAAGTTCAGCTAAGTAACTCTTATGTTGTCATACAACGCCGTTGTACATTGAACAGAATAACTAGATGAAGCGGATGTCTTCAACAACATCAGTGCTCCTCACTGCTGAGTTGAGCTGAGAGTACACCTGCTGTTGCTCCTTTTGTATGCCTTCATAAGTCATAACTCACAAGGACCAAGTCATAGACCTGTAATTTGGAATTGTGCATTTAATATATTTGGAGTCCTTTCAGGGCCAAATGTTTGGGAGACCGTCTAATTTTTTGTTGTAAAGGTTGTGCTTATTTCCTGCTTCCTTCTCGTTATCGAAGTGTGTTTTTCTAGTAGCTACTATTTATCAATCTTGTACTGTGCTTCTGAACCGTGTAATGCTGCATCTTGTTTATGGTTTATTTTTCTACTTTTTACTATTAAAAGTTTGCATGGCTGCTTACCTTTACAATTGTCTTTTGCATGACTGAAGCTTTAAGTGAAGGTATGGCAGATGATGGATATGAGGATATTGTCAACATTGATATGTCATCTGTAGTAATTGAAGCTATGAAGAAGAAGTATTCAAACTGCCCAAAACTTACGTGTATCCTTAATGCATCAGTATATTGTTACTTGTTATAATTAGTTATATTGGCTTCTGAAGGAATACCTGTTTCAGCAAGTGCTTGTTGACACTGTTGAATTGGTAGAATACTTGGCTTTTCTGTTGCAACTAATCCTGAACAAACGTTTAGATATTACGATGGATGTCCGGGATATGAGTTCCTTGCAGACAGGTTCATTTGATGCCGTTATTGACAAAGGTACTTGATTCCCCCTCTGCCTTAGATTCACTTTCAGATGGGTTAGTCTTGTAACAGATTCTAAAGTTGCTTAATGGTACTTTTCAGGAACACTGGACTCCATTCTGGTGAGTGTAATATTAAGACAGTCTTAACTTTAATTGAAGATAAAATCCATAAGACTTTTCTTTCTGGCAGTGTGGAGACGGGTCCAGGCAAAATTCCAGTTTGATGCTTGAAGAAGTTGCGCGGTATGATTTGTAACATTGATGTTCATGAAATATTGTCATTATTCTTGCTTTTCTTCTTTGATACATCAATTACATATTGAAGCAGTTGCTGACACACTATAGGGTCCTCAAGGACAAGGGAATTTATATACTGGTAAGTAGCAACTCCTATCTCCTGACTTCCTCCTCTCTCTCTCTCTCTCTCTCTCTCTGCACTCCAAACGACACTATAGGGTCCTCAAGGACAAGGGAGTTTATATACTGGTAAGTAGCAACTCCTATCTCCTGACTTTCTGCTCTCTCTCTCTCTCTCTCTCTCTCTCTCTCTGCACTCCAAACGAGTTTACACACCAGTGAATCTTTACTAGCTTTATAATATACTGGTATGTGGAAGGCTGATTCTTCTGGTGTCTTCGATTGCAATCCTTATGATGACTCGTGGCCTTCTATAAGTGTCTTCATGAAAGGTATATAGATGGCTAAATCTCAGTGAACTTTGAGAGGTTTCTATTGGACTAAGGTTTTGGAAAACATAACACTTATGATGACCTTTCAGAGGCAACTTTTGGGAAGCCCTTATAATGTTTTTCGCTGCTGCAGATTACTTATGGTGTACCTTCCTATCGTTTGGATTTGCTGAGGGACTCATGCAATTGGAAAATAAATCTCCATGTGATAGGTTGGTGGTAACCCAAGTCAGTGAATAGTTAATTTGGCACCTTTCTTCAGCATGCAGAATTGCAGATATTGAAAAATATATAGTTCTGCTAATTTCATATTGTGAGGTTCAGGTGGTGTAGTGGTCTTGGCTGGCATTAGGTTTTCTCTGTTGTGATGTTCATGCCACTATCAATGTATAATTTCGCCATACAGGCAAAGATTGGTGTTACTATCCCCTAAACTGAAGAACTTGAATCATAATATCATCTCTAGTCCAACAAAAGATCCTCTGGCTGTTCGGAGAAGTTCTCATGATAGATGAGATGTTAGTATCATTTGTGTGCTTATGTTAATGCTGGCTTATCTTGGTTCACATCCCACACCCGACCCCCCTGTTTCTGTCTGTATTTGCCTGCTCAAAGACCAAGTGTTGTGCTGGAAATGAGACTTTAGGGCTTATATTAGCTTTCCCTCTCTACTTATCGACTAGAGACTGTAGATTTCCGCAGACCAGCAACAAGGCTCTGACATGAGCTATTTTGGAATTCACTGCTGCGGTCTTAAGTCACAGCGTCCTAGCGTTATCATCTAACATTGACTTGCATATATAAGGGTTAAAAAGCATCCTGAATGGCTTGATTCTCCTGTATGTTATATTAGCTCTTTATAAGTCTCATCAATTGTTCACCGTGCTTATGCAGAAAAAATAGTTTCTGGAGCAAGGTATGAAGACCAACGTAAATGGGAGCTTACAAATCCCTTTCCTCTAGATGAGGAGGGAAAATCTTTGGAAGATGTCTTCGGAAAGAACCCAGATCTTCATTACATATACGTCTGTACTAAAGGTAGAACCTTACTCAGTCCCTCGCAAATCCAGAATAAAAGATTCTGAAGTTTCTCCATGCTGCTAACAATTGCAGGTTACTGACAAGTTGTAATTGCTTATTTTACAGGATAATAATCAAACACCAGAAGTATACGAGTCTGTGACTGCGTGACAACCACAACTCGACCGCTCTGCTTTATTTTCTGCTATTTATTCAGTTGTATTTCTCAATAGTATATAATTCAGTTGTTTTACTCTATAGTATGATTCAGTTGTACTGACTACTGAGAGCTAGATTGAGGTTTTGTGAGTTTGTGAATCGTGACTCATGAACACTTGCATTGTCACATGTGATTAGCTTTCTCAGAGATCAATGTACTATTTCTCTTTCTGCTCAACTATGTTTGCTTGGCTGCATTGCTTCCATATGATCATTTGCAATCTATGTCTTTAAACTCTGAACGATCTGTCCTGCAGCTTCCCCATACAATCCTCCAGCATCGCGACAATTTAGCAAGATATCAAAAATGTTTTACGATCCTTTATCATAAATCATCAAATCATGTACTCGCTCCACTCTTTTCTTAACATTCTGTTTGACTATGTGGGAGGATTTTCAGACCAAACATTAACAAATGAAAAGAACAGATGGAGTAATAATCGTTTTTCATCATTGAATAAACGTTGATGTCTTGGTGTATTATGGCTGCGTGTGAGGACAAGGGTGAATGCCACAAAGCCAAAAGCTCCAGCTGAGAAAGTGATTTGGCCATGGACATTGCAACAAAGAAACAGAATCTCAACAATTGTTTCAACAACTCCAAACAACTTGTTACATCAAGTTCAACCATAAGATTATGATATTATAGAGGCAACTAAATAATGTTCCTCATTTTAAATTTAGTTTTCCAAACATTCTCCTAAAACATGGCCAGCTAAGCTTTTAATATTACATTGTCAAGACACTTTTAAACTTCTTGTTCCTTTATTCCCAATAATACTCCTACTAATCACTTAGCCTATGCCCTGTGATTTATTGGAAGCTTCAAGCTGAAGCTGGTAGCTATTTCTTGACCTTCATCATCGTAATCAGATGAACAAGGGTGCATTTGTACTGATATTCTTCTTGTGGGCTCTCATTACTGTCATCACGCCAACGCTCGTTCAATGGTCCTTTGCTGAGGCTCAGGCTCAACAAGCTACTTCTTATTCGCGAGGTACGGCTATGAGTTTATTGACCACCAACTCTCGTTTTTAGATGTCATACACATATGATGTGTACGTTGTGTGTTTGTTAGTCGGCCCCAAATTATTTTGACAATAATGCTTTGATATTTGTTATTATATTGTTGATCCGTTTGACTAAGGCTAATGCTTCTCCTCCTATCAACTGTTGCGTGCATTAAGATTTAAGACTGATGCGATATAACTTTGGTAGCATCAATTCGATAATTCAACTCTTTAGGGCTTTCTTTTTATTTGTAAATTCTGCTCTTGCCAATAATGCACGTAATAGATTTCAAAAAATAATGTACGTAACATGATTGAAATTTCATTACAGATAAACCTAGTGATTTAGGAACAGTAAAAGCCAGGAGAATGCTGGTGCTGTTAGATGCAATCAGTGTGGCAAATCCTCCAGCGCAGTCGCCTTCGCTACATGATTCAGATATACTTACGCCTTTGCCATCACCGGAATCACAGCAGCCGTCCAATCAATCGGAAAGATTTAAGTCTACTACAGAGTTTACAGCACAGGACCGGTATCTTAAGAAATTTCTTGAGTCTTGATGACGTTTAATTTCAATCCTGAACCAACATGTAAATGATTACATGATTCTCCCTTCGTACATCAATTAGAATTATCAACCATTTTGCAAAATAATGTCTTAGCATAAGAGGTGCTCGGCCTTAGTGTTCGTCCATCAAACTAGTTTTCAATTCGAAACATTAACAGCATGTTTGGTAGATAGAAATTGAACGAAAATAAATGGAAGGAAGAGAAATGAACGGAAAATAAAAGAAGAGAAAGGAAGGGAACTACGGTTTCCTTTGTTTGGTTCACTTATTAAAATTGTGGAGAAATTGGAAGGAAAGTGAGTGATTTTATGCTGTAAATTGGTTTTCCGTCCAATTCCGCCCGTTTTGGGAGTAAAAGGAAATGATACCTTAATGAATGATCATTTCCTTCCATTTCCTTTCATTTCCTTCCACTTCCCATGTATCTTTATCAACCAAAGGTAGGAAAGTTGTAAAATTTAGAAAAATTTGCCACATAGCACCTTTTATGTTTCCGAATTTAACAGCTAGCACCTTTTATGTCTAATTGGACCACATGACACCTTTAAGTTCCTCTTTTTTAATACATCACACCAATTTAATTTCCGGCCAAATCTGATTTGACTCCGGCATTGACTTCGTGTGCCGGTCACGTGATACCCCTCTCCCTCTTTTCTTTTCATTTTCCCCAAATCCAAACCCGACACCCTTCTCCTCTTCCTCTCTTTTCCTTTTTTTCCCTCCAAAACACTTTCGTGTTAGATTCCCTTCGTCACCATTATTCTTCGACAATGTACTCTTCAATTCGGTCTTTTTCATCATGTAACGAATGATGACATCTTTTTGCCAATCGGTGCTCACCTTATCACACCAATCAAAAAAATCACACATACCCCTTTTTTCACATGGTCGTAGAAGTGGCATCCCCAAAACCGCCTCCCCGGATTTGCCCTCGTCGTAGCAGTTTGGAGCAATGCAGCCCTACCACAATGATAATTAGGCCAAGTATATGCCATTGGACTTGATTCAAGACAAACCCAAACCCTAATTTAAAAAACCCCCCAATTTAATTGAAATGATTAAAAAAAACCCAGAAATTTAATTGAAATGATTAAAAAACCCAGAAATTTCAATTACAATGAATGAAAGTAAAACCCAGTAAAGAAATTACATGATTGTTACCTGATTGAAGTCGGAAGAGAAGAAACAAGGGCAAAATAAGAGAAGAAACAAGGAGAAAGAGGGAGAAAGAAGGAGAAAAGAGGAGAAGAAGAGAAGAAATGAAGGGTGTCGGGTTTGGATTTGGGGAAAATGAAAAGAAAAGAAGGAGAGGGGTATCACGTGACCGGCACACGAAGTCAATGGCGGGGTCAAATCAGATTTGGCCGAAAATTAGCAAATTGGTGTGATGTATTGAAAAAGAGTAATTTAAAGGTGTCATGTGGTCGAATTGAACATAAAATGTGCTAACTGTTAAATTCGAAAACATAAAAGGTGTTATGTGGCAAATTTTCCTAAAATTTATTTCATTTCTTTTCCTTTCCGTCCATTTCCTCTCTACCAAACATACTGTAAAAACTCACCAGTCACCGTAAAACTTTAAATTCTTTTTTTTTTTTTTTTTGTTTACTGTCCTAAAACTTTAAATTCTCGCTACACCTTATATATCCGTTTAACTAAACTAAATTCTCACCTTTAGCGCCTCCGTTATCCTACTCTTCTCACGCATTGCTTGCGCACCCAATTTTCCTGCTAAATCAATCTTGAATGGCTAGTAGCCTTACATAAACTACAAAATTGCTAGCATCTTGCAATAGAAAAGACACTAGTTTTTCTAAATATAATTATCTGTCATGTAATATAAAATTCCTATGAAAATATTTAAAACAAAACCATTTTATATTGCGTTTGGAAACTGTAACTTGAAATTTTTGGTAACCATTTTTAATTTTTGATAAACTAGAATGCGGTTCGCAGGTTGTATTTGGTGTACACAAGATTTTAGGATCCCAAATTCTCGAATAATTTTTAGGATTGTCAACCATATGATTTGTGTAAACTTTTTGATTTGAGAATAACAGTCCCAAAACACCTTCTTAAAGAATTTTAACTTAAAAATCATGTTCAAAAATAAGAATTTAAGACACGTCTGAGAAGTCCGACGTCATACCAACGGACCAAGCTAATGAGTCTGCTCCACCGCTCAATAACTACCCGTTGATTCTTGTATGTATTCAACAACTTTTATCAACTTTCTTAAGCGGCTCCCTACTGCGTCAAGTTTCCTAGGCGACCTCAACTTCCCATGCATTAAATCGTCTACGCAAACCACCAATCGACAATCATCTCCCTACCCGCTTCCCTATCTAACACCCACCACTTCCATCTCCATTCCTAATCATCAACACCCAACATCCAACAAAATTTTAGAAGACATCTTCTTACCCCTAGACAAATTTTTTGATCGACCAATTCCTCGTCGATTTTTTACATGACCTCCCTAACCGACACCTTTACACCCATCAAATTATCTAACCGGTAGTCGCACCTGCCTCCTACTCAGTTTATTCCCCACCCCACACTCTACTTTACCTCAACTCCTTTATCAGGTCAATTCCTATTGTAACCCCTTCACACCCGCTGATTCCTAGAATCAAGTAATTTATATTAACATCTCCTATCAACTCATGACAACACATCTACTCCTTTACGCGACCCTCCCACCACTAACTTTGAAACTCGACCCCCTAAATGAATATTTTCCTTTATATGTATATATGTTAACCAAATTGTTTATATCTTTATCTTTATTTTTGTACCCTTCAAACTAATTTATATGTAATTGGTACCTGTACACAAGTATGGGGATTAATAATATTTTTTTTAGATAGTCTGCACCCCTTTTACCCATGTCAAAATTTCTAACCAACTCCTAACCCTGCCTATTTCTTTACCCGATCTCCATAATTAAAACTCACACCCTCGTCAAAATATCTTGTTAACGATCAACCCCTATCAACTAGCCGTCTTCCTAACACCCATACGATCATACCTGACACTCCCACCCCATAAAATTATCTAGCCCGTACCCCAACCCTGTCAAAATTTAGTCGACGCGTAGCTTTACTAAAACATGTCCTACTTTGACGTAAGATTGACACATGTCATAAATAGATTAAGTAAAATCATAAAAACTTAGATGAGCTCAATTAACACCAGTGTATTAGTTTTAACACATCATTTGTCAATATAATTATGGGACTTCACTTTTAGATTAGAAATAATAATATATAAAACCAAAAAGTACCTTACGACCATTAGCATATAAGAATAGCTAGGTAAGGTATGAAACTATAAATTCCTTTAGTTGTGTTATTGTCCTTATTGAAAATGATTTTTTTTTTCTTTTTTGTAAATGTTTCTAAAACGTTGTTGAATAAACTAACCCAAAACATCTTCCCTCCCGCTATCACCTACTCAAGAGTTCGTGAACATTAACCACAGAGGCCTAGGAATTTAGGATACCAAGAAAAATAAATCATGTAATACGAATTTTCAATCATGTCATCATCAGCCACTAAGTCATCATCAGCCACTAAGTCATCATCATTGATTTTTTTCATCTAAAATTGTGAAACACTACGGTCGATTCCATTAGAATTTACTCCTATTCTTAAAATGTTAATTTTTTTTTTTAACTATAATTTATACAAATCATTCATGATTTGAGATGTTGGGAATCGAAATATTGAATACTTAGTGTTAATGTCTTGGAAACATTAATCGGTCAATGTTAATTTAATAATAAATTACGACATTTTTCTTCTTCTAAAGTTAGATATAAATTTCTTGGATTAATCAGTATAATGGTCCATTTTATGTTGATCATTGTAGTATGGTGTAATTATTTTGTTTCCATATTTGGGAGTGAGTAGAATTCTTTTTGTCACATTATTTTTAAGATTTTGTGGTTCTTTTCACACTAAATCACCATCAGATTTGTATTGGATCTTTCCTTTTTATAGAAAAAATTGTAATAATGTGCATGAAGTAATAGACAATACATTGGTATTGTGATGAATAAGTAATTGAGGGGTCAATGGTTTTAATCTTGGCTTAGACATTTTTTGCCAATAAGAATCTCCAATGGTTAAAATAAAATTTTACAATAAATAGAATCAAATAATTTTTTTTTTTTTTTACTAATTTCATTTTTCTCAATTCCCAAACCATGTAGCTTGGTGGAGCTACCTAGCTTGACAAGCTACAAGTTGAAAAAGGGCGAAAGAGGCTTATAACCCCCATATGTTTGACTCTACGTGAAATGTTGTCACACAAGTATTGAAATGAGCAATTGACCCCCCACAAGTTTCATAATTGGTGAAATCAAACCCGTTCGTAATTTATCGCGAGATATTCAATATCTCTCCTTTATCTCACCTACAAAATTAATATTATCAAAATTATTATCTAAACTAAAATAAAAACTCAAAAAATTGCATTTTTTACGGCTCAATCTCAATGCTCCTATTACTACGAGAAAAAGCTTCAAGAAAAATTGTGTTCACATTAATGGTGATGAACGCATCACTAGTTTCTGAATCTTTTTTTTTTTTTCCTTGGAGTGTTTATTTCCTCCTTCAGATGAATTTTTATTTAAATTTCCATATGATAAGATCTTATTTTGATAATATCAGTTTTTTTTTTGTTTTAATTTTATAATATTAGATTTGAAGGTGGTATTTTGGGGAGATATTGAATATCTCATGATAAATTGAGGATATGCTTGATTTCACCAAATATGAAAGTTGTGAGGGTCAATTACTTTTTTCAATACTTTTGAGGCTACATTTCACGTAAATGCAAACATATGAGGATTATAAACCACTTTCACCGTTGAAAAAGTAAAACAATAGGGGAATCATCACTCTGGCAACCCAAACTACAAGAAAATTCTACCATTGTAGATGCTCTTATACATACCTTTGCTAATGTGGGTAGTGCCACATACACATTTCGATTACTCGATTTGAAATCGAAGAGTTGATCATGCACGTAATAAAACTACATAAAAGTATAGAACTAGTACTTGCTAATTGTGTTGGTCTACGTTACATGACACATCAATTATATGCATTTTCAATCAGCTAACAAGAAAAACAAGTCCTAGGCCTATGAATAGCACTTGAGTTAAGGTTGAAGGTATCAGATGTTCACCAGCATCCATATCATCAGTTCCTACACCTGGAAAGCAACATTCCTTATTATCAGCGTGCAATTCGTACTCATTTTGAATTTCGGAAAATAAAGTTGCTTTCCCCAACACAGCTTGTCTTAAGCATATCAATAATTTTGTTGGAGAACAAAAGTCTTGGATACAACAATTATTGCATTTGACGACATTAGACCATACTCCACAGTCCTTAATTTAATATTGATGATCGGCCTCTTTCTTGAGAAGTGACCATTCAAAAAGTTTGAATTTGGGACTCCTAGTTAATCTCATTTCATTTCATGTCAATTTGAAGTCCAGGTAAGACAGGTTAAGAGTACATCTTGAGACTAAATACAGTTTTCGCAATGCAGCGAATCCAACATTATAAGTTTCATAAGTGTTTATCTATACGTTTTTGATAAATGGAAAGTCAAACCGAACACTCAAAGACCATAAAACAGTCTACACTTGCACAACAGGAGGCTAAAACTAAACGTAAGGGAGTTCAAATTCAAATTAAAGAAGCAGAGACAAAAAGAGTTGGACATACCACATTGTCTGGTGGAATTAAGAGCAGCAGAACAAAGGCACATCAAAGCTTCAGTTTCAGAATCAAACCCACAACTCCCACCAGACTTAGCACACCTCTCGCACCCCATATCCGGCACACTGTAACTAAATTTCAACCCATATGACCAATCCATCGCCGCAACTCCTCTCAACTTATCCATATCGTAAAAACTCGTAAAATGCGTACAATCCAATATGTCCATACTCATCACCTTCACCGTACTATACCCCGTAAAACAACACGGGGGCGGCGGTACACTTCCGCCGCCCCCACTACTAATACCAGTACTAGTACCAGTACCAGTACCATTTCCACCGTCGCCACCAACACTCCCACTAACACTATTATTAAAATTGTTATTATTAAAGTTACCGTTACCCCCGGCATAAAAATAACCGTTAGGACCAGTATTGTTATTACTTATGCCAGGCGTTAACAGCCCTGGGCTAGTGAAAACCCTAAACGAGTTACAACTAGAGTAGAGTTCGTCGCATTTATGACCCGCAACGTCGAAACAAAGGTTGCGGTATCGGTTAAGGACAGGGGAGTCGACAGAGCAGTTGAGAAGAGCAAAGACAGTGTCGGGCGAAGGAGGGATAATAGCGTACTGGATGTCGGAGAGGTGGATGCCGTGGGGAGGTTGTAAGATTGTACATGTGGACATGTCCGGGTCGTACACTGTTAAGGTTTGGGATTTGTAGTCTATGGACTGGACTTTGTAATTGCCGTTTGGCGTCACGAAGAAGAGAGCTTGGGAGGAGGTGTTGCACGTGAACATGTTGCGGAATTGGGGTGCTCCACACCCGTCATCGACGCCGAAGGGGTACTGGATTTGGAGCGTGCCGCATTGGTTGCGGCACGCTGAGTCTGAACGGGAGAAGGGTGGAGTAGTGAGTAAGAGGAGAATGAGGATGGAGATATGGGTGCGTTGGATATGCATTTTGTTGGTTGCGAGATTTTTGAGTGTATTTGTGGTGGACTGGTGGTAGAGTAGAGGAGTGGAAGAAAGGGTCTGGTACTCTGGTAGGAATCTTATGTTGATACGTGTAATTTGTCTACTAATATCTAGATTGTGTGGCATGTAGTGAATTTAAAAAGGTTACAATAGTAGTAAATTAAATTGAGCAATGAGACGCAGATTAAATTTGGCAAAAGGAGATGCAAAAAGAAAATGTCAAATGAAATTCCCAGCCAAAAAAAATGTCAAATGAAATTTGGGATTAGTATTGAGAAGATAAGGGATGTTAATAATCGAAAATATACGCTTTAAAAATTAAACGAAAACGCTTCATTTCTTTCGATTTTTCATTTGGCCGGATTGTATAAGAAAATTGAACTCAGGCCTAATATAAAGAAATAAGAAAAACTTGCTGTAAAATTAGATGGGCATGTACTCCAAGAGTCCAAGGCCACATGTATGATTGTATGAAGTCGTAAAAACTAAGTGCTTGTTTGGCCAAGCTTTTACAACTGTTTCTGAGGGTGAGAAGCAGAAACTTGGCCAAACGGGGGTCATGGTAGAAGCACTTCTAGTATTTTTTAGAAGCTCAAAACAGCTCTTAGAGTGCCTAGAAGGAGAAACACCAAATTGGAGTTTCTCCTCCTCCTGTTTCTGTTTCTCCTTCTCCCCCCTTTTTTTAACTGTTTTTACTCATTACTAGTAAATTATCTCTCCTCCCCAATCCCACCCAACCCACCTCACCTACCACCAGTCACCGACGTCGGTGATCCCCACCACCAATACAGCTAGCCCTCCGATCTCATCACTACGACATTGAGCCGCCTTCCATCACTCCCCCCTTCTCCGCATGCCGTCACACCGTTTGCTCTTTCTCTCTCTTTCAATTCTCTCTCTCCTCGATTTTTTCTCACCCACGGCCAACAATGCCTACTAGAAGGTCGGGGGAGGTGTGAAAGGTGGTTTTCGTGAGGAGGGGACTAGGAATCGGTGGGAAAGAAGGTTGAAAAGGGAAGTTTTGGGAGGAGAGAGAATCGCGCGTGGAGAAGGATGGGCTCGACGACGACGGACGTTGATGGCGCAGGCGGCTGGATCGACGTGTCGTCGACCGGAATGTGGTGAACGTCGGGGTAATGGTGGGTTTGGGTGATGGCCGGCGGTGGTGCTGCGGCTGAGCTGGGGGTGGGCGAAAGGTATTGGAGAGAGAGAAAAAAATGAGTTGGGGATGAATCTGGTTAATTTTTATTTTGTTTTATTCATTATTATTATTTCCATTTTATTTTCAAGACTTGGCAAAACACTTCTCAAAGTGATTTCTGATTCTTAGAAGCACTTCTAAAATAAATTTACCGAACATCCAATAATTTCTCCAGAAATAGTTTCTCGAAAACTACTTCTCAGAAGCACTTCTAAAAAAGTTGAAATTTGACCAAACAGACCCTTAAGAGGCCGTAGAGATTTTCTCCGTAGAAACGCAGCCCCGCAATTTCCTCCGTCTCTTTTTGACCTTTATTTGTCATGTCGGGCCATCGGGGCCTCTTGAGTCTTAATTATCTATTTTCCTCCTCGATGTTATTGAAATTCAGAAGACCCCAGGTGTCAAGGCAAAGGTCATGGTGACTTTGTGGTGTCATTGAGACCCGATGGCTGATGCTAGATTGCTAGTTCATTTATAGTTTAATTTGTGTACGGTCTGAAATGAGAATCGCAGTTTTATTTAAGAATCCAATTCTTGAGGAAACAAGAAGACTATCGAGATACGTAATAGACGATCCTTTTGTTCCATTCCATTACGATACGGTGGGTTTAAATACCACAACAATATAATACAGTGCCGGACTTAGGGTTACATACAACCCGAGCCCCATATACACCTAATAAAGACAGATAGAGAGTAAATGAGTTAAAAACACGTGAGTTATTTCGTGGTGGGATGGACATCTAAGACACATTTAACAATATTAGGACTCGTAACACAGGTTCCTTTTTACACACCACTCAGCCAAATTATCCACTCAGCCAAATTATCCACATGGAGTCGCAGAGTCACCATATATATAAGGACTAAGATGCCCCCATATAGGCAAATAATAAGTTAATAACATGGGATCCTACATGCTTAGACCACCACTTCTTTCGATCACTAATTTCAGATTCTTCTGACACTGGACGTTCTTCCATTGCTTCCTATTGCTAATGTACTTGTCACCAGGCCAAGTGCAAAAACTGAACAGCTTCAGATTTCACATCATGTCAATGACAATGAACCAAAACTCAGCAACTAAACTCGAAACTCGACTTCTAAACATTACGACAGTAGCTAAATGAAGCAATGAATCAACAAGAAGCTAAGTCAGAAGAAAAAGTTCAGAGTGGTTCAGAACTGATATTCACAGATACAAGTCACTGAAAGATACACTACACAACCCCAACGACATAACAGATGCCACTGAAACGTTCCTAGTTAGATGAGGCATCACCGTACATGGAATTACACCGTTATTTATTAAACATATAGGTTATACCGTGTTGGCTAGCTACTAAGATCGCATTCACACATTAGTGAAACGGAGGTAACCTTTCTTGGAAGGGAGATCAGCAGTGCGGTAATGAGGAAACATCTTCTTCGCTTCTTCATCACTGACACTAGGAGAAATGACAACCTCCTCACCAGGCTTCCAATTGCAGGGAGTCGCAACTTTGTGTTTCGCCGCCTTCTGCAGTGATTCCAAAACCCTTAGCACCTCGTCCATGTTCCTCCCTGTTGTCGCAGGGTACAAGAAACTCAGCTTCACCTAGAAACATTTGCAAACAACTGATGAGTTCAACACTTGTGTTGTGACTGACGACATACTGGATCATGCATTGTTATGTTGTTTTCTTTTCTAGACAGGAACCCAACGTGCTCAATCAGAGCATAGTTTCAGTTTTAGTGAGCACTGCCAGTTTGCCCTAGTATTTCATAGCAAAACCAGATTTGAATGGTCGCAGTAATGCAAAATCTGCGACCGAATTCACATTGGACGTAAATTAGCAACCAAAGTTGGTCACGAAATGTATTTCTAGATTTGATTGCAAACTTTCCTGATCCCCTGCGCCCTCATTACGCTAAGATCGCAAAATCTCTGCAATTTTAACCTGTTTGCTATTCTATTCTACTTGTACATCCTTGATCTCTTCAAACAAAAAACAATCAAAAACCTTTCAAACAGTTTGATCTCAATTTACGTAGAATTGAATACGAAATGAACGAGGGAGTAACACACAAACCATTTTATCAGGGCCAATCATGTGCAAGGCACGAGAAGGAAGCTGTTGCCCGTTGGCGGTCTTTTCATCAGGATCCACCATATTCAGCTGTTTAATTATTTCCCTTTTTGGGTCTGCTATTATGGGGTAGTCCACCTTGTGCCCTCCCTGAAAGTAGACAACATATATACAAATCTATAAATTCAAGGAAAAAAATGCGATAACAGAATAGACCAAAGGAAAGACAAAAGTGGGTGGGAGCAGGGTCTCACAGAATAGGCCTCAACGTCCTTGATCCACTCTTTGTGAGACCCAATGTCGTCACAAGAAAGACCCAACAGCTTAACTCCTCTCTTGGAGAACTCATCAGCATACTTGGCCATCATCCCAAGTTCCGTGGTACACACCGGCGTAAAATCTCCTGCTCAAAGTACTCACAGTTTTAAATTGAGTGTAAATCCAAGACTCACATCGGAGAAATCATTAAAATCAAAAAGATATACAATTGATTAGTGTGTATAAGGAGGACATACATGACCCAAAGAGGGCAAAGTGGAACAATTTGGACCAAAAATTTCTGATGGAATTACTCTTTAACACGTACGAGATGATATAATTGACAACTACTGATTATCATCTACAGCTAGATCGTATTGCTGAGTTCTAGCTAGCTTAGCTTAGTATAGATCTCTAGATTGGAATGACCATCATATGCATTCATGATCATCTATTCATCTTGTTCCAACTTGTAATAATACTAATTTCATTTTCAACACAGGAGAAATTTTACGTACATTTCGAGCCAAACTAGATTAATTGAGACTGTAAGATTCATGATGAACAGAGAAGACTCGTATAAATATAAACGGATTTACTAACTTGATTATCGGTATGGCGAAAACCCGCCCTTTCATTTCTACAACACGTTGCCCGTCGGCCGTAGTTGTGCCTGGATGAGAGAAAAGGATGGTCCAGTTATCAGCAACGTAATCATGAAGCTTAAATTTGCCATTGGTGGTCTCTACTTCAAGGTTTGGCACCGTATCTCCTATCGTAATTCCTGGCATTATTATCGATCCCTCTATGTTCTATGTTCCTTTCTTGACTGATCTGTTCTTGCTTTCCACGAAGCTTAACCTTTAATTATCAAATTTATAGCAGAAAAAAAAAAAAAAGTAGTTAGTAAGATGAGTTGTGATTGTGTAAACATGGACGAGCCGGGCATGCATGTATTTCATGCATGTAGAGAACGTGGAAGGTGCGGTGTCTCAACCTGGTGGCCTTGACTTCAGCATCTTGTTGTTCCTCTTTAATTTGCTTTCCGATATAAACTTCGTCTTTTTTTGGGAAGAGATCTTTTCATTTTGTCGTCTTTATTTTATTTTCTCTTATGAGTCTGCATATATAACCACAAGACGAGTTGTAGCACAAAGAACGTGGCATGGCACTGGATATATATATTAAATAAGTTGGGAGTCAAAGACAATGCAAGTTGACTACTTGAGTGACGAGTATTAGAAAAACAAGCGCTTAAACACTCATTTACGGTATTTTCAGAGTGACAATGTTTCATCTTAATTTGAATTAGAATTTAGATCAAACGTGAGAAAGTAAATACACGGATGAAATACTTAGTAATAGCATTTTGTACAATTAAAATTCCAAAAGATTTGCATGTATGGTTTAGATTAGACTTCTAACTAGCCCGTCATGTATCTTTTTTTTAAACTTTAATTTGATCAAATCAGTAGTTTCACCCCCCTCAAAGTAACGTTTGATAATGCTTAAGATAAGGAAACTATGAGTGCAATTGAGATGAGATGGCTAATTATAGATTGCCAATGTCGGGAAATTTTCATGGATTAAACTTCAAATTTTCGGAGAAAAAGAGAGTAATTTCAATTGATTTGAAAACCAAAAAAGTAATGGTGGCATTGATTCAATAAACTCCAATTGCTGCCCTTAACCTCGTGTGGAAAAAAGAGGTAAAAGTATGACAATCATGAAACAATGGTGAAATACCGGTAATAAAAAACAGTCTAAGCATCTCAATTGGTCGTGCATTGGGAATCAGATGACCAGGAAGGTCACTTGTCAAGGCATTGAAAAGCAGAAGTTACAAGAGCTAAAGCTTAGCCGGGCAAACAAAGGTTGAGCAAACTACGGGTTCATCCTGGATATATGTATATGTATATGCTTAATCGATTTTAGCAAGAAAATACTTGTTTGCCATTGGAGGCAGTCTCAAGTACTTCCTGAGGATGTGAAGAGTCTGAAGACCATCGAATGTTACTAAATAGCATAATTGCTTTCCATGGATTACTTTGCTTCTAGGCTTACGATGAACTAGATTTATAAATACTAGCTAAAGATTAGCTGATTCTACTACAGAGTATCTTCTAAGCTTACATCCAAAACAGTTAAACAAACCTTTCAACAGTTGGCATGCTAACAGCGTTCTAGATCCAAGAAAGTTAAATACAAAAGCCAGCTTACAAGTTGACATCCTCAAGCCACTGCTGATGCATTAGAAGTCTTCTGTTGTTGCACTTCAGCTACTGTCTCACACGGCAAAAGTGAGCCCAGATTAGAGTGATAACTGCACCGGAGCCTGGTGCACTTCCAGCTGAAAAAATCCAATAAGTAGTAGAATCAGCAAGTATGATACGAAAAACCTGATGCTTTAGAAGGCGAGCTGAATGATGACCAAAATGGCTCCACTTCTGGCTCAGGCTTCGACTTTATATTCTTTTAGATCGCCTTTTCACACAAACAGGTCGTAAGAACAAAGGGCTGCCTAAAACACATAAGTGCATCAGCACATAACTAAAGACTTAACAGAATCACGAAGGATGCAAGGCCTCTTACGCGAGAATACCCACAGATGGAATAAGCCTGGTATCCATGGGTTATTGAGAAGGAAACAATAGAGAATGAATTAGTTAGGACAAAGATGACTTCTTGAATTGAGATTACAGATCAGATGGAGTTAATAGTTTTGTAGAGTTAAAATTGGATATGCTATGCTGTAAGACATTCCTAATAATACAACTCCTATGATGGAAAAATCAAATTAAAGGGTTGGTCATCCATATGTACACGTCATGGGGGTGTATTATTAGTAATTTAAAGGCAAAATTTCGAAAACATATTTATTCTGACTCCACATATGCTATAAAAAAACACCAGCAATGCCTCAAAGGCTCCCACCAACAGTAAGGTACGGGCTTGCCTGGATTGAGAGTGACCATTACTAGGGTATTAGGGTCCAATACAGCGGAAAAATGAGAGATATGGTGGTGGTGGAAGGAGGAGCAAAGGGGTGGAGGTGGATAATCCCTAGGGTAATGCACTACGGGACATAGAAATAGCTCTAGATAATTTTTCATTTACTCCAATGCTCAATATAGAAAAGTTGCCGCCTCTTAATACTCATATCTCAGAGAAGGAAAAAAAGACAAGTCATTTCCCTTTAATGCAGCTATGTGAATAATTTGATACAGAGAGGAAAAAAAATAATGAAGAAGCACGACTACGCCATCAGATATAATTTGGATGACCAGTCCAAGTAGTAATATTTACCTAGACACGTAACTTCTCCAGTTCTTTAACAGCCTGCTCCATAGCATAGATAGCCATTTTCTTAACCTACATCATGAACACCGTTAGATTTCCCAGAAGGTTTCATTTGAACTCCCATACATAGGATCTACACATGATTAATGAGATCAGTTGCACTTAATAGTGTAACCAAAATAACTGTGCAGTAGATACCTCCAATTTGTCCTCCTTGGCTCGGTGATTTCTAGGCAGAACACGGAACTCCCCAGCCAGCCGCAGACACTCTTGAATATTTTCAGGAGATACAAAATCAAGAGCAACTTTTATGCACGACTGAACAACAGAGATTCTGTCAGGCAATATTGATGGCAACTCATTGACAACTCTAAACAAGTAGCTTGCAATCCATCAGATCTCAAATTACAGATAATTATGTGTGGAAGTATCTCAAGTCAGCTCATCTAGCATATATAATCAAGCAGCTCAAATTTTTGCGCATCAGGATTAGAAGCATTGGTCCAAGTTTACTACCTTCAGGTTTCTGACTTGATGAGGACAGCCAGCTGGAATGAAGACAGCTTCTCCAAGCTTTTGAACAAACGTCCAAGGCTCAATTCCTAAAAGAATGGTTAAATGTCAACGTTGAAAAGCAGCAGCAGGAAGCAAGACATCCGGAAATTACGATACAATTGCTCAGTAAACAATAACTGAGAGACTGTCAACAGCAGATGTTGTATACCTACCATATTCTTTCTTCAGTTTCCTTTTATGTTCCTCAGTCAGGTAGAATGACTGGTCATGAATAGGGTGAATCACCTAAACATCAACATAAGAACGATCATGACACATAGCAAAGTGCATATATATAAAAAGAAATTATAAGAGAATGGGTGACACGAATTATGTTTAAGATTGCTGATAGGTTGTGGCCTTAGACTAAGTTTATAGGGGGTCACCATGAAAGCTCATGGCACCCACGTTTTCAATTCATACATGCCAAATACAAGTATAAAAATAAATATTAAGGCACCCCATGGCAAAATGCCTTCCACAGGCACTTGAGCCATGAGAGAAATTACACCAAAAGCTTCTGTGTCTTCTCCAAGTGGCATTGTCTCATTTGCTAGGAAAATTAAACTGATTTGTAAAAAATTAAAAGCAAATATTTCATTACACAAATCTCATACAACAACAGAAACCAAGCCTTAGTCCTAAACTGATTTAGGGTGGCTAATACTACAAAAATTGTATCAGTGTTTGTATGTTCTCAAGCTCAGCAAACCAATCTTGGTATATTTTTCTAGATGAACTTTTTTACATATATGGTGCATAGTAAGAAAAAAAAATCCCAGGGTTTTTTGTGGTGAGTGCCACCAATTAGCCGCCAAAATAGTTATTGAGAGTCTTCAAAAAAGAAAAGAATATTTGATATTCATGGCAGTAACAATAAATATAGTCTATAATTAAAAAATTACCAAAATTTTACCTGCTGTACTGGAGAACAGAGAAAGTGCCTGAACTCGTGGAAATGGACTCTCAAATAGTCTTCAAGCTTAGAGACATCTTCTCTCCGGAAAATATCCCAAAGTGCACCTCCGTTGTCTGGCTCTGAACCTTGCACATTTGTAGAAGGAGCAGATGCTTCATCACAAAAACTGTTGGGGTTGAAACTTACTTTAACACCACGCTCAGTTACATCGATCTTTCTAGAAACACTTTCCGATGTTCTGTTGACCACCATCTCTGCTTTTAAACCTCCATTTTTATCACTGGACATGTTGGAGTTTATTGACTTCTTGCTTGAACTAGCACGATTCTTCACCTTATTAGACAACTCAGACAATTTGATGTCTTTCCCAACTTTATCACGACTGTCCCGAGCACGCCGTTCATATGTCCGATCACATCTAGCCTTCTCAGTGTTTTCCTGTTCAGAAGTGACACTACCAATGTTATCTGCCCCAGATGGCAAACAGAAATCCATCTCCTTGTCTTCACCTGCCCTGCTATTTTCAGGTAATGCAAAACCAAAGAGTTCCTTTTGGTCCTGAGCAAAGTAGTTCTTTCTCAACTTGGAAACAGCCTGCAGCTCTTCAGGTTTCAAGGTAACCTCGGCTGTATGCGTCAATATATTAACCTATGAAATCCAACAAAAAGAAGTGGATTACAGCAAAAAAAAAAAAAAAAAAAAAAAAAAAACAGCTCCGATAAAAATGGCAATAATAACATTCGAAATCTAACAGCAATATTGTACAGTAATAATAGACAAATAACAAAGGGTAAAACAATCTAGAAAGACGTGCAATTTCACTTGATCACAGGAAGTACTCAATATAGCGATAAAAGTATCCTAGCAGACCAATTGATATTAGTCCAGACATCATTACATTGTTTCAAGGTATACCACGGAATTCAAGGTCCGACCCCCAATTAGTACAGATAAGCTCTTCAAACTCCAGAGTGTTTACGAGCAAAGAGAATGATTAAAAAAAAGTGTCTTACGGTATGAACACAGCTTTCCTGAGCCATAAGAATATTCATATAAGAAGAAAATAGTTTGTGTTTCCGCAGATAGACCGTCCAATGATCAGCATTCAGCACACAAAGTCACAGTGCACAGGTACCAAGCAATCTATAAATTTGGTATTTGAGATCACACGTGATTAAAGGTGTAAAAGATATATGTAAACAACGGCCTACCGCATCAGACATATCGCAGTGAAGCTTTGTAACAGAGTCACCACGACCCAACTCTTGAGGAAATCCATATGCAATATAAGTCTTTGGGCCCAAGTCCGGCTTCAGCAAATCTGAAGGCCACATCGAAGCAAGATTCAGCATTCCAAGTTTGGGATGTGTATACTCTTTAAAAGGCAATGCTTTAGTGAATTCAGCATCATGGCGCGGTAAACGCTCCTCAAATGTTCCATCTTGTGGCCAATCTTTCAATTTCAGCATGGTAGGCCATTTATGTTTATTGAACTGTCCCTCTGTATACCCGGTAAAAAATTTGTGAACATTAATATCAACCTACAATAGGTAGTAACCCAGAGTCAGTTACAAAGTACAAAAGTAGAAGCGCACATGGTGCCACATATAGGAGATTGTGACTGTTGATAACAAAATAATTTTAAAGCAGGCTGACGGCAAAAGTAAACAACATAAAAAGAGAATGGTAAGAGAATCCTAAATATTATCATACCGACATGCAATACGCACCCTCCTAAGCCAGTGAAAAAGATGTATTACAAACTTAAAATGCTCAAGGCCAGGATAAAAAATTTGCAACCCTCTCCTACTTTTATAGATGAAATTTAGAAGGAATACCACTTTTGGAGGACCTTTGTGTGTAAAGGTAGATATTGCCCAAGTTTCTGTATATTCTTTCAACACTGGACTAATTTTTACCACATAGCATTATCAATTAAAAACACAAGTCAACTGCAAAACATGAGGTGCCTATCACATAAACGCTGACTAAATACAACTAACAAATAACTTCATATATTCATAAGAATATGCAGAGCCTATGAGTAATAATAGTCACCTCACACCAATCCAGGCAGTCAACGGCTTTTACATCCAATAGTTTGGTATGCTTAGTGTTTTGAATTTGACGGACAGCACGCCACATGACCATTGGCTCCCAACTTAAACCAGGGGTAGTCTCGAGTACACTCCTGACAATTACTGGTTCTCCTCGAACCCAATGCCGTTGGAAGGGTCTCAAATCACCTTGTTGAATGTCCCTGGCATCTGGACAATAAATACAGTTGTCGTTGGAGCCTTGTCTGGAGGCACATTTCCTCATATTATGTTCAGAGTCAACAGAAGATGGCTCATAATTTGACAATACATCAGAGGCCAGGGGTATACAATCCTGTTCCCATCTAGCTGCCATCTTCTGTGCTTTCTTCAGCAAATCGGATAAGTGACCATCTGACATGATAGACTTTAACACAAGAACTGGAGCTCCACAACCTTCATATTCTACTGGCGGACAGTGTATGCAGCCATTTTCATCTGCTTTCCAATCAGGCTTTGTCTTCTTTTCAACATCAAGATTGATTTTGGTACATTTGTCTGCACTTCCCCCCTCCCCCATATCTGCATCGTCTCCAACTGATATGCCTGGATTCTCAGGTGAACCTTCACAACTAGTAGTCCTCTTTTTAGATTGTGTAGAATTTGCCTTTCCTTTCTTTCCATGCAAATCTTTAGACTCCTCAAAATATTCCATATTAACTTCGCGACAATCTTGCCACTGTCCGGCACGAATTTCCCGGCAACATGAGAGACACAAATCATATGAACAAATCGAGCAACTTCGATGAAAATCAACAATAGAGGTTGTGCAGTTGTTGCTTCGAAACACACACAAAAAAAAAAAAAAAAAAAACAAATCAGTTAAAAAAAAAAAAGCTGAATACGCCATATATTCTTAAATGAAATCTTCTCAAGAATGGTACTTCACCAGTATACACGCTCGTCTTTAAAAGATACTGCCTTTTCAATGTCCACTTCAGTAACCGGCACACCTACAAGAGCAACACCAATTGAAGAAAAGAAACTTCGCTTTGCAGTGTCAACTCTAATATAAGGCACATGACAAAGAACTAAAAAGAAGAATGTTGCTTAGGAATATGAAATAAAGTCCCTAGTGTAAACAACCATCACTTATCTCTAGTCAAAGTATTTTATCTGGCCCAGAAACTGCTGTTCATGGGAAGTTAATTACCTTACAATTACCTAACATTAACGTTTAGAACTCCTCATTACCAAAAAAAGGAAGTCTGTAATATAGGCAACTCAAGGATATTTCAGCGAGTGTTGAAATCTCGCAACCCCAGTGCCTCAATCAGATATTCCATGCAGGGCTAAAAGTACAGAGATATTGCCAAAAGCAGAGTTCATCACTACATGTTTGTAATTTGCAGAAAAAAGACCACTACTAAGATGGTAAATGATACAGCCTTGTGGTTTTCTAATATAAAGTATGTTGTCGGGTACAACTGGATAAGTAAAACACCCCCCTCCCCCCCCCCCCAACACATACACACACGACAAGTAACTTGAACATTCTAGTACATGTATTGCACATTACTGAATCCACGGTCTTGAATTTGACACAAAACCGCCAGAACCAGTTTACAAAGGTGCATCTCACATACAAAGACAATAGTCAAATCTCACATAGAGGAAATGGAGTCAAAACATTATAAACCCATGTTACAAATGAGCAAGTTGAAATACCCTGAATCTTCGCCTCTATTTCCTTTTCCATCATCTGTTCTTCATTGATTTGTTCCAAAGGAGGCAAAATAGTCCTTAAAACGTTCTTTGTGTATTCCGTCTGCAGGTCTTTGCTGACTTTTAATTCATCAGCCATCTTAATCTTCAAAAAGACAACAAACATGTCAGTATTCAGATCAAAGTTATTCAGAAGCGAGACAGGAAACAAAGCATGGACAAGCGAGCACACTTTGACCGGTCCCTCCATTCGCAAGCATCTTTTGCAATTGCAGTTGTGAAGACAGAATGGGCAAGCCTTAGAAATCTCGTCCTCAGTCCATTGTGGATACCTGTTTCATATAATTAGAATCCAGAGAAATCTAGCATGCGTAATGAGGAGATATAACAGACATAAAACCAATCTAGTGACATCAGAACAAGTAACTGGAACAGAAAAAATGGGGTCCCCCAGCAGCTGCAATTGATAAACTATAACATAACAAACATGTACACAATCTATGATGCTTCTTCCAGTCCTGGCGAACTCAGTAGGTCTTACCAGATCACAACAACAACAACGACTGGACTCAGAAGCCGTAGTCCCATAATGATATGGGGTCTGCTAAGTGCTAACATGATGCTAATTCAACAGACAACCAAAAATCATCTTTGTAACGAAACAGCCTTGATAGCAAAATCAAGAACAAGATTCAAATCTAAATTCAACAAAACCACCAGACTAGATTTTACTTTCAAGTGTACTAACCTCATAGCAACCAAAATCTTATTTTAATCTCAATATCAGAAAAACCTACACTAGAGTCTACATTCACATACCAAACAGGTGCAACAATGGAAGACAGTTTTCGATTCATTGAAATTCAAATCAACTAAAACATGTTCCATAACAGCAAAAAGATTAAACAGAATAAATAAAAAAAGAAAACACAGACCAATTCTTTATGCAGGGAATGCAAAACCGCTTGGTCTTACAATTGGTGCACCTCACCACTCTTCCCTTATCGTTCCTCTGGCATTGATGACACATATTTGAATCAATCTTGATACCCTGACAACATGGAAACATCATCTACATTACTACTTCACTTCCCCAACCAGATTAAAAAAAACAATTACAAACATGAATTTAGAACACTAGAGAAAAAACCCTACCAATCCTAATTATATATTATAAACATACATTCTCATCAAAAATATATGCAGTTCCCTTCTTCTCCTTGACAGCAGCCTTAGGTTTGTCAGGGTTATACGAAACAACCTTGGTCGCATTCCGACTACTACTCCTCCTTCTGAAACTTCCCTCAGGAACACCATCATAATCCTTCTTCTTGACGCCATTCTCGCCTTCGTCTACAGCCACAGCCTTCTTCTTCTTCTTCTCGGGTTTTCCCCCCTCCTTCTCTTCATCATCATAATCATCATCATCCTGCCTAGAAGCATCCTTACGACGCCGTTTCGACCTCAAATCCTCATCACTCAAAACCCCATCATTCTCCTTGCTTAACCCTTCACCTTTCTTGGTAATTCCACCATTTTTCTCGGTAAAACCTTCACCTTTGTTAACAGGAACAATCTTTCTACCGCTCTTCCTAGGGATTTTACTTTCTCTCTCCTCCTCTTCTTCTTCAAATCCCTTCTCCCTTTCTGGGTTTTTCTCCTCTTCAACCGCCGCAACAGCACCAGAATTCTGGGCGATAGTCCTGCATCTTTTCCTCTCATAAACTATTGGAAATCGATTGGAATTCACCTTAATCTTCGAATCCACCGAAATCCCATTTTTCCCACCACCATTTTCGTCCATCATTAGGTTTTTATTTTAATTTCGATTTTAATTGGGTTTGTAAAAAAAAAAAAAAAGAGAGAGAATCGGAATAGAGGATGAAAAAAAAGGGGAATTAGGGTTTGAGGGGGGTGGATATTTAAGGAAATACTAAAACAGAAGAGGAATTTGAAAAGGTCCCGCCAAAAAGAGGAGAGAGAAAATCGAGGAATGTTGATGGACCTACTAGTGGAGAGAGAGAGAGAGAGAGAGAGGAGTGGTGGGTACTGGGTAGTACTCTACTATAACTGGACTACTACTCGGTTACTTGCTGGTTACACGGAGAGATGGGGAAGATGGAAATCAAATTATTTCATTTGATTTTATTATTTTAATTATGAAGATATGTTTCACTAATATGTTTGGTAGACAAGTAGAAGGTAGCGTTTAGCGTTTTGACTAAGTCAGAAGGCTACTTTACATATTTGGTTGTACATTTGTTATTAGCGTTTGAAGTAGCATTTAGCGTTTTAAGAAGCATTTGACAAATGCTATTATAAGTAGCATTTCCCATAGAAAGTAACATTTCTGATTTTCTAATTTTCTGATATACTCAACAGCTACTGATCGTGTCAAACACGTCATTGTTAACAGTTACTTTTTACCCAACAGCTAAAAGCTATCTGCTAACAGCTAACAACTAGTCTAATTGCTAACAGCTACCTGAACAACTAAATGCTACCTGAACAGCTATGACTACCAAACACAACCAATTTGTCTCGTATTATAAGATTGCTTCTTTAACTATCTTATTTCTGTTAATAAATTAAGAAACTTTGTTTAATTGAAAAGCTTTTCTATCAACAAAAGATATGAAAGATGGATGGTATGTTTGGTAGACAAGTAGAAGGTAGCGTTTAGCATTTTGACCAAGTCAGAATGCTACTTTACATGTTTAGCTGTACATTTGTTATTAACGTCTGAAGTAGCATTTAGCGTTTTAAGGAGCATTTGGAAAATGCTATTATAAGTAGCATTTCCCATAGCATTTCTGATTTCCCGTAGAAATATGTTAGCATTCCATTATTTTATTTTTAAAGATTATATTCTTTTGAAAATATTTATGAAATGATAGCATGTGATTGGTGGGGTACATAGAGTGAGATAGAAAAATGGGACAGGTGATCCGCACTGCCTAATCAAACCTACATCACGGCTAAATAAAAAAGGACAGCAATAAAGTAAAAAAACCATACAAATCTATAACAAAGTTAAGTATATAACTAAAGAAGGAAAAAAAAAATAATAATCTAATACTATATTTAAACCTGAAATCAAGTCTTTTCTAAGAGGACATTTGACACCTATTAATTGGATAGCACAACAAAATTATATAATATAGTAATCATTAACTAATTTATGGAATATAATACAATTTATGGTAATAAGTTAGCAAATATGGTAAAACTAATTTATGGTAATAAATTGAAATATAAAGTGATATAACGGGTGACGAGATAGTGGAATGAAAATGAAATTGTATAACGAGTGACGTGATAGTGGAATGGAAATGAAATAGAAATAGTATAACAAGGGACGTAATAGCGGGATGATAATGAAAGAGGATAACGGGTGAGGAAATTAAATAAAAATATGATAAGTAGAAATAAATAAGTAATGGTGTAATATGACGGGTGACAAAAGTAGAAAGAAAATAATAATGTATAAATATGATTCCTAATAACATTATAATAAATATAAACCTACACCTACATTTTTATGAAAGGAGTATAAACAATATAAACACACAGTGGTAAAGCTATCCTTTGCAATCACAAATTCAAACTTCACATCAAATTAACAAGTGGTATTCATAGATGCAAAAATCAATGGCCTCTAAGACTAACAAACAAGTACCAGCTCAGAGAGTGGAAATCAACCAACTAACGGTATCGAAAAAGAGGTATGAAATCACAGCTAGAGCAACAAGAGTTAGGAAGTGGGAGTTCAACATCGGATACACAGAATCGTTCCAAATGATCCTTCTCGATTCACAAGTAAGAATTACAAAACAAAACAAATTTATCTTAATTAGTGTCCTCACACTACAAATAACAAATTCACATAACTATACGATAAAAAAAAAATGTGAAACCAAACAACCTAAAGCAGTCATGAATCCACGGGCACAAAAACTAGTTCTTCCAACATAAATTCTCAAAACTAATATTATAAAACTAAAATGATTTTGAAATATTTTTCAATAAATCTAATAATTCCTTAAAAAGTATAATTACAGGAGAGTACAACCTCTGCATCCTTCTTAGCTCTAAAATGTATCTTGGGCATATTCTTAACTGCTGGCGCATATATACTTTTTCGTAAGGGAATTGGAATTTGTAACTGTGAGATTATTCTTTGTATAACAAACTTTATATGACCATTTAATGCTTTGTGTTTCATCATTTTATGAGAGTTTATCTCAATGCAGGCAAATCGGGTGGCAACTTAAAATGAAAAAAAAAAGAACCAAGTTTAGTATAATCCTAACAACGTCCGAAAGATTACGACCTGGTGGCGTGTTATTCTCATTAAATAAGGTTCAGAGCTAAATCTTGCGTTTTCCTTTTTTTTTTTTCAAAATGAAATGCTCGAAGGATAGTAATTTTAAAAGGATATTATCTAGGGTACCCTCGAGGTTTCCGACTTTATTCGTGGTACCCCTGAGGTTTCCGAAATTGCCACGGTACCCCCGAGGTATTTGTGTAATTAATAACTAAAAATTACAACTAACTAATAGTGTTAAGGTTCCGTGGCAATTCCGGAAACCTCAGGGGTACCACGGATAAAGTCGGAAACCTCGAGGGTACCCCGAATAATATCCTATTTTATAAAGGAGAAACAAGTGTGTTCTTATTCACATTAGGATTTAGAGGAGAAACAAAAGAGGCCACCTTAGGAGATTTATCATGGAAATTTTGAACTATTTCGTGCTTTTTCCTTTTCGAGAATACTTGTATAGTAGTCTCCAATAATATCGGTTCTCTTCAATGTTTTATATGAAACAGCAACAAGTTTCTCAACAAGACGATTCATTGATACCAATAATCTCTCTAGATTTTGAAGACACTTAAGATTTTCATCCAACTTATCTACAATACCAACAGGAGCACAATTTATTTCTTCTTGAATGAACAATTGCATCGAGAAAATCTCTCTCGTACAAGTATGCATAACAATACGATCAAGCAAATAAGTAATTCTTTAAAATAAATCTGTATGATTAATTGTTGGTGGAACTGGGAATTGTTTAATTCATATAGTTAATTCACTCAATCTTAGTATTTGTTTATTGGTACCGTTTTCACACATCAACCCCCTTTTATTTCTTTTATTCATCACAATGAAACTCACCTAGATCAACCGTCAATTCCTCGTGTGCGATTACCTGACTTACCCCAGCTACCTAGGGGTGTTCAAACCGAGTAACTGAACCAAAAATATGGTTAACCGAAATTTTGGCATGGCCTTGTATCGAACCTAAAACGAACCAAAAATTGGTCAGTTATTACGATTAACGAAACTGAAATCGAATCGCCACATACTTTTCAATTTTTTTTTTTTTTTTTTGGAAAATTCACGTGGTGACCCTCAACTTCGTCAAAATGCACGTGGTGACACAAATTATTACCTTGCGCACGCGCTGACCCTAAACTATGCACCTTGTGCACGTGGTGACCCTATTTTCAAATTTTTGGATTTGTTGTTATAACGCTGTTAGTATTAATGTTAAATGTAAGTATTATTTCTAATTAATTATACTATAACTTTAATAGCCTAACTTTAACGCCCATGTGGTAGCGCATGAAGACATTCTTACAAAATAAAAGTCACGTCATATGTGAGGTGTCGGACTACCGTGGGTCTCTTCTTTCTCTCTTCCACGTCACGTAGATTTTAATATTTGTATGAGCCTAACAAAAAGCTATCTTAATAGTAATGCCTCTTCATGCGCGTACGTCATGAAATAAATCAGAAGTCTCTTCTCTTTCACTTTCGTTCGTAACTTTTCTAATCCTTAGTTTTAATGGTGACGCCGAAGATGGCGGTTATGAAGTTGGAAGGTCTTTTGGTGCTATCATATCTAGACATAACTATTAATAGGTTAACATTACCTTCCAACATAGTCTTCTCTTAAAAGTTTCAGGGGGTTGTCCGCGTGGAAAAGTCACGTGTCATTGCGAGTTGCTTTCACAACAACGTTATCAATATGATGGAGATATTTATCTTTTGGACTGCTCATTTAGACATTATGAATCATTTCAACTTGTTATACATAAATGTCTTTAAAGTTCCATAACTTAATCATTATTCATCTTAAAAAAGATATTAAATATCGTGTCTCTTGGCTCTTCATTTGCCTATTGTGCCGGTTACATCTTAATTCGGATTAGTATATATAGGTAAATCTTTTGTTTGATTTTGGTGAGAAAACTATCATTTCCTATACAGTGAGTTTATGAAAGAGAGAATCTTAGCTAGGGGAAATTTAGAGTGTATTTTTATGTATTCTTCATTTGTCTTTTTTTATGTTTTACTAGAAAAATATGATGACAAATTGAATAGATATTGTAATTGCAAACAGTTATATTCTACATCATTTTTTTTTTATGCATGATCATCTTGGTCATATTAAGTTGTGACTGGCAACTTTATTTTCATTTTCGATATGGTTAACATGTTAGTACAACAACTCGACATATAATTTAAAATGATCACGTGAATTCACGGGGCTAAAATCTAGTTAGGGAACTATTAAATCTCTAACTGACTAGCTCCAATTAGTCTTAGTGCGACACTACGGATTCCAAACCCAATGACCATAATTCGTATTCACGTTAATTCGGCATTAGCCTAATGTGTGTGACCCAATAAGTTCAATTATATTTAGCAGTTAGTTTACGAACCAATAAACCATAAGCGGTCTCTAGCCAAACATTACGACTACCTAAATATAATTGAATAATTATCTCCGTGATTATACCTTTGACTATTCGACTACTTGATCGAAGGACACACTCCTTCATACTTCATGTTACGGTCGTCTAGGCTGACTTTTTGAACAGGCTAACATCCTCACCAAGATGAACCAACTCCGAAACTACTACCATTGCAAGAAACATAAATTATTAATGTCAGAAAAATCATCTATCTTCACAAAAAAAATAAAAATAAAAAATAGACAGAGTCATAGAGTCCATGACTCTCTAAGGTTGAGTGAATGATTTATCGCATGTCAAAGGGAAAGAAATTTGGCATTCCCACATGTCGGTGCCCTTTTACAGGATACAATGGATTTCAGCAAGGGTGTAGTAAAAAAAATTCATCATTCATATATGATAACGCTATTTCCCGCCAATTCCAATGAGTCCGAACGGTTACCCTCCAATTCTCATTCGACTAAAGCCAAGTTGTAGGATGCTAGGATGAAATATATTGATCATATATCATATATTGATAAATATATATCGATGATGTATTGCTTACGCTTAGTCTACAACATAGTGATTTTTATTGTGACATTTTATTTTTGTCTATTACTCGTGATACAAGTCACCATATTACTCAAGACTCCCCATTTATACTATAATTTTAATAAACTAACATTAGCAGATGACGTGACGAAATTTTAGAGCGTTTGAAAGAAAAAAAAAAAACCCATCTCATCGTCTATATGTCACATTACCACTACATTATCGTGTACTCTTATCCACGTCACAACTGCCATAAACAAAAAAAAAAAAAATTAAAAAAATAAATCTGATAACGAGTTAAAAATGTGCTTATCAGGCTATTAGCCTTCCAACTTCTTTACCTGAGTTTGCATTTATGAAGTGTAAAACGTATCTTTGGCTTTTCAACTTCTGTTAAACTGATCTTCCTCTTTCATTGACCCTTTTTCGTATTCTTCTCCTTCATTTTATTGTAACTCATTCCTGGAATCTTGGTTAATCGATCACAAACATCTTCATTCTTTACTTGAGTTGTTTGCAATTATGTCGTCTTTGTCGTGCTTTGCTCCGACCAAGTACCGTCATCTTGTGTTGCCACCACCATCCACTTTACTCCTACCAAGCAGCCGCCTCTTTCCGTATTGATTTGAAAGTGTAAAACGTATTTTTTGAGGATTGAATTATTTACTCCGGAGTTCTTTTTTTTTTTTTTTTTCCTGTGTTAAAAGCTATACTTGATTATCTAATTATATGATTGGATTGGATTGGATTGGATTGCAGGTCTTTCCCCTGACACCATCACCACTGCCTTATGACAGTGAGTTTGGTTTTCATCAATCTTATGGTTTATTAATGATCAGACTGATTCTAAATTGATTTATGGATTGTGAGTTAGTGTTTTGCAATTGATTATGTTATGATTTTTGTGATTATAAGTTGTGTTTTGCAATTAACAATTAGGAGCATATTCTTTTTTTCGATTTAATGCTTTAAATTTTTGACAAACTTATTTGGGTTTTGGTGTTTGGCGTTGATATGAAAAATCAGTATAGGAGTGACAACAGTTTGAGATCTGTTTCTTGGCTTCTCTTCTTATCATCTGTGATTGTGCAACATCAAGAAAAGCTGGATTAAAAGGCTAGAAATTTCTTAGCTTATTGTACCCATTTTCAAATTGCAACATTTTTCGTGTGCAATTTTCTCATTTTGTCGAAAATATCCTTTCAATTGTGCAATCGTTTATGTGTTTGGAGTTGATTATTGGTATTATGCTTACATTGTAACATATACATGAATAAATAGACATTTTTTGGGCTTATGGTGTTTAGGAGTTATTTAGACACTCGAATTGTGTTGAAAAAGATTGGTTTCCAATGGTAAGTAAGTAGTGATCTGAAATGAGATTAGCTAATTAGTGATAGTAACAGGGCTTTTGTGGTAGACATATATTTAAATTTTGCCAGTCTTGCTCAGCTGAAAAATAGCCTGAAGACACACATTTAAATTTGGCCAGGCTTGCTCTGAAGATAAATAGAATGCCCAATGCTTCATTATGGATAAGAATATGCTTAGAACATGTTAGATGTATATGTAAGTATTCTTGATGAGCTTTCTAGAATGTCATAACTGGAAAACTGAGTTCTCTGTTGTTTGTGATTTTCGAATGTATGAAGTTACTAGATATTAGGTAGGTGCTCTGAGAACTTGAGAAGTCTGTAGAGACTTCAGTGTCTGGTTTTACCTTGGGATCAGTAAAAGTGAAGAGAGTAGAGCCAGAAGATGCGAGGTAAAGCATATAATTTGTACCCAATGCTCCAGATGTAATGATTTGCCTTAAAAATCTTTTGTCCTAGCAATTTAAACTACCACAATTTACGTCCTTGCTTAGAGGTTGAACATAGGATGAAAATGCAGACATGTGGCAGTACACTCTTTGTACGGGCTACGAACTTTAAGGATTTCTGACTGCTTTGTTGTAAAATTAGCTCATTTCATGGTAGATATTAAATTGCATATGGAGTGGTTGCCGTACCAGGGCTGTATACAGTTGCAGTCCTTGCAGATGGAAGGGTGGATATTGTTTTATCTTCCAATACCTTATTGTGCCAGAGGCCCTTTACTGGCATTCAATTTCTACACTTAAAAGAAGTTTTCAAGTGGTCAAAATATCCATCCGTAAAATTATGCCTAAAATTGAGTTAATATGAAGTAGTTGCATGGTCTGATGGTGTCAGAGATATAGAATTAGTGTAGAAGTGGATAAAGAGAAGTTTGCAAATCTTATATGTTTGAAAGAGAGTAGCCCCCCACACCCGTCCCATACGCTTTTTTTTCACACTCGAATGAAAGAGTTTGTTGGTTCTTGCTTATATGTCATTTTTTTTTTTGATCATTCGACATTGATTTGTCATGTGGTTTCCGATTGTTCTTTGACAAGGTTGCCCAGATAATCAAGTCAACTCCCGGGTAATCAAGATATGAAGTAGTTTATGTTGATTTTGTCAATCTGTAAAAAATGGGCTTCAACCTCTTTGTCCCCATTTTTTTGCTAATACTGTTTCAAGAAATATACTCAATAGGAATCACCTTCAAGATAAAGTATCCAGGATTATTTTAATATTTACATTTCTTTGCTTTGATTCTCTCAATGGTGGTATTATGTTACACTTTCATCTGGATTAAAACACTTTTTTCTTTCTAACACTTCAACTATATTATTAAGGCCGTAGTTGGGCCCTTGGTTGTTGACGATAGGATGATCATACTCATGTCATGACTCATATGAATGATGAATGAAGATGACAGTTGGTGATTCTTGCCCTGAAATCAGTGACCTTATTATCATGTAGGTGTCTTGATTTAAGTTACATTACATCATGTGTTTGATCTTACATTTGATGTAAGAGAGTGTTTGGATACAAGGATTTAATCCTCAAATCCAAATTTGACTCAAATCTCATATTTGGAAACTAAAAAATTTGGAAATTTGGATTTGTGTCAAATCCTATGGAATTTGTATCAAATCCAATTAGGCAAAAAACAAATGACATCTTAAGAGATGTCATTTTGAAATTTCACCCTCCCCCAAACATTGAATTTATATTTGAATTCCACATTTTCAAATGATGGAATTGAAATGATTACAAAATTTTAAATTGTTGTTTCCAAACCCTATCTAAAAGGATTTTGCTGGTTTTGAGTGGGCATTGGCAAGCCAACTTTTAGTATCATTGCACTATGCACAGTGAGTTATAACTCAATTTTTTTTTGTCTTTTTCTTGATCGCTGCATAATAATATCGACATTTTGGTTAATGAGATGATGTTGTGGAGTTTAATTGAATGTTGAGCTCATACTTTTAAGTTAATTGAGTAGTCAATAATGATACCGCTCATACAGTGAACTGTGTTCAGATGCAATTTTGGTCATAGATTAATGGTGGTATACAATTTTTTGAAACCGATTCCGGTTCTTTTTATTCCTTCTCCCTTCTCTCCTAATTTAATTGACATATTTTGTGTTGTAGTAGCTTAATTTCAAAAGATTTTTTAGATTCTGAATCACACCCAAGTCTTTTTTAGGACTTGAATACTCTCTATCGCTTTTTGGTTTGCTTGATTTGTTTAGGGTGTACAATTTGAATAACAAATAGGCGTGAAGACAATGGATTATCGATTCTACTCAAGCTAAGTGTGCCTACCTCCTTCAATTATTGTTGGATCTATTCTACCAATTTTAGGTTCTTCTAAACTGTCATAATTTAGATTCACTTAAAAGCCATTATTCTACATATGGGAATGTCTTCTTGAGAATGACTGCTTCCATTAACAAACGACAAATGATCACCTTAATATCAAGCTTGATAATTTTTGCTCTTTAGTACTATACCAGTTAAAATGTCTGAAAAATTGAATGTATTTTATATGTTGTATGTGCTAAGTTACTGATCATTCCTCTATTTCAAGGGAGTACCTCAAATTTAGGAGACCTTTAAGGTGGATTCCAGCGGGTATTTTTCACATCACAGCTAGGACAAAGCGCCCAACAACAAGCAAACAATAGACACACAAATGACAGGTGCCGCTACGACCAAGAAGCGATCAACGAAATGGTGAAAGAGGCAGAGGAATTTGTGGAGGATAAGAGGGTGCAAAAGAAGGTGCACTCTAAGAACAAGTTAGGAGCATTGTGGATGTCAAAGACGAGCTGGCAGACAAGAAAGTGAGGAGAATCTGTTTTAGATTGTATGGCGTATTCTTCTAATTAACGATTTACTTAGTTGGTTGTCTTCTGGAACTAGAACAGAATGTATGAAGTATAATTGACTTCTACAAAAAAAATCCGATCGAACAAATCAGAGTTAGTTTTAGTCATTCAAGTTTTGATCCATGATCTTGCAAGAATTGACCAAGAAAGTGCTAAAATATAAGATTTACTTTTGGGTCTTTATTTTCTATGACTTTTAATTCTCTTCCGAAACCATGTTTAACTCCATTTTATACAAGAATGATCATTCATTCCCCCATCTATTCCCCCTCACGCACTTTAATTTCAATTCATAACTATTGGATATTAGGTAATGTTACAAAGGTATTACACAGGTAACCCGCAACTGCTATCATAGGTGCGCTCTCGGTAAACGCATCGAGTAGTATGTAGAAACTTAGGGAGGTGTAATCTCAACTCTCAAGCATGACATCCTAAATGGGGTTCGAATATAAGACCAAGCGTGTATTTACTCTTTAACCATTGAGCGTTTCAGCCACACCTTTGTGGACCTTTTTTAGACCAAACGTTGATAAATTTAAGTAAGGTTTTATCTCATGCATATAATTATAATTTGTTTTAAGGGAGAAAAATGGGGAAAACAAAAAATCAAAACAGTCCCGAGAATTCACGGGCACAATAACTAGTTAATATTTATCTATACTAGGCTCTGTTTGATGGGAGCGCATCTTTTTGAACTAATCTGAATGATTCTGAACTGATCAGATCTGATCTGAATTTGTTGAAAATTTGATTGAATTTCACCAAATTAGTATCAATTATGGACCAAATACATTGATAGTTATTTGAACATGTCTGAACTGATTTGATCTGAACTGAATGGTTCAGATCTGATCTGATCTGATTTTGAATGACTCTGAACTGATCATAATACTACTTTTATTAAGTCCTATCAAACAGGGCCTAAAAAACCTTACCCCAAAACTACTCCCCACCAATTCTTTCTCCTCCCATCTCCCCACCCCAACTCGATAACCATCCTATACTGCCGACGTCACCGATAACCCGGCCGACGATGACACCGATGCTGGCAACCTGCCCCTTAACTTCCTCGGAGTTCTTCCTCGTCGTCATCTTCCTCTAGCATTTCTTTAATAACATAAACAATCATCATCATCCTCTCTCTCCTGCTCTTTTCTAGATGTCGAACCACCACTGTCCTCTCCTCGGCTCCACTATTTGGCCTTTATATGAGAGAAGAAAACGTAGAGGGGAGAAACAAAGCTTAAAACTTATTAAAGAAGCAACAACAATGACAAGGTGCAGCGGGGCTCGCAAAAATGGTTTGGGTTTAAGGTTTGATGATAGAAAACTCAGAGTCGCTGTAACAACCCTAAATTTTGACCAACTATAAATAGAAATAAATTTAGAATTGTCACGCCGCAATTGACTACCAAGT
>JBBYHQ010000010.1:10398664-10409120 GCA_038382645.1 Spergularia azorica | reverse complement strand
TTAGGTCTAATGTAACGATTTTTTGGGTCTAATGTAATGATTATGAGGTGTTACAATATGCCATTAATGTAGTAGTGAGAGTTTATCCGTGGCCACATCCACTAGTAGGATGTCTACGAACCCCAAACTATATTACAAAGAGTGGAAAATGTGTCAGATGTTGTAGGAACACTGACTTGGGGACTCAGGCCTCGCGTAGTTCTTTCTCGATCTACGTTATTCGTAATAAGCTAGGTGATGGTAGGTTGGACGTCGATGAAGCTTTAGAGGTCGATGGCCTTGGAGTCGATCAGGTCTTGAATCTTGCGGTGGAGCTTCAGGTAGTCGTCGATATCATGGCCACAACATTGGCAGTAAGGGCAGAATCCCAAATAGTCGAGATCTCAACAATATGGTTGAGTTGGTGGCGGGAGAGGAGAGATCAACCCACATTTCTTTAGCTCTTTAAAAGCTTGTCTCAAAGTTTGAGACAGGACAGTAGACCGAGGGTTTCCGCACAAAAACTTCACGAAAAGTTTGGGGTGGTTGATCATGTTGATTTGCTTGCTACATTCTCTGCAGCTCATCGACATCGAGCTCATAGCCACAGCTCTCCATGTCTTTCATGGTCGAGTAAGACAGTTGCCCCATTTGGCTAAAGTATTGAGGATTCAATCCCGAGACTATCATCAGTAGAGTTTGTTTCTCGGATGGTGGGGAAAAGGTCTTCTTGCTTTGGTGCACCCACCTTGAACAATAGTCTGAGAATGATTCATATGCCCCTTGGCTTATGTCCTTCAACTTTATCTTTTCTGGATCGGTTTGTTGATAGAATCGGGCCCACCCAAGGAATGCAGCACACAAATTTGGCCACGAGCTTCTACAACATGCTTTCAAATGATAGAACCATTTCAGAGCTTGGCCATCTAGACTTGTACCAAATATTCCGAGATTCCATGGATTGTCAATTTCTGAAAGAATTTGATGAGATGGACTTGAGCATCCTCTTTTCCGGTAAACTTGTCGGTTGTTGGGAATGTTAAACCTTTGGGATATCGAAAGTTAGGGAACAGGTTCAGTTCTGAGAGAGTGTATTCATCACCTTTTTCACTCGCTCCCCAATGTAGGTCGAGATTTCTAATGACCTTGGGTCGAATAGGAGGGTAGAACGGTTGGAGTTGGAGTTGGTCATAGATTGCATTGAGGGAACTTCCTCTTCAGTGAGAGTCGTCTCGCCATAGTAGGGTTTAAAGTAGGAAATTTTCTCAATGGGATCTTTTTCTAATGACACCACTGAAATGGCATTGATTGAAATTGGCTCTTTGTGGTTTGGTGGTGGGTTCTTTGTGATGTTAGGGTTGTCGTTTCGGTTGATCACAAGTTTCCCTTGATTGATTAAATCTTGGATCGTGTGTTTCAATGCTCCACATTTTTCTGTGTCATGACCAGGGCCTTGATGGAAATTGCAGTGTTCATTTGGGTTGTAACCAGGATAAGGGTTCTTTGGAGGTGGTTTAGGAGTCAATGGCTTGATCAGGTTGGCTTTTGTGAGTTTGGAAAAGGCTTGAGTGTAGCTCATGTGGATTGGGACGAATTCCCTTCGTTGTCTTGTTTGGAAAAAATTTCCAGTTGTCACGGCATTTACCCCTGTATACTGCTTCGAGGTCTCACCTTCATTCACCACAGGCTTCTTCGCACCAAACCTATAGCTAGGGAGCTTGATTGACATTAGAGCTAGACGCGGCCTTCTTAATTTCTTCTTTTTTGATGGCATCCTCTACCAATGACCCCGTTGCTATCAAAGCCTTAAACGAAGGGAAATACTAAAAGCCCATGTGCTCCCTATAAGCAGGCAAGAGATTCTTGATCACCATTTGAATTTGCTTTTCTTCCCCGGGCCTAGTAACCATTTGAGCGGCCTTGGATCTCCACCTAGTGATGAAGGCGGAGAAGGTCTCAATAAAATTCTGAAAAGTAGTTTCCAAATCTCTCCAAGTGATGTCAATTTCCTCATTGTACTTATATTGGTTAGTGAACTCTCGCACAATATCGGACCAGGTGGACTTCTTGCGATTTTCCAAACCCAAGAACCAATCGAGATATTGCTGAAACATTTGGGCCATCAGTGGCTCATCTAACTTCAACAGGCTCATGGTTCCGGCATAGAGTTTGAGGAAGTTGGTAGGGCTACCGGTTCTATTGAATTTTAAGATACTAGGGTTTCGAAATCCCTCAGGTAGATGGGGCTTAGGCAACAGTGTCAACCCGTGGATGTCAAACCATGGTTCAGCTTGGGTCATACCCTTGAAGACATCTTTCAGCTTGTTTATCTCATCCTCTAGTCTACTTGGCACCTCTTGGTGTTCAGAAGGAGGTCCTAGGTTGAATGGTACCCCAATTTCGGAAGGAACAGGTGGTCTCAATATGTGATCACATTGCATGTTGAGGATGGTTTGTTCGACCGTGTCTTGTCGGTTCAATATGGTTTGCATCATCAGTTTCAACTCACTCATTGCATCAGAGTGGGGGTTAATCCGGTTGTCATTATCGTTGCTCCCTTGAGCGTCTGCCATTTCAGATGGTTGTTTCGGTGACTCACAAATAATTGTCTTTCGAACTAACCTTGACCCGGATCGGAGCCAAAGGGTTGACCTACAAATTGAGAAAGGGAGACGGTTTAGTCGTGGTCGTAAAAGAAAATTAGTTTAATTGATCATGGGAGGTGAAACGACAAAACTTATTCAAAAGTACATTTGGGGAAATTTTTTTTGATTAATCTTTGGATTGATAGTTCTTTTTTCGATTTTTGGAATTTACAAACTCGAAAAATTTGGTATTTGAAAAAGTTGTGATATTTACAAAAGTCGAGAAAGAAAGTTTGTGTACATTTACAAAACTTTGTACAAGGTTGAGTATATTGACAAAATTGGATGGTTGTGTATCGAAAGTTTGAAAGTTTGTGCATTTAGACAAATTTTGAGTGGTTGTGTATATCGACAAGGTTTGAGGGGTAGTGCCCGCATCCGTGAGGATTGCCTATGTATCCCTTTCGGAAATCAGGGCGACGTAGTTCAGAAATGAACTACGGAAAGGTAGATTTCGAAAAGACCCTTTTATCTTTTAAAAAAGGAGACCCAATTATCTCGTTTAATTGGTTGGAGTAGATGTTGTTTGATCGTTGGTGGTTTGATTGAGACGCTATTATTTCGAAAAAAATTTCTTTTGAAGTTTGATTTTTTTTTTCTCTTTTGGATTTTCGTTGGATTTTTGAAACTCGGTTTGAAATCGGGGGAGGTTGTTATTGTGAGTTATAAAAGAATTTTTTTTTTTACAAAAAAATAACCGATGAGGTTGGATTTAATTGTGGAAAATGGTTTATTTACAAAAAAGAATTGAATTTGATAGTATATATGTATAAGGAAAAAACCTCATTTATATTTTGAAAAATTCTTGATAGTTTTATTTACAATTTTCAAAAAGAATATGGAGTTAGTAGTTAGTGTGGGTTGAAAAAGTTTGATTTTGACTTGAAGAAAATGCCATCGGAAATATACTTTGAGAGACAAAAATCTTTTCACAAGTGAAGAAAATGTGTATATTTACACAAAATTGAATTTTGAAAACGGTTGGAAAAATTTCGACTCTTATATTAGACAAAACTCATGAGACGGACTCGGACTCGATAAAATTAAAAGAATGACTATGTATGTAGACGTAGTAACGACGCTATTCAAGCATGCGTTAGTCCATGTGTCCTACACTCAGACTCAAGGTGGTTGATTAAGGTATTATTTTTCTTTAAGCGACCTCGGTGAACTCAACTGTGCCCTCCGAGGGTTGAACGCTCTTGCATAGCCGGTCCTCAATAAGTTGCGGATACGAGTTTACGCTCTTAAGTATTTTAATAATCTTTTCTTCTATTCCTGACCCGTCCTCAGTAAGGATAGGTGTCAGGACTAAATTTGGCTTTTCTAGAGAACAACATCACAGTGCAGTGTGTGCGAACCGGATTCAAACAGGCATTCCCAAACACACGTAATGCACATATATACATGCTAGAGCAAGAATATACAAAAGCGATGGATCTACGCAACCAATACACGTCCTTAATTCTAAAGAAGGATATGATGTACTTTTGGGTCAAGGCCTCGGAAAGAATTTAGTTTATTTGTATAAAATAAATAAATAAAAAAATTTCCTTAGTGGAGTCGCCAGACTGCGGGGCTCGCAAAAATGGTTTGGGTTTGTAGGTTATTGAACTGACTTAAGGTTTGATGATAGAAAACTCAGAGTCGCCACCCTGTCTTTACCCCGACAAAGAAGGGTTTCGAAACAAGTTTAAAAAGCTCAAGTTCGAAAACAAATGAAAGGATTTTAAGGAAAATCTTTCGAAAACCAAAAATGACTCCATGCGCCCTAAAGGCAAAATTCCGTTTTATTGCTTAGTTACAAATTTTGGAAAACTGGTCTACGAAACAGAGAAAAAGGGTTCGGGGCCTTAGTTAAGGGGTGTGAACATTTGGAACTCGTCTCCCCTTCCGTCATATGAACGGGCACTTAATAATACATCATTTCCTTCAAAAGAGTTTCGGTGTAGTGGTTACATTAAGATCCATATAAATAAGTAGAAATAGAAAAGAACATATATTCACATTGTCATTCACATGCAGAAGTTGAAAAGAAGAATTTACAAAAGTTCTCGAGTCTTTTTGTACGGACTTGGGGGGTTTGAGCACCAAAGGTTCCCTACGTACCTTTTATTGTGGGATTGGAATCCACTCGAGGATCAAAACCCTATGTAGTTCTGACGGGCAGCCCCACGACAACGGCCTTTTCCACTAGTAGGTAGCGGCTAATATCCGCAAGGGTAGGTGGATAGATCCACATGGTAGATATCATTCCAATGGGGAAATGATCGGGTTGATTCCACTGGCGATATCACCGATGTGGAGGGTAGAGGTGGGTTTTACTTCGCTTGGAAGTGGTAGAAAGTTGTTTCACTCAAAGTCGTGCTATTTAGAGACTTTATAGATAACTCACATTAGAGTCAAGTCGATCCACGGTAGAATAGAGCAAGGTATATTCCGCTTGCATCTATGTGTCTCTCATTGACACGACAATCGCCATTGATTACCATGTCTCTTGAACAAGGCACGCACCCTGAACGAGGTCTTAATGTGGATGACTCGACCTCTCAAATGCGAGTTTAAAGATTAGACCTCTCAATAGGTTGTCTATGGTTGAATTGACTCTCGCAGGGAGATTAACCGGAATTGATTGGGTTAGGTGTTTGGGGCTTGATGGAATTGGCCGTATCGTTAGAGCTGCCCGTGTAGGCCCTACAACAATACAAGGAAAATAAATTGTTGATTCGGTTATGTTCGATCAAGAAGTGTTCCACTGGGGCGTTGGTGGAATAGTTCGTAGAGGTGAATGTAGATCGACCTCATGATCGCGAATAAGCGAATTGGCAATGCTTGCCTAGTGTTGGGGTAGGGCCCCGTCCAAAGTCCATACAAAGAACGGGAATATAAAACTTTACATACAAAACACATCAAGAAAAGTTTATCTACTTCCATGTACAAAAAGGTTTGAAAAGAGAATGGAAATTCTTAAAACGTTGGGGAAAATGGAGAAAACCACTTTAATTAGAAAAAACTAAGAAAAGGACGTTTGGAAATAATTAAGAAAACATTTTTAGGGGTTTTTGACTTTATTAATTACATTATTTACGAAGGGGGTCAATTTTAGTCCTTATTGATTTTAATCGACTCGGGTTGACTTGCACCTATTTGCAAAGTTGACTTTAATCGATTTTAGGTAGAGTCGGGTTGACTTGGGTTGACCTTAGTAGACTTGGGTAGACACTGGTTGACATTGGTAGACTTGGGTAGATGTGTTTGACTTTGGTTGACTTTGGTTGACTCGAGTAGATTTGGGTTATTTGTCGGATTTTAGTAGGCTTCGGTAGACTTGGTTGCATTTTGATTGGTTTTAGACCATGGTTGACTTTCATTGACTTGACCTCGGTTGACTTGACTTCGATTGACTTGAATTAGATTGACTTGATTTCGATTGACTTGATTTAGGTTGACTTGACTTAAGTTGACTTAGATTTCATTCAGTGTTTAAAGTCATCAAACAAGTGGTTGATTAATTAGACTCCCTATTAAGTCTAATTTTTATAATAAATTGGCTTAAGTAGACTCCTAATTAAGTCTAAATTGTTTTGAACATTTTGACATTTCAAAGAGGTAGATTACTTAGACTCCCTATTAAGTCTAATCATATAATTAATCAAATTAATTAATTTGGGGAAGAAACTTGTCATTTTTGACCCCGAAAAAACAGAAAGTTGGTGGAAATTGAATGGTTGGAAAGATCAAATGAAATCTTCAAATTTTTCTGGGTTGAGGGTGGGTTTATGAACATCTTGGGATCACTCATAAATTTCTTAATGATCCCAAGAGTTCATTTACTCACAAAACAAATTTAAGGTTGAGAATCGGATTTCTGAGCAAAAGAGAGTCTGTTTTCAAAAAATCATATCTATTGATAGAGACATGACTAATTTATGAGCCTTATTATTCAGGAAACATGGGAATCTGCTATTCAACTTTCATGAAGAGACTTTCCAAAAACGGTCGTTTTTAGTGCTTAAAAACGCGTTGAAATTAATTGGTTAGATCTAAAACAAGATTGAGTAGTTTTACCACAAAAATCGTCATAAATTTTTTATCATGAATCTAGACCTGAAATTTTTCCGAGGTTTATAAGACCCCAAAGAAGGTTTTATCAAAAGATCAAGATTTTTAAGCGAAAAAATCATTTTTATACATAATTTACAAGTCGAACTCAAAAACAGTTAAAACTAGGTAGAAATCAGGATTGGACTTTTAAGCCGTTTTGTACATGGAAAAAATAGATAAAAACTTGCAAAAATATAAATTTCACTCATGAAGGTAGAAAAGCAATAAAACATAAAAAAAAAAAAAACACAAATCGCTCCACTCCTTATACTCTCTCGAAATCTAGTGTTCCCCTCAATAAAGGGAACGACCCCGTAAGGCCCTAGAAGTCGGCTTATGGATTTTGGTGTGGCTCAATAAACCACACTAAACCCATTACCAACCAAGGCTAGACAAATAAAAGTGTTAGTAATGTATTTGAGAGAAAAATGAATTGAAATGCAAAAATATAAAAAGAAAAGGGAAAAGAAAGACTACCTTTGATGATCAATATTGATGATCCTCCAAGACAAGGTACTAAGTCACCTAACCAAATTTTAATCTAAGTGAAGTTGGTTGATTTTAATTATTCCTTGGAGCTAGAGTGATCCTAATACTACACATTTATTAGATTGAATTATATTTAAGGTGGAGTTTTGATGTGAGAAATAAATGAGAGCATATGATCAAAAGTAGAAATGAATGTAGAAGCAAACTCTCCTCTTTTTCTCTTGAGGAAGCCGGCCCTTTGAGGCTCTCTTTCGTCTCCTTTTCTTTTCTTTCTTTTGTGTTGATGAGTATTTAGTGTGTGTGTGTGTGTGTAGTAAATGAGGGTATTTGTTTAAGTAGAAAGATGAGAGGATATGAGTGAAGGTGGTTGAATGTGAGGGTTAAATATCTCATTAATTTAGCAAATAAAATGAACAAAACTCTGCTTGCTCACCACTCACTTGGTCGGCCAAAACAAGCCTCACACATCACTTTTTTTTTTTTTTTTTTGTCATTTTGCTATTGTAATGCATGGGAAAGAATAATGACTCATTAAATAAAAAATAAATCAAAAATCAAATAGTTAGCATCTTTTTAGCATTTTGTTAGTGTAAATGTGAGTGACATAAGGGTGAGATCATGAGGTGAGCTAATTGCCTAGGTGGTTTAGTAGTTAGGAAATAAAGTCGGGTTAGGCTCGTTTCGAGCAATTTTGCCTCGGTTTGCGCAAAAATGAAAACCGGGTGAAATGATTTGATGAATAAATGAATTTGGAATTAAAAACAATGAAAATCAATATTATTAATATTACTTACACAAATTTCGAAATTTATATAAATAATAGAAAAAAATGGTGAAATTGAAATTGTTGAGAAATCGTTTTATTCACAAATAAACGAATAGAAATGGGTAAATAAAAATGAATAAAGTGAAATTGAATTAGAAAATAGAAATAAAAAAGGTGAGGCAAAATTTGGTGTTTACAGGTGCGTCCTTGATGCATGTAACGACGCTACTCCACTAGCAACGGATCGCCTTGCCTCGCTTCCACTTTTGATCAACGGATCTGGATTTGGGTGATAGGGTTGGAGAAGATGCGGAAGGTGGCAGTGTTTCGAGGGATAGGGAGGTATGTCGAGGGTGTTAGCGACGGTTAGTTTTCGGGGTTGCCAATGATGATCTTGGGGATGAACGTGGGGGGCGGGGGGGGGACATGAGGGGCGGTGACTGGGGTGGTGCCCGTAGACGGCGGCGGCAATGGGTTGTTGTTTGGAGAGGAGAGAGACGGAAGGTTGGGGCCGGGGTTGGGATATAATTTGGGATTGATAAGCTTAATTTAGGGTATGTTTGGTATCGCTTTCAATTTTTTTGAAAAGCAAAGTCCCACTTTTGTAAATCTGAAATAGTGGTTCTTAGTAATTTTTGACACAGAAAAACCAAAAACTGAAAACGGCGGTGATACCGAACGAGCCCTTAGTTTTTTGGTATATATATATATATATTCTTAACGAATTAGTTAAAGGGGGAGATTAGAGCTTAATAATAACAAAAGTTAACACCGTTAAAATGGATTTTGAATATAGGGTCACCATATGCAGAAAGTGCATAGTTCAGGATCACCTGGCCTTGTGCGCAAAGTTAAATTTAGGTCAACAGGTGCAATTTGACAAAGTTGAAGGTCACCACGTGAATTTTCCGAACTTTTTTTTTTTTTTCCAAGACATTAAATCGTTTGGTTTCAGTTAACCCAGCTTCCAAAACACTAAACCGAAACCGAACCTTGAAAGCTGATTGTTACGCGTACTGCTTGAGCGTCAATTGCATGCAGAGATTTATCATTTAATAAGGCAATTAGTAGATTTTTAGGGTTGTTTTTTAGAATTTGAAGTCAAGATCTTCAACCATGAGCTATAACACCTTGATAAAACAATAAAATGTGCTTGCTTTTCGGAGCCCACTCGATATCGCTGTAGTTTTCAATTTTTTTTTTTTTTTTTTACAGGCTCTGACATTTCAAAAACAGCCACTCAAGTTCTGTTTTAGATTTACTAAGCACCGCATGCGCCGGGAGACGAGTGTGAAACATCAACTACTGCTGTCATCTAAATTTGGAGGTTCATATCTCCTAAGCTCTTTACGATTCACGCAAAACTCCATCCAAGATTAATCATCATAACGTAACTTATCACTACCATTGCATCTGTTACGCAATAATCAGTGTAATTATTCAACTATCCTGTCACACCATTACACCATTATAAAATAATTTGTTGATTGGATTTGGTCATTTGGATGATATGGTTTGCAGTAAAAAGACATAAAAGATTGATTGAATAATTATTGTAAACTATAACTAATATCCCAGCATACCTCATGAATTAAAGTATTAAAGGTCATCCAAATTGAAGAAAATAAACAAATTGATCTGATGATGTAACATCAAAATGAAGAAATTAATTACTCAAAACATTGATCTCAGAATCCCATTACCTTTTCACCCCCCTTTTCCCCTAATTTTGTGAATCGACAAAATTCGACATTAAGCCGCAGCAGAAACCTCAGAAGCAGCAGAAACATCTTGATAAAAATAGGTGAGACCGCACTTGCCGCACGAAAGACGGTCAGAGTGAGCAGCCATGAAAGTACCATGACCGCAGAGCGAACCAGGGCACTCCTTCCTCAACTTCTCGACGCCTCCGGAATCGGCATCGACCTTGTACATCTTGAGCACTGCCAGAGGCTCTTTCTTCTTCTCGTGGTGTTGTGAATGTCTTCTTCTTCCCTTTTCTGCCCTTCATCCTGTTTCTTCAAGTTTACGATACAGGGTTGTGGCGATTATGAGAGAAATGAGAATTTCAGGGTTTAGGGTTTATGAATTTGTGTGTGGGCTGAGTATTTGAATTTGTGTGTCTATATGTATACCCAGGCTCGGACTTATCGGTTGCAGTCGGGCTTGGGGGATTGGGTTGAGTGGGGGTTAAATCTTACGAAAACAATGGGCTTGGTGCTAAGATAGACCGGGTATTGGTTCGGTTTTGTCGTGTCAAAACGTTATCGGGTTCAGTTTTGAAATGATTTGTTTCGGGTTTTATTGTCGTCTAGGACTTAGATGTATTGGTTTCCCGTTTAGGTAAAATAGGGTAAGAACCATTTATTCATATCGAGTTTCGTGAGGAAAAAGACGAATTTTTTTTCGAAATAAGGCTCAAAAAATAAATATTCAACAAAATGGGTCGGATTCAAAAACGTTTAATGTTATG
>JBBYHQ010000010.1:10360472-10398182 GCA_038382645.1 Spergularia azorica | reverse complement strand
TGACGTGCACCCCATAACATTAAACGTTTTTGAATCCGACCCATTTTGTTGAATATTTATTTTTTGAGCCCTATTTCAAAAAAAAATTCGAAAAAGACACCCTTTGGAGAATCGGAAAAAAAAGTGTATAACACATTGCTAATATAAAGATCCCACAAGAGTTTGACTATTAATTCTTAATCAAATTGATCAGAGTGTTGATTCAAAATGGTACTATGTTTAATTCATATGTTGATTTACTTTTATTTCCGTCACATAAGTTTTTACTTCAATAGGCCTTGTTTTGTGCAATGAGTTATTGTTAAACCATACGACTTAATTATGAAGATATTTGTCACACTTATTTACAAATGCTATAGCTATTTTTCATTGCTTCATATCGAGTGATATTCTTGAAATTCAAATGAAACTCTACTATATAAACTAAGAGGAAAAGGAAGACTAACTATGTAAATCAAATAAAACTAGAAACTAAGTGGAAAAAGAAGACTAGGACTAGTAAAAACAGTCACAGCTATTTAAAACTGTAACAAGTCACTTTATCAACCAAGTAATAATCTCCGATCTCATCACAAATTAAAATATTTGTGTGGTACTTCTATAAGAAAATTTATATCCTGATTATGGCCAATTAAGGGTTAAAGACACCTTTTATTTTTGGGAAAGTTTCCAATGTATCTCTGAGGTTTCCGATATTTACATGTATACCCGTCAGGTTTTCGAGTTTCCCAAAATACATCTGAGGTGAAAATGGGATGAGAGAGAAACATGGGAGAAGGTGATAATGAGGGACGAGGAGTTGTTGTTGGTGCTGCGTGGGGATACGCCGGTATGGGCAAGGGTGGGGGAGGGGCGGAGCAAGGGTGGCTCGTGGGTGGGGGAGTGGGGAGGAGAGAATATGAGTTGAGTTTTTATTTTCTTTATTTTTTTTAATGGATGTATAATTAAGGGTCAATTCTTTTGAAAATAGTCAAATACACTGAAGGGACTAATAACGACGTTAGAGACCGTTAGTGAAAAACACCAAAAACGTCATGTTGCAAACCTCAGGGGTATTTTGGGAAACTCGGAAACCTTGGCGGTATACCTGGAAATCTCGGAAACCTCAGGGGTACATTGGAAATTTTCCCTTTATTTTTCAGTTATTCCAGTGCTAGGGTACTACATACATACCATTATCAGTATAGTAGTAGACCCAATTGTTTTTCCTATACAGCTTAGTTTTTATTTTTATTTTTATTTTATAACGGAAAATACATTTTTACTCCAGCCAAAAGAAAATAAAATAAAATTATAAGCCTACTAGTTTAAAGTCCGTGCGTTGCACGGTGACATTAATTATATAGTTACTTTCCATTACCCAAATTCGTTATAATTAAAGTTTTTTAAGGTCATAACGAAATAAAGTTACCATTTATCTAGAACTACTGATTAATTCATTTTTCAAAGTTCTCACACTGTATACTTACATGACATTAATGATCTAGCTAATTAATTAAATTTTTTCATAAAACCATTTACTTACATTACCTAATTTAACCAGCCTTTATCATTTTACGTGTTTCTGTATCAGGACAAAAGTATAAAGATGTCAATACTAAACAAAACTGAACACAAATTATGCAAGATATATACATTTATTTGACATCAACACACCTAAATAACAAATTGACATATGTTGTGCTATAGTGATTAAGATATAGGTACCAAATACAATAAGTTTCAGTTTCGAATTTGTTCCCTATATTGTATATCGATTTTTATATTTGAAGTTAGTAAGAATTTGTATGATTCAACTTATTCTTTTTAACATATTCGTATCATGAGAGTAAGATGTTGTAACTATAATCTAGTAAAAAAAATTGATTCTAAATGAATTTATATTAGTTCAAATCGAGTAAGTTTAGGGCAAGTTTAATAATTTTAAATAAATCCAAATAACTTTATATTATAACTTACAAAACCGAAGCAAAAAACATATATTATCTTAATTGTATGTTTCTTTTAGATCATCTTAGTTTTGTTGAATCAATGACTCAAATTAAAGATTATACATTAGTTATTTTAAATCTTATAATTGCAATAATGCTTGGACGTTGTACATTACAAATTCTCAAGATGAAAATCTTTGATTCGTACCAATGACTTTGCTTATATGGCCATGTTTTAAACTACCTAGCTATAAAAGGTAATCCTAGGTTTGTGATAAATGGTTTTATGACTGTTGGAATATATATAAATGCACTTTGCAAATGTTCGATGATAAAAATTTTACTTACAGTTATTAACCAATTAAAGATCTCATATTATCATTTTCGATATTATGGCTCGAAAATGGCATATCACATTTTCGACTTATGGAATATTTTCTTATGCAATATTATTTTACCATACCATATAAATAATTTTATGATTATGAAAATGTCATATTTTCATGATTACCATAAGCTTAATTTCATGATTACCATAACCTTATGTATGGTATACAACATTTTCATAACTAATGTTTCGTTGAAAAATGGACAATCAAGATTTGTTGAAGGAGGGGAAGACGCCCTGGCCTGCCTTGGGAGTGAGGTCCCTGGTCTGACCCCTGCAAGAGAAACGTGGCTAGGCTCGGGGGTGTGTCCGAGGAAGACCCCTTCGATGCCTAAGTTAAATGTAGTATTTTTGTTGTAGAGAGAGAAAGTAGAGAAAGACTGGGTGATCTCCACCCAAAATGTGTTACCTTCCTTTGTGCCCCCATGGGGGTGTTTATACTACTCAAGGAAAGTGGCTCTATGACCCGTGCATGGCACGTGCGGGCTTTAGGCCTTTTAGACCCAAGTTGGGCCTTTTGGCTCTTTATCTCATTTTGGCCCATTTAGTGTAATCGGACTTTCACGCCCGAACAATAGCCCCGATTGGAGTTGTATACGTGTATACGGCTCCGATCTGATGACCATCTCCGAAGGCATACGCATACTTGCGACCGTCATGCAACGGTGGCCTAGTTTCGTACATTTCTTAGCGTTTTCCTTTGCATTGGGCTTTGTAGCTTGCGAATACCTCTCTTGTGAGGGTCGTACCCTGGACGGATGTTCCGTGACCTTTGACATTCACCTGGTCTTATACAGGAAGCCCTGGCATGACCTCGTGTATGGACGGCGGGATGAACCTGTAAATATATGCCAGCTTGGACCCTATCGAATGAAGGTCCAGGGCGGTCTTGTAGATAAAGTTAGCCTGATCCTGCGTAAGGATGCTAGGCTGATGTTATAGAGGAAGCCCTGGCCTGATCTCACGAACGGACGGTGGGCTAATCCTGTAAATATGTACCAGCCTAGACCTTGTCGAATGAGGGTCAGGGTGGCCTTGTAGGTGTAGTTAGCCTGATCCTGCGTAAGGATGATGGGTTGATCTTCTATTAGAAACCAAGTCCCAGTCACGCTGATGGAAGGCAGACTTATCCAGTAAATAAAGGCCACCCCGGACCCTGTCGAATGAAGGTTAGGCTGGTCTGACGCATGCAGCTACCCTGATCTTGTGTGAGAATGCTCGGCTGATCTCATAGAAGGCAGCCCAGGCCTGATCTCATGGATGTCAGGCAGGATGATCTTGTAAATAGATATCAGTCTGGCTCCGCTGAAGGATGCTTGACTGAACTCATAGAAGGCAGCCCTGGCCTGATCTCGTGGATGTCAGGCAGGCTGATCTGTAAATAGATGTCAGTCTGGCTCCGCTGAAGGACGCTTGACTGAGCTCGTACAACGCAGCTCTGGCCTGAGCTCGTGGAGATCAGGCAAGGTGATCTATAAATAGATGTCAGTCTGGCTCTGCTGAAGGATGCTTGGCTGAGCTCAAAGAAGGCAGCCACGGTCTGATCTCATGCATGTCAGGCAGGTTGATCTGTAAATGGATGTTAGTCTGGCTCCGCTGAAGGATGCTTGACTGAACTCCTAAAGAGCATCCCTTGCCGGATCTCATGAATGTCAGGCAGGCTGATCTTGCAAATCGATGTCAGTCTGGCTCCGATAAAGGATGCTTGACTGAACTCGTAGAAAGCAGCCCCGGCCTGATCTCGTGGATGTCAGGCAGGCTGATTTGTAAATAGATGTCAGTCTGGCTCCACTGGAGGATGCTTGACTGGACTCGTATGAAGCAGCTCTGGCCTGGTCTCGTGGATATCAGACAGGCTGATCTTGTAAATAGATTTCAGTCTGGCTCCGTTGAAGGATGCTTGTCTGAGCTCGTAGAACGCAGGATTGGCCTGATCTCGTGGATGTCACGAGATCAGGCAGGCTGATTTATAAATAGATGTCAGTCTGGCTCCGCTAAAGGATGCTTGACTGAGCTCGTAGAAGGCAGCCATGGCCTGATCTCGTGGATGTCAGGCAAGCTGATCTATAAATAGATGTGAGTCTGGCTCCGCTGAATGATGCTTGTCTGAGCTCGTAGAAGGCAGCCATGGCCTGATCTCATGGCAGGCTGATCTGTAAATGGATGTCAGTCTGGCAGGCTGATCTGTAAATGGATGTCAGACTGGCTCCGCTGAAAGATGCTTGACTGAACTCCTAGAGGGCAGCCCAGGCCGGATCTCATGGATGTCAGGCAGGCTGATCTTGCAAATAGATGTCAGTCTAGCTCCGATAAAGGATGCTTGACTGAACTCGTAGAAAGTAGCTCCGGCTAGATCTCGTGGATGTCAGGCAAGCTGATTTGTAAATGGATGTCAGTCTGGCTCCGCTGGAGGATGCTTGGCCTAACTTGTATGAAGCAGCTCTGGCCTGGTCTCGTGGATGTCAGGTAGGCTGATCTTGTAAATAGATGTGAGCCTGACTCCGTTGAAGGATGCGTGACTGAGCTAGTAGAACGCAGCCCTGGCCTGATCTCGTGGATGTCAGGCAGGCTGATTTATAAATAGATGTCAGTCTAGCTCCGCTAAAGGGTGCTTGACTAAGCTCGTAGAGGCAGCCATGGCCTGATCTCATGGATGTCAGGCAGACTGATCTGTAAATGGATGTCAGTCTGGCTCCGCTGAAGAATGCTTGACTGAACTCCTAGAGGGCAACCCTGGCCGGATCTCATGAATGTAAGGCTGGCTGATCTTGCAAATAAATGTCAGTCTAGCTCTGATGAAGGATGCTTGACTGAACTCGTAGAAAGCAGCCCCGGCCTGATCTCGTGGATGTCAAGCAGGCTGATCTGTAAATAGATGTCAGTTTGGCTCCGGTGGAGGATGCTTGACTGAACTCGTATGAAGCAGCTTTGGCCTGGTCTCGTGGATGTTAGGCAGGCTGATCTTGTAAATAGGTATCAGTCTGGCTCCGCTGAAGGATGCTTGACTGAACTCGTAGAAGGCAGTGCTGGCCTGATCTCGTTGATGTCAGGCAGGCTGATCTATAAATAGATGTCAGTCTTGTCTGACACATGAAGTTAGCCTAATCCTGCGTAAGGATGGTAGGCTTATCTTCTAGAGAAAGCCCGGGTCTGATCTCGTGGATGGGCGGCGGGTTGATTCCTGCAAATAGGGGCCAGCCTGGACCCTGTTGAATGAAGGCCAGGCTGGTCTGACAGATGAAGTTAGCCTAATCCTGCGTAAGAATGGTAGGCTTATCTTCTAGAGGAAGCCCCGGCCTGGTCGTGTGGATGGACGGTGGGCTGATTCCTATAAATAGAGGCCAGCCTGGACCTTGTCGAATGAAGGTCAGGCTGGTCTGACAGATGAAGCTAGCATGATCCTACGTAAGGCTGTTAGACTGAACATGTAGAAGACAGCCCTGACTTGATCTCGTGGGTGCGAGGCAGGCTGATCTTCTCCCACTCTGTTTTTTTCTTTGACGTGTATATTTTATTCGTCATTGTGGCTGTTCAAGGTTCTTTAAGGATCTTGTGGCCTTAGTCTTCATTTTTCATATCAAGACCTTAGTCTCGTTTTCGCCCTATCGTGCTTGGCTTGGGCATTTGGCCTTAGCATTACCCGGACTTTATCACTATCTTGGACTTTGCCTAACCTGCTTGGTTTTGTCTTAACCGCGACCTGCCTTCCACTGTCATTGTGGTGCTTTTCTGTCCCGTAGGATCTTGTAGTGCCTCTTTAACATGCAGCGGATCGGATCCCTGACCGTAGCCAGAACCCTTTTAGGTTTTTATTCCATTGTCATTGCGGTGCTTTTCTGTCCCGTAGGATATTGCAGCGCCTCTTTAACATGCAGTGGACCTGATCCCTTACCGTAGTAGGGACCTTTACTAGGTGGTCGTGTTTTTCTAGGCCTTAGCCCGCTTAAACACGATACGGCTCATGACCTTAGTCACATTTCCACCCTGGCTTTACAATAGCCCTGGCTAGATTTCAGCCTTCCATCTTAGCTTTACAATCGCCCTGGATGGATTTCGACCTTAGTCTGGGCGTTATGCTTCAGCTATGCGTTTTCTAACTCCTCGGTTTTAACTCTTAGTCTTATACTCCCGCAATTTGCCTTGATATTTCCTTCCCGATATCTCTTGCCCCTTATTCCTTTTTGTCGTATGCGATGAAAATGGATTACAAGCTTCAAATCTTTGGACTCATGCTCCTAATTCCTTTTCTCACTTTACCGTTGATGCGTCTCCTTTGATACTTGAGGCGATGTCCTAGAATTAGGTCTCTTTATGCTGGAAGCTGTAGTCTGGAGGCTGCAACGTTGAAGCCAGAGCCTGGAAGCTGCCTTTGCTGATGCAGGGCGTGGAGGCTGCCCTTGCTTCCTTTGCTTCTGCAGGGTCTGGTGGTCGCCCTTGCTGATGCTGGATATTGAGGCTTCCCCTTACGAGAGTTAGATGCTGCCTCTTCGAAGTCAGGGCCTGGAGGCTGCCTTTTCGGAACCAGGGCCTGGAGACTGCCTTTGTTGATGCTGGGGCAGGAGGCTGTCTTTGCGGAGTCAAGGCCTGGATGAGATTAGATAGTGGATCTTGTTTCTATCAAATCTCTGCTAGTTGAGACACACATCGTAGCACAATAATGGTCACATTTTTACCCTGGCTTCACAATACCCATGGCTGGATTTCGGCCTTAGTGACCTATGACCTTAGTCATATTTCCACGCTGGCTCTACAATGGCCCTGGTTGGATTTCGGCCTTAGTGACCTATGACCTTGCAGGATTAGATAGCCGATCTTATCGCTATCAAGTGCCCCTTAGTCGAGATTGTACCTAGAAATACAATAAATTGAGGTAAGCCCATAGGCAACCAATTAAAGTGTGTTAAGTAAACACAATCTTCACTCTATAATGCACTAGCAAAGCATATGACATATCCTTTTTTTAAAGACATCTTGTTTTGAACATGCTTTTCCTTCTTATTTGGGGGCGTTAAATCTTTAAAGGCCTCAATCATGCCTTTAAAGTTTTTCCAGGGTAAAAAAATCGCAAATAACCTTCGGGAATTTGCCAACGCGTAGATCTCGTCGAGATAAGCGATTTAAAAAAAAAAAAACTATGTCTCAATCGGACATTCCAGCGCAAAGTTACGGCCTGTCGAAGTTTTGCTAAAAACAACGAAACATTTAATCAAGTAAGCATTGTAATAGCACTTAGCTTTTGCTTTCGATTGTAGATCTGCTTTGTCCACTCGAATTCATTACTCCCTTATGAATGGTGGCCTTAGCCTAGCTGTCGGCCTTAGCCTAGCCATTAGCCTTAGTCATATCATCCGTCTAGCTATTGGCCTTAGCCTAGCTGCCGGACTTTTGATACTTCTTGGCGCTTTCCCTTAGACTTTGCTTCATTCAGTTGCTGTCTTGCAGGCTGAATGCTATCCCACCGTGCTCGATGCTACCCGCCACGCTGGATGTGGCTTCGCACACTGCTCCGCCAGGCTTGATGGTGTTCTGCCAGGATGGATCCTGCTTCGTCAAGATCGTTGCTGCTCCGCCAAGCCGGTTGCTGCTTCGCCAGGCTGTATGCTGCTCCGCAAGATGGATGCTGCTTTGCCAGGTTGGTTGCTGCTCCGTCAATCTTCTCTGCCAGACTTGACAATGCTCCGCCAGGCTTAATGATCCCACGGCAGGCTATCTCTCACTCATATGATGCTCGAATATACCAGATCAAGTAGATTTAACAAGCTAAGAAGTCTACAAACGCACTTATGCGAGTAGATCTGAGAAAAACTAAAACACATGTGTACTCTATCTCCACGAAATACCCATCTTTTGACGTGGCTAGCTTCTCTGTAGGAGTTGAAGACGTAGATATGACTTCTATCTGGCGTTCCCCACAGACGGCGCCAAATTATTCCGGTGAAAAATGGACAATCAAGATTTGTTGAAGGAGGGGAAGACGCCCTGGCCTGCCTCGAGAGTGAGGTCCCTGGTCTGACCTCTGCAAGAGAAACGTGGCTAGCCTCGGGGGTGTGTCCGAGGATGACCCCTTTGATGCCTAAGTTAAATGTAGTATTTTTGTTGTAGAGAGAGAGTGGGTGATCTCCACCCAAAATGTGTTACCTTCCTTTGTGCCCTCATGGGGGTATTTATACTACTCAAGGCAAGTGGCTCCATGACCCGTGCATGGCACGTGCGGGCTTTAGGCATTTTGGACCCAAGTTGGGTCTTTTGGCTCTTTATCTCATTTTGGGTCAATTAGTGTAATCGGACTTTCACGCCCCAACAACTAATATATGAATTTTGTACATGATTACAATAAACTCACATATGGTCAAACGACAATTGCATAACATAAATTAATTCCTTATTCACCAGAAGTTCTAAGAAAATTCGAAGGGCTCTAACCCCTTCAATGCCCACGAAAAAAGGTTCGTCTATAAATAAGCCTATTTATTAAAAACATTATTATCTTCCCTGCCCAAAAAAAAACTTTATCTTGTGAAAACGTTCACAATCGGTAGCCTGCTAGTAAGAATTCGTAGTTTATGATGAGAGCTGTAAGACCTTGTGAAGATCTGAGTCAAAAAAATCAAGCAAGTTTATATTATTATTACTAGTAGATAGTCATGTAAGTTAGCATACGCATGTAAAAATCTAAGCAAATCAATGACTATATAGTATTACACTATTACGCCAAGTCGCCAATTAAGTCACAGTCATTCCACATAATGACAGACTTTGAGCAACACAGTTGACTAAGAAAACTTGGAATTTGACAAAATAATTAACACTCCAATTTCAGCTTTGAACTTTGAACATGTAGATTCACCATGTTGACTCCTTCTTTAGGGTGACGATAATGCTTATGTTGACTCCATAACAAGATTCAATTAGACGAACTAGACCGGGTCATTCTACGTTAATCGAGCGAGTGTTTACTTTATACTAGGAAGTATCCCCGTGCTTCGCACAACCGATTTATATATTTAGGCAGGGGCGAAGCCAAGATTGAAAAATTGGGGTGACGGATTATAACTATATACGCGGTATCACTAACGTACAATTTAGGAATCGTTCATTATTTATAATAAAAACTGATACTGTACTATACGATCCTATTTAATAAGAAACATAACGAAGGCAGGGTCGAATCTAAACCAACAAATTTGAGGTAACCATTTTAGTACAAGTTTTTTTTTTTTTTTTAAATTTTTTCCTAATTTTTTGGAATTTTTTAGGCAATATATATTTAGGTGTTTTTGGGGAATTTGAGGTAGCCGATGCACCCCACGCTACCCCCTAAATTCAATCTTGCTCGAAGTGTACATGCTTAACAACTTATGGAACAAGAAAAAAAAATTATAAAACGCGAACAAACATATGGATTGTGACAAAGGAGAAATGAACAATCTAAATGATAATATATACGGAGTATTAAAGACATGCATTAGGTAGCATGAAATGTCTGTAGCCTACTGTTTGGTACAAACAATTGCTCCGTCCTTATGTCATGAGTTCGAATCCTCTCATCGACTAACTAAAGTTACGCGTATTTAATCGAACATATAAAGGGATTTTGCCTATAAAACTTCAAATTTTTTGCTTCCCCCGTCAGGGTGGCGGCTGCCAGTCCTTGCCCCTACCTAGCTTCGCCCCTGTATTTAGGTCGAAAAACTTATATGTAAATTAGAAAGTAATACGTGTCTTTTATGACATTTGTGCGCAAATTATATAAGTTTCGTTAAAAATTAGTGTGATTTTTATAACATAAGATTAGCCTTGTGTTCATGCATGCATTGATGGTTTGTGTAATCGGTTTTGCATGAATCCTGCGAATTGGGAGAAAAATGACATAATTAATGATAATATCAATTATTATTGATATATTAATAAATTGAAGTTGATTGGGAGCCGCGAAATAATTTGGGCGCCCACACCCTTGGCTATATGAACCCTGCGAATTGGGAGAATAATGATAGATATTAATTAATGATAGTATCATATTGACTTTCATCCCTCAATCTACCATGTTCCTCGTATTTGGATACGTAATTATCAAAATGTACGATGAATGTATGTACTTATGTACATGACACTTTAAGATTCATGCACAAACAGAATGTGCATGCCACTTGAACATTGATGAATGGAGTGTGTGTCCGCATTCATCTGACCTCAATTACTTTTTTTTTTTTAATATAATATATGCATGTTTACAAATAATGTACCTTTGAGTTCATACATATTGTACATGATGATTAACATATGCACAATTTCCTAGGTCTATTGATTTGTAATGTGTGAACTCAACTTAGATCATTTAAACCTTTGTTTACTTGTTCTATAAGCTATCAATCCACACTTCCCCAACCAAATTTTATATATATTGAGATATAGGATGTTGGGTTATTACGGTGAGTTGAGTTACATTGTGATCAATATTTTTTTTTTAATGAAAACGATATGTCGAGTTGCGTCAATTTTGGCTCAGTTCATATTCGGCTTGGTTTGGTATTGAGTTTGGTTCAAGTAATTACAATGATCAACTTCTTGTTTGTGATATTGTCGCGTAAGGCGTATAACGGTATAACTTTGAGTGTTTTTAATCCAATCAGACAAGTAAATTTTGTAAGGAAAAAAAGAAAAGAAAAAAAGAATAATAAACCAATAACATCATATGTCGTATTTGATAAAGGATCACTTTATAATACTAGTACGTCTACGTACTAGTACATGATTGTATGATCGTTAGTTATTAAAATGGTTGATGACGACTATGTAAAAGGATCGAAGTCAACTTGTAAACAAGTGAGGTGTTCTATTAAAACTATGTTTTTGTATGTGAGGGGTTTTCTTGCACAAGACTTACTCAAGAGTCAAGATTGGCTAGGAGTATGGATGTCAAATCCAAGCCGCCTCGATGAAAGTATCTGTACCCGAAATCATACTTGATAATATGGCCAAATGAAACTAACCGGATTCAACCCAACAATAATCCCGACTTGAAACGAACCAAACCGTAAATAAGCTCGATCAAAATTAACCCTTCAACTCGATTTATAAGTACCCATTGTAATTAGAAAGGCAACCTAACCTAATTACTTCACTAATAATCATAAAAATAATAACACCAAACTAACTAAAAGACTTGTATTTGAGACGATTCTATATACAAGAAGACATATTTTGGCAACGGGAGACATATAGGCCACACCATGACAAATTGACAATCGATAAGAATAGAGGTTCAAAAATCTAAATGGATCTCGTATAATATCGATCAGTCTCTTTCGCTAATTTAAAATCCTCGTACATACCTAAATAATAGGTAAACAGTGATGATCAAATATGTTATTCGAGGACATGTTTTTTTTAGGTTATAGTTATACGAGAACACTAGTTTGCATGCCCGGCCGACGCCTGGGCTGTATATCTATATTGTTATACTCATTTTATGAAATTATCAGTTTATCTTTGTTATAATATTATTAACCACACTATTATTTTCCATAAATTAGCTTACTACCATAATCACCATAAATTATATTATTTTGCATAAATTAGCTAATAATTTTCATATCATGTAATTATTTAGTGATATCCAATTAATGAATGTCAGTGACATTCTAGGAGAAACTTGATTTCAGATTTTAATATATAGTATTAGATGTGAATAAGGGGGATCATATATGCTTTCAATTCCAAAAGATGGAGACTTCCAAAATGGAGAGCATCAACTTGATTGAGAGTTAAGAGACTGCCAGGCTGCTTTCGGGGATAAAGACACAAAAACATAGTCTTAGGTAACTTCTTAGCACGGGAGTCTGTAGTAATGATTTACTCGCAACCCATATTATACAAATTTTATTTGTGATGTGAAGGGATATATAGGAAGTCAAATTTGTGGTCTCGTCAAATAAGGCTCCTAATCCAAACTAGAATAATGTTGGAAGTAATAATTATAGTCCACTATCCCTTCTTACTTGGGTAGTATATATATGTGTACAGAAATTAGAGCAACACATCTCCAACAACTTCACACTTCATTCTATTAGTAATTAGTTCGAGAACAACTTAAAGCAACGAACAATGTTTCAGCTAATCATAAACACCATGCTACCTTCACTTTTTCTTATTGTTGTCCTTTTATTTTCACTCTTACTGTTACTCACCAAATTCTCAAAGAAGCCAGCAACTAAACCCGACACTTTGCCAAAACCATACCCTATAATCGGCCATATGTTGGCCTTCTCCAAGCAAACACGCCAGGAAACCTTCCAATGGCTTGCAAAGCTTCTAAACTTTGCTCCGACGTCGACCGTGATCATCCACCACCCCTTTTTCGGCAAGCGCAGTGTATACACGAGTAGCCCGGCCAACGTGGAGCACATCCTTAAGACTAAATTCCCCATTTACCGAAAGGGCACTCATTTTAAGTCAGTTTTCGGGGACGTGTTTGGGGACAGTGTGTTCACCGTAGACGGAGACAGTTGGAAATCACAGAGGCAAGTTCTTGGCTTAGAGTTCACCCACAAACAGCTCCACAAGTTTGTGGAGAACGCTCTCGAGTTTGAGGTCTATGAAAGGCTGATTCCGGTACTCTCCGACGCAGCCAAGAACAACAAGGTCATTGATCTTCAGGACATACTCCAGAGGTTTGCTTTCGACAACGTTTGCGCTCTCGCTTTCGGGACTGACCCCGGTTACTTGGCCCTCCCTTTACCTGACGCCAAATTCTCGGAAGCTTTTGATCAGTCCATCAAGATTTGCCATGTCAGGTTCTATGCTATGTTGCCGTTTTTATGGAAAATTTCCCGGTTCCTCAACATTGGCTCCGAGAAGAAGCTCAGCCACTACGTTCGGATGATCCGGGAATTCACCGGGTCCATGATCAAGTCCAGCAAACAAAAAGCTATCGACAACGACAACAACAATGACAGCAACAGCAACACCAACAGCAACAACTTGTTGTTGAAGATGCTGGGATTGGATAACTTGAATGATAAGCTGACAATTGACATGTTGATCGCGTTCATCCTAGCCGGCCGAGACACGTCTTCAGCGGCTCTAACTTGGTTTTTTTGGGAGATGCACAGGAACAAAGACGTCGAACAAGAGATCATTGACGAGATAAACAGCAGCAAGAAGAAAAATGATGATAACGAAGACATGAAGAAACAAGGATCAAATCATTCAGCTGCCATGGAAGAATTGAAAGGAATGACGTACACACATGCTGTACTATGTGAGACCATGAGGTTATACCCACCAGTGCCGGTAGAGTTCAAGCAGGTCGCAACCGACGACGTTTTACCCGACGGGACGGCTGTTAAGAAGAACATGATCGTGGGCTTCTCCATCCATGCAATGGGCAGGTCTGAGAGGATTTGGGGCAAGGACTGGCCCGAGTTCCGGCCAGACAGGTGGCTCAAGGAGGACCAAGACCTTAACACCGGAAAAACAAGCAGGAGCTTTGTATCAAAAGATCCTTACTCGTTCCCGGTGTTCCTTGGTGGGCCTAGGATTTGCCTTGGTAGAGATATGGCTTTCTTGCAGATGAAGAGTGTGGTTGCTGCTGTTTTGAGCAGGTTCAAAGTGGTTCCTGTGGAGGAGAAGGCGGTTTACGTCGCTGAAACCACCGCCAAGATGCACGGCGGGTTCCCCGTCAGGATTCAAGAGAGGTTCTAGTTGGAGCCAAGAATCAAAGTCATCTCATACGTTTTGAAGGTCGTCGTGATCCGATGTTTTTACTAATCTGATCTCTCCGTTTATTTCAATTCTTTACATTTGGTTTAAATTCTTCTGACATATTCAAACCAAACCAAATGTAAAGACGTCATAGAACGGAAGGGATATGAATTAGTGAACTAATTAAATTTTGTCATACTCTAAAAGTTTAATACTTGTATCAATAATATGCATAAAAAAATTTCTAAAGTGTTTAATTGTCCAAACCTTTCTATTAACTTGTTTGAGTGGAAAATCTTTACTCGTATATTACTAGCTAGTGACATTAGAGAGACTAATATGTGTCATCAATTAATAATCCTTCACTATTATCGGATTTGTATACGTACAACAAGTTGATGGAGTTCAATTGGTTGTGTGTCGAATTAATTGAGTTTAATCTTACTTGATTTACTTAAAATGACTTCTAACAATGAAATTATCAACTACAGTAGAATGTAACACTTCTAATGATCAGAGATTCTAGCTAGGAGGCCTCAAAAAGTAAAAACAAATAAAACAAAACCAGAGATCCTAATTTCCTAATCCATTAATTTAAAATTTAAAATAAAATTATGGCTAAAAGATGCTAGTAACATTGACATGTCAAATGAAGTATGTTATCATGTAACCTTACCTCTTTGAAAAAAAAAAAAAAAAAATGAAGTATGTTATCAATTATCATGGTTCCTGATGAAGAGTTGTTAGATTACTCCCTAAATTAATCCTACGTCAAATACTATCAAGGTCCATTGACAAGTAATGCAGTTTAGGAGCTTCTGGTCATTTGCTGGTCTATATTCTGGGAAGGTGTACATAATTATTACTGCAGTTCTTCGCCAGTGCTTTTACCCTGTTCGTCTACTCGATCCTTCTCGGACAGTCCGCCTGATCAGTATTACCTCCTGCCGACTGGGAATTGGCTGTTCTATCTCGTCTGCATTGTGCTTGCATTTTGCAAGCAGGGGTAGTGTCCAATTGACCATGACCTATGCAAGCAGGGGTAGTGTCCACTTTGTCCTATGAACAAATTCTGAAACTTGATCGCAGCTTTCATGTATGAAGTTCGACTCTCAGAGCCAGAGGTTCTATCTGTCAACGGCGGAATGGTTCTAAAGCCGATTTTATGTCATTTTAAAGCTATGGATCTTATTATGATAATCAGTACTTCAGTAGTAGATTCCTATTACGGGAGACAGGGAGTTGACAGGTCCGTCTGACCGAACAGACATCCACATTGCAGTCTTCTTGCAATAGACAGGGAGCTTTAACCGGAATTATAGTTTGACAGAGATATGACTCCTATGAGACCAAATCTGCATTTTGGTAGAATCCCAAGCTTTATAACAAGGTAAAGATTACGTGTACTGGTTTGGCAGCACATCAAATGGGCAGCCTTAAAGTTGACAGTAGGTTACTCTGAACAGTCCTATGCCCATAATATGGCATCTCAAAAGTCTAATAAGAACTTCATATTGGCGTGATTACTCACACCAAACTTAATTTGTGCGAACACTACACCCCCAGATAAATCTCTCTGATTTTCAGCTCCAAAGCCTTTTAGCTTCTCCACAGTGCTATTTACGGCCTGGTAAGCTAAAAGAGAGTGCTCCCCATATAAGAAAACAACAACAGCTGAATAAAAGCCAGTGGTACAGGATAAACGCAATTTGCTTTCCCATTAAGTTAAACAAAGTCCTTATGAAAAATAGTATTGACCATGAGCAAAGCAGAGTTGAGGACTTCCTTTTGCAGGCAAAACTTGTACAACAGCCACCCGCATTTTTCTAGAATAATAGAACTCAACCATTCTCATACTCCTTAGAAATCTGACAATTGACTACCCCAAATTGGGAAATGACAGACGGGGCTGACTATAAAAGGTTGATGATATGACCATATGCACAGGAATTAGAGGCTGGCTTAACAAGAATAGGGAACAAAAGGACAACAAATTTCCCTCACGGCAGGATCGTTTACATGACAACCTCGGCTATCTGAGATGAAAGTAATTGGACCAAGCCTCAAGATGGATTGCATGCAGCACTAGCAACGAGAGTGCCTAAGCCTATGGCTAAGCTCCACAACAACAAACTGAGCCCCATCACCATCACCGAACCTATTGTGTTCACTCAAGACTGGTAAATTGCGTCGCCTTAGACTCTTCAAGTGACATTTAACCAAAGTGATAGTCACCTAAAGTTCTACTGATTGGGTATTTGTACTGGGAAACGAGTAAAAGGCCAATATCAGGTAGCTGTTAGCCTGTCATCATCTATTTTCGTTCAGAATCACTAAAACCCAACCCAACCACTCCAAGGTCACACTTACATACAGGAAGGGACTTCATGGGCAGTCTGTACAGTATCCTAAGCCAGAAGTCACCTGGTAATTCCCAGATTATTGGATGGCTCTTCTCCGCTTTGGTCACCATCATTTTCTATTTTTCTAAACTTGAATTTTGCTTATTATTGCAAATAAAAAAAAATGGATTCAAATAGATAAAATTTTAATGAAGCTCTCTCTGGTTAATAGCTGATCACAATTGGAAACTGGGAAAAAGAGAAGAGAAATAGAAACAGCCTACATTTCTGCACAGTTCAGCAGAAAAGCGTCTCTGACAGGGGCTGATTGAAATGGCGAATCAACTCATATAAGCCATAAGCTCCTGAGAAAGGTAGCTCGAAAGAAAGGAAAAGTACTGGACAAGTTTCAGGTAAGACCGGCCATTTTACATAAAGCTATGGTGTGATTTAAGGAGTAACAGGCTTACAGTACATTTGTTACATAGGATGTTCCTGGAAAGATATTTCTACCATGATCAAAGAGACACATCTTGGTCCAATGATCTACACGGAGCTAATTTAAGCATCATGAAATAAGCAATCAACCTTCCCAATTTCCATGGAAAGTGGTTCTCTCCATTTTATTTTGAAACTAACCAGGAAAAGTATATATGAGCAAATTGGACTTGCAAAGGATTGGAAATTGCATTGAAAGAACTCAATAACAGCCCAGCACATAAAAGGAGCAATAGTATAGTCAGAACTTACATAAGCCAGCCATTATTTGCTAGTTGCTACTGATGCTCAGTTCAATGTAGAGGCCAGACACAGTCAAGTGAGCTCAACATGCTACTTCTTTAGTCATTGATATCTCTGGTGGCTGTTTGTGAAGTTTATAGATCACATCCAAGACTTGGGCAAAGACCAAAGGTGTTTGAGCTATGATCTATGTATCGAGTTTTTTTTTTTTCTTTTTTTATCACACCAGCGTCCACCCATGTGCTATGCCAAAAGGCTCAAATAGGATGACGAATCACACATTACACGAGAGAACGCTCAGACTTTGGAACTCTTCGCCATCTCATCTATGTCCAATTCCACATCAAGAACTGCTTCATCATCATCCTTGCTTTCTCCACTTCAGCAACCATCAAAGCACAAAATAAGACCATCAATTTTCGGAGTCCCTTGTTCCTAACTAGTACATAAACAGACTGCCAAAGATAGACCAGTAGTTTCAGTGACAAACCTATTTTTCACTCGGCCATGATCATCAGCCGATTGCATCCTGTAGATGACTCTGCCAACAATATCTGTGAGAGGGATGGGACCAAAGGCGCGACTGTCTTTGGCATCCTGCAAAAGAGAACTATAGATGAAGGTTGACCAGCTTATTAGGCTTCTCAAACAATCAGGTGCTTTTTGGACGTAGGGCCTTAAGCAAATTTGCTAAATGAAGGATAAAAACACTTGAATCAGTTGATATTGTAAAAAAAAAGTAGATTCTTTCAAGAGGGTAAGTATATAAAATAAATATAAAAATATAAAAAAAAAATATAAAAAAAAAATTAAAAGAAAAAATCCACTTTACATGAACAGAAAGTAATGTCGGATATCTAATCAGGTAGTTAAACTGTGAAACTAACCATAGCACGAGCAGATAGTTTTTTTTTTTCTTCTTTTATTGATGAAAATGCAAGAGTTTTTATAGATCAGATAACATGGACCAGAGGTAGACCGACTGTTAACTCATACCCTCCCCCCTTAGTTACAATGTACTTAAATATCAATAACTTCTTTGTACCCCGATTGAATCTAGGGGAGGGTGTGGACCCAGGTGGTCGGAACTAACCTATGATGGGTTGCAAGATACCCTACTTTTTCATTTCTATGTATTTGCCACCGCTTCCAAAAAAAAAAAAGACCATTACACACTAAACAGGCTTCTAACATCTTAGCTAGTCTAACAATGCCTAGCCAGTTCTCATCCTTGCCATTTAGCCTACTTTTTCAGATTTTGGACTTTTTATTATTACAACATGAAACACACTATCCAAATCTCTACTTGGTAATAATACCACATCATTAATTCTACAGGTATTTCTATCCCACAAAAGCCATACATAAGGCCATACTCCCTCCTCCCAAATTACACCTGTGGGCTTCTGCACGGGGAATATGAAAAACAAGTAAACAAATGGGAGCCTTGGCGCACCGGTAAAGGTGTTGCTGTGTGATAGATAGGTCACGGGTTCAAGTCCTGGGAGCAGCCTCTTGTCCAAAAAAGGACAAGGGAAGGCTTGCTCCCTATACACCCTTGAGGTGGGACCCTTCCCAACACTCCCTATACACCGGGCTGCCCTTATTGGAAGTGGAAGAAAATTAGGAAAAAGCAAGAGAGAGAATGTGAGGATTGACAAAAAGTATGAGGAAGAATGTGAGGATTGACAAAAGGTAGGAGAGAGAAGAGATGTCCCAAATTAGATGGGGTGCTTAAATTGGACGTCAAAATAAGAAAAGTGGGGTGTTTAAATCGGGACGGAGGGAGTATATACATGCCACGATAACTTGTTGAAGTTTTCACCCCTGCCTTCTGTTGCTACACCATCCATCGTTTCGGGGTTTGGATTATCAGTTCCCAGACTTGCTTTCATGATGCTTAAGCATCTCTTGTAGGAACCATCAAAGAAGAGGTGTTTATGAGTTTCTTGAGCTTGAGAACAGAGAGAATGCAAATGTCATCTTGGCAGATCCCGTGCTCGAGTAATCTTTCATTCACCTGCAATCTTTCCAGAGCTACCAGCCACGCTATGAATCTATGCATTGGGATCACAACCTACACCAGAGTAATTTGAACCCTCTTACTGTAGGCTCTTCTCCATTGTACCAGGCATAACCGTCTTTAACAGTATACAACTTGTCAGTATTTCACCACTTTCTGCCCTGAAAAGCCTCCCTCATCTTATCCTTTACAGTATCCAGCAAATCATCTTCCAGTGCCAGCTGCTATCTATTAGAGATTCACAATCCTCCCATGCATATCCCCTTATTTAAACAGCATTGACGCATTTAATCGACAGTTTATCCTTGTTTGCATATATCCACCAAGCATATTTGGCAATACAGGCTTGAGCCCATTTTACACTATCTCTTATCCCTAATCCTCCACTGTCCTTTGCTCTACAAGCATTCTTCCAGAAAACTAAGGGGGGCTTCGTAGACACACCACTGCCCTCCCGAGGTAATTTCTGCAGATTGCAGTAACCCTAGAAATGACATTCTTTGGAATAGGGAAGATGTTTGACCAGTAGGAATGCATTTGAAGCCGGACGGAATTCACCAGCGTAATACCTGCGTATGACAGTTTCCTCGAAGCCCAGCTGCAAATTCTTTCTACTACTTTCTCCACCAGGGACTTTGCATTCCATCACTGATAATTTTCGAGCTGCTTTTGGTATTCCAAATTATTTAAATGGAATCTTCCCGATTCTAAATCCTGAAACTTGAACAATTTCCTCTATGTATTCGTGTCTCATTCTAGAGAAGAATAGCCCTGATTTCGAATTGTTTAAGATCAGTGCTGTTGCCTTTTGAGAAAGAAGCAAAACCCCTGAGAACTAACATCATAGAGCCTGGATCACCTTTGCAAATAAATGTGGACCTGAATTTTGTTACTTTGCTAGGAGAATTTACCTTTGGTACCACAGATATAGATGTAACCTTCATCTAAATCAAAAGTTTCCCGTTCCTAAAGAATTCTTGGGACAGTTTTAATTACATCTTTGCCAACAATCCCCCACAAGTCTTTAAAGAATGCACTTGTGAAGCCATCAGGTCCATGTGCTTTTCCATTTGGTACAGAGAACATTGCATCCTTAACTTTATTCTGACTTTCTGGTTTTAGGAGCATTTCTGCCATTTCTGTAAGTGCCATATTGCCTCTCCTCACAGTTGATTTAGAGATTCTTGTAACAGGTGCATTTGAGCCTAGCAAAGACACATAGATTTGAATGAATGCCTCTTAAATTTCCTTTTCTACTTTGGCATTGTTCCCTTGCATATTCTAAATTTGGTACACCTGATTTTGCCTCCTCCTTGCTAACTGAAAATGGTGTTATTTTCATCTCCTTCAGCAAGCCAGTGAGCCTTGCTGGTCTGCTTTGAAATTTATTCTTTGCTGCTCAACTGAACCTAAGTTTATCAGGAGCTACTCTTTCATGCTCTCTTAATCTGAGATCCTCTGGCCGTTGCTGCATTTTAACTTGAATTTCTTACACCACGTTGGGATCATGACAAGCCTTATTTTCAATGTCTAAGAATTGTTCCTTATTTAGTCTCTCTAATACAGGCTTCAAGGCTTTGAGTTTTCAGACAAGCACATAACTAGCTGTTCCACCAGTAATACTCATGCTCCAGATTTACTGAACTGAGCTTAAAAAGGATGCATATTTAGTCCACATGTTAAATAATTTAAATCAAGGCTTAGCTTTCTCTCTAGTTCTGCCTCTCTCTCAATTACACAGGGGCAGTGGTTAGATAATTCCTCAGGGTTGAATTGACAAATGAGCATCTCCATCGAGAAACTGTATGAACCAGTCATCATTCAGCAAAACCCTATCTATCTTACTGCATACCCTCTGTTGACCCTCTCGCTTGTTATTTCATGTGAAGAAAGCTCCAGAGGTTTTCATTTCATTCACACCACTCATGAATGCAAAATTGAAAGGGAAGGTTTCTGCTAATCTTACATTAGAGCCCATTCTTTCATTGCTATTGAAAACATTATTGAAATCACCACTTATTAGCCATGCCTCGATCATACTCCTAGATATTTTCCTAAGTATCTTCCCATAGTTCTTCTCTCTCCTTATTGTCATTAAACCCATACATCATAGTGATGCAGAATTTCCTCTTTCTTTGCTTACAACCAGCCCTCATGTGTGTCATTTCAGCTTTTACCTTCAAAATATCAGCCTCAAAACAGTTTGGATACCACAGTACCCAAATACTTCCTCCTTTATGCCATGAATTATTTGTGCTAATTGCCCACCCATCACACAGACTCAGGTGGACCCTGCACAATGCCTTAGGTTTCAACTTTCTCTCTACGAGACCAAACAAACACACTCTATAAACGTTCATAAATCTCTTAATTTCCTGCTGCGTTGTGGATTTATTTAGTTCCCTTACATTCCAAAATCCGAGGCTAGCCAAGATCATGAGTTTATGACTAACATCCCTGTTATGCACTTCACCAGAAATAGATCCCTGTTGAACAATATCTACAAATGATCTTGCACTATACCATTCCACCCCATATTGTCTATGAGCCATATCATAGGTCAAGACAAGTTGTCTAAGGACTGGTCTTGAAGTTGATGCTGTTGCAAGAATAACAGGAATAGTGAGAGTAACAAATGTTGACACAGTGACACAGGTCCCTTTGCATTCGGTGTTGGCAGATTTGCATTTGCCTCAGGTAGGTTGAAGCAGGTAGAAGGGGCTTAAGATTCATGGTTTGCATTCAGATTTGAGTGCCGAGATTGGAGTGAAGTAAGGAATGGATAAGGACTTTATAATTACCTAATCATGAGAACAATACTTAATTAAGTCCTAAGTTAGTCAGAGTTAAAAAAAAAAAGCTACTCAGAGTTAAAGGCGGCATTTGAATTGGTTTTACAATGTTTTTAAAAAGTAAGCATACAAGCAGCTCAAATGATAAGCATGAAAAAGGAAAGCCTTATGAAAGGGTTTTGTTTTAATCCTCTATTTTCAAGAGCAAATGGGCAGCAAATGTAGCAGCAATTATCGACCAATTCTAACGTCAATTTCCAGCAAATAAGCAAGCAAGCAAGTAGCTCAATAATATAAGTGAATGCAGCTTCTCCAAGCAAATCAAAAGGCTGAAGAAAAAGCTAAAAGTAGCAGCAATTGAAGGGGCAATCAGACGTAGCAAAGCAGCAGCCCCAAGCAGTTTTATTAGAATATTAAGGGTGTGTTTGGTTCATCATTTTTGGGGAGATTGGAAACGGATTCGATTACCACTCCATTACATTGTGCTTGTTTTCATATTTTTTGTTTTCTAATCCTTTCCCACTCCCATTCCAATCCCTCAAAATGAATCCCACCAAAAACCTAAGGTTACAAAATTGAATCCCCCTCATTATTTTCTCTCTCCTCCCTTCCTCTCTCTCCTCCCACACACCAACCCCCCTACCCCCAACCTCTCATCGGACCACCACCGGCCACCGCCAGAGAACACGAGCCGCCACCTTTCCTGCCGGAGACAGCACCCTCAGGTCGCCCTTGCTCCGGCGACTTCACCGGCCACCTCGTCGACCGCCCTAGCCACCACCTCAACGTTCGTTTTACATTTTCTCTCTTCTCTCTTCTTCCTCACTTCTCCTCTCTTCCTCCTCACACCACCGAGCCCTAACCCCCTGCCCCACCGTCGACCCCTCCGCCCACATCTCCAACCGTCCATCTCCTCCCCCCACCACTTTTTCCACCATCAAATAAAGAAAAACGAGAACAAATACCTAGATCACATCATTTGGAGCAATATTGAGAAAAAGTAATTATATAGACACGTTAGTTATGTAATTTGGGTTGAAATGATGGTATTGGTTGTCGTAAAGGTCGAGGGCGGTGGTGGTCAACGGCGGCGGGGGGTGGTCAACAGAGGCGGCCAAGGAAGGAAAAAGAACAATTGAGGTTTTGGTGGTTATTTTGATTTAAAAAGAAATTTACAATTTTGCCCTTACTAATAGAATTATTCCATTCATATACTTAACCAAACAACATTTATAAAGAATGAAACTTATCTCCACTCCCTTTCCATTCTTGTTTCCAATCCGTTTCCATTCCGAAATGTGAACCAAACGCCCCCTAAGTTTAGTGTTTCCTTTGCTTGTTGTATTATTTCCTTTAAATTATTGTATCTGCTTTTAGCTTAGAAGACACTCTATAAATAGAGTCATTTGCTTATCGTAAAAACTCAGAATTTGATGAATGAAAATGAGAATGTTTTCTCTTTAACACAAATCTGGAATTGCATATCATTAAGATTAAGGAGTCTAATGTGAGGAGCATCTTGTAGTCTTAACTCTAAGTGTGGGTTATATCATTAGTGTAAGGGCTATCCTTTCAGATTCTTAATCTGGTAAGTCATATCTAGGTTAGGAAGCTAATTTAGTGTGCAAACACACGGCTATTAAGTCCATATCCCTTTTTTTTAACTGTTTTAAAAAACCGAAAATTCAAACAAAAAAAGTCATCAGTTGTCGTTTGTGTTTCGATGGTGTTTAGGGGTGCATCAAGTGGTTCACCCTAGCCTTTGATCTCAGATCTCCACTCTTGCCTTACTTTCCTAAAACCATCCTTTTTAGTGCATTGAGCCATCTCATGCCCCAAACCCTTGCACTTTGAGCACAAAATTGGCCTCCATTCATATTGAACATCAATTTCAGTAGAGTTCAAGTCAGCATCCATGATACACACAGAATTAGGAAATTGTGGTCCACTTTCTACCTCCACCATTGTGCGAGCAAACCTAAGCTTACTCTTAGATTCAGTGGCAGCATCACAATTTATCGGGTGAGGCAATCTTCAATAAACATTTTGTTCCCCAATATTTCATTTCTACATTCATCAGTTTTACCCAGATTGGAACTGTTTTAACAAATTGTTTACCCAATTGCACAGTCCATTCCTTAATGATCATTGGTTTACAATCAAATAGTTGGTAGCCTCCATTCAATACAGCATCTCTCTGTTATACGTAATGAGGACAATGCTAATCAGGTTAGCAAAAGATTTGTTAGCTCATGAATTGAGACATAAGCATTCATCATCAACAAAATGCACCTAGTGATCAGGTGGTCACCATGGTATCTCTAGCTTAATTTGTTTAAGGGAATGGTTGAATTAAAAGATAATATTTTTCAGGTATGTTTTAGAGTCTCTAAACAACATTTTGTTCCGAGGATAAGTTGGCTAATTAAGTCGAAATTATGGGATATTCAGGATTTGATGTTTTCCTGAAATCTGATGTAATAAGTTGTAAAATAGGGTAACAAGTGGGTTTTACTTGGCCATCAGGTCTTCCAAGTGATCAGCATCAAAGGAGGAGTTGCTTAAGTATTACTTAGCCAACAGGAAAGCCTTTGATTGGAGCATTTTGACAGCAGGGAGGACTTCTTACAGCAACTCCAGGAAACAGAAATCAGGACATTCCTGCCGTCCCTTTTTCTTTCTGTCTTTGTTTTTATTTCCCTAAAGATCTTACCCTTTGTATATATATGAAAGCTCCTTGCTTTGTACAGGTAGATTTGATGACTAACAAAAAAATGTTGCACTTTGTTCACAAAATTCTGATTGTTATTTGCTAGGTTTAGAGGTACTTAGCTTGTGAATCTTTCAGTATCAATATCTAAGAAGAGTCTTAGTGTGTGACATTCTTGTTCAGTTTGGTGAAAGTCCAGCTGAGGAGTCTTATTATTTCTGATCCAGAAACTTACAATTACTGTAAGTTACTAAATCAGATCATATCTCCTTATATTCAAATACAGTCAAAAACTCTAAAAAAAAAAAAAAATCAAATCATGACACTTCATCTTAATTATATTTAACTCATAATTCTTCTAATTGATTGTATAATTGTCTCTAGAAAACTCATTGAGTACGGTAGCCTGCATCAATACGGTTCTAAATATGGCCACAAACACACTATCAGGCAAAATTGACACAATATCCAATCCCTTTCCCCCCAGATTCGTCTCAAGAAACCTTGCATAATTTCTGGAGGTGGATTTTCCACCAATACATAATAAACTACAGCAGAATTCCAGAATTTTATACCTCAATCTATATATTCTGCCGTGAGCTGGATTATTGGTGTACTGCTCTTCCCTGTTGGCATATATTGTTCCTGTTCTTAACCAGCCTTGTTTGCACCAGTTCCTGATTGATTGATTCCTACCCAGTTGCTACTTGTTGTTATCCAATTCATCCCTAAGTTTTCATCTGGTATTTCAAACTTTGGTATCCTTTTGGGAATAAGGCTTGGTCGTTGTTGGTGGTGGCGTTGTTGTTGTTTTTCGCTCATTTTCAAACTTTTTACTTATTTTGAGGACTTTCTAAAACTCTTTCCGAAAGTGTTTCAATGTTTCAAAATGGTTCACAACGTTTTGAAATTTTATGGCGCGCATAAGACGGTTCTTAGACGACGATTCATGTTAGCCGACCCCGAATCATTTTGGGAATAAGGCTTGGATGTTGTTGTTGTTGTTGTTGTTCATCTTCTCCCAAAACTTTTCTTACTATGTGTTCAAAGTTCATATGTTTTTAACCTATTTTACTTTTTTATTATTATTTTTATTTTTCTATTATTATTTTTTTTTTTATTGTGATGGCTTTCTAAAACTCCTTTTGAAAGGGTTTCAATATTTCTAAATGGTAAACTATGATTTTGAAATTTTTTGCCATACACAAGACAGTTATCAGATGACGATTCATGTTAGCCGACCCCAAATCATTTTGGGAATAAGGCTTGGTTGTTGTTGTTGTTGTTGTATTACTATAGTACCGCTTGCCTCTTGCCATTGCAGAAGAAAACAGTAGCTTTCCTTAGAAGTTTTTAAGTTGAAGATGACTCTCTCACTAATCGCTAAAAGCATTTTCTCTCTAGTGGATTCTTTAACTAAAGTTCTAACTAAAATGCAACATAAGCCTTAAACTGAGTTTCGTCTTCAAGAATGCATAACAAAGACCATCGTTAATAATTTAATATGGATCGTTCACTAGTGTGTGATAAAAAGGTTGTGCACCAGGACGAAACATCCAATAGGCAGAGAGAAAGGTGGGGAGGTCATCTTACCCCTTTTTTAAGCTCTTTGTTGTCGGAAAGGACCCAAAGCTCCTCATCGCCTAGTATAAAAGGTTCATCATTTTTATCTGTAGATACCATTTCATACCCTTCATCAGCAACAACCCTTCTGACCAGATGCCTATCCGGATCCAGTGGATTTTTGAAAACAACCACATCTCCAACGAATACTCGTTTAAATTGTTGCCTGAGGCTGATATAAAGAACGTAGTAAATAACAAGAACAATATTCATGTCCTGGCCAAGAAAGCATATTAATAAGAACTTGAAATATAGCACTCATCATCCCAACATGATACATTACGTTCATCAAAAAAGAAATTTCGTAAGAAAGGATTCACAGGAAACCAAGAAAATGCCTAGTTCACACAAAACTTCCATCGCTTTGTAATTATGTTTGCTAAGAATCTCTCTTTGCCATGGTCTCCTCTTATACAACAACCTATTTCGGCATATGTATCCTTCTTGGATATTTACTCAGTGGACTATCTTTTAGACCCTGAATAAGAAAATGGTCAAATAATGGAAACATAAGAAACATAAAAGGTAAAGAACAGGTTCACATACTTAGTCCAAGTAGGATGATCGTTTTATAATCTACTGGTCTCTTAAAGACTGAAACTAATCGAGCAACAGGAGAACATGGAGACTGCTAGAATATAATTCCAGAATTTGGATAGTATACACTCACATCTAGAAATTAGCTACAGAAACTAATGTTATGTTGTCTATTTATTTATTTAGCAGAAGACTGTTGTTACTTTGTAGCTTTTGAGCTGTATTACTAAAAAGGGACACGAAACCAATGCTTAAACCAGCATACTTGCTATCAGTAAGATCATCATTGACACACATATATCAATGATGACTAGTACGCATCGAGGAGAGTTCCGAAGGTAATTTCAGATAACACAGATCAACAATGAGCAAAGAAAATTATGTTTCCAGGTGATATAATATTGTAAGCAGCAGTCCAGTAGACTAACTACTCCCTGCCCCCTACATTCAAGCCCCAACCAAACGATAAGGATGTCCAAGATATTGTCTCTTCATACACCCTATTGGTTTCCATACATCTCTTACAATGCTGGATGAACCATGCGACTATATGAGCAAAGCAAGAACAAATACTACTTCTGTTAACAAGGTAAGCACTGTCAAATGTCATATGTCCTACTGACTTCGTGCATCCATTCTCCTCTCTCTACAGAGATTTATCATTTGGATATGCAAAAAAAAAAAAAATAAAAAAAAAAAAAGTTCCACACACTAACAAGCTAAAAACAATAAAAGGATGGAATAACAAGAAAATCTTTCATTTTTGTAGTCAATTTGTGATAGGATTGTCCCTACAAAGCTCCCACTGCTTTTGCCCATAAAGAGGCTAAGCAAATGACCCTCCCCCAATGAAATCTATGATATGAGATAATCCAGTGGAGATGCAAGAGTTCCTCGAGAGCCAAAGTGACCAGAACGGAGCCATAAAACCACAAACGACAAAGAACGCTCTTCTCCTTGTTCCTTCCTAGCCTGTCAAAGTTTGGAAGCTGTCCATGGTTCAAGAAGGACAAACCCAACTCTCCCCTCACGTCAGTAAGAGTTGTACCCACAAAGAACTGGTAGCGTCAAAATACAACATAATGTTTCTTAACTCTTCGTCTCAGACTCCCCTATAATGTCCATCTGACCCTATTAATCAGTGTTACGGTCATCAACTCGGCTTCTGAATCCTCTCTTACACTCATCCTCTCTCCTTATCCTCTACCTAAATAACACAGAAGCTACAAGTTGAGCTTCCCCCTTCACACCTTAGCGTTAGGGGTTCCAATGTCACCTCTTCCACCCTCTTGGTTGGTGTGGCGGTGAGGGTTATATAGCATACGCTTCTCCTTTTAGATATTCTCTTCGGGATGGTATCTCCTAGGACCTAGAAAGTTGGGTTTAAGGAATAAATGAGTGGACAATGAATCCATTCTTAAAATGTCAACCATATGGTTCAAAATTGCCTAATATAATTGAGTTCTTGGACAAGAACGTAAATTGAACGAACAACGACAAAATCGAACAAGTAACAGCTTAAAGAGACAAATCTCGTAAGAGACCGTAGACCAACAACAGAGAAAACTATTGCTAATTAAATTAATCTAACCTCGTATTCTCGAAAGGACCCAGAGAGAAGTTGCATAGGAAGTAAAAAAAAAAAAATCTTGAAGAAATCTTGGCACATACATAGGGCAGTTCGGCAGTGAACTGAAAACATGACTGCTTAAGATATATACTGTTGTCAGCTTTCAAGCATCAAGCAACATAGAATGTTCAGTGTGTCTATTACCAGTCATAGATCACAACTCTCAAGTCTCACCCAACATCTTAAATTCCTATCAATGTATCTATGCCTTAATCTGTAAATACATAAGAGCTAACATCCTCATTAGAAATTATGGTCGCAATTAGCAGCCAATGAGAAAAATATTCTCCATCCCTTTTCTGAAGGTAACACTAAAGAGACACCTTATTAAACAGAGTTTTGTGAAAGACATACACTCAAAACATTAAGAATGGCTTGATAAGAAACCGATGATGGAAAAGCATGAATACAAAACTTTACATCATAAAAAATTCAACTCCCCAGAAATAAGATCCTGACAAAGTAGACTACATGACCAACAATTGATCCATGACAGTATGATGCTATAATTATTTCTTTCCAAAGATAAGACCTAAACCATACACAAGCGCACCAACTCCACAAGTAACTCCGTAACTTATCACCCAGAAACTTACAAGGCAATTCTATTAATTACTTCTGAAATGTAGCCATGTTTTAGCGCTACAGGGTGCAGGTCTATTGGACAAGTAAAGGACGATAATTTGAGTCCAACTGGAATGCTAACTATGGAATTGTGGAAGCCTCATCAGTAGAAACAGTAAATTCACAGATAAATAGCCCCCAACATTGAATTGTTCTATTGATACGGATGGGTAGAGAAAATTACTCTGCATAAGGCAAGAAAGGTAATCTGCGAACAAGCAGCAGTTCTTGTTGACCTGGAGTAGATGGAGCCATCTCATTATCCTCATTCTTGTACACGTAAGTGAGTCTTCCTTGAATGAAATTCTTCCAGATACTATAGTATGCATACTTCTTCTCTGTGAACTCACCTGAGAAGGATTTCTGATATGGCAACCATAGTTAGAATAGAGGCTAAGGATTATACATGTCTAAGTTAAACAAGCTATTGACCTTATTGTAGCAACTATGGTCGTGATGTGTAAGTTTGGAAGTTCTGTCACTCCTTAATTTAAAAAAGCATGCCTCAGGCATCCCTCAAATGAGGTGCCAGCCAAAACGCCTCAGCCACGAAGCACAGCACCTCACTAATAGTGAGGCGACAGGAGGCGTACCTGCGGCGTTCCACTATACAAATTACATTTTTTTCCCTTTAGTTCTTTTCTTGTACCCTTTTGTTTGCCCCTTGATCCCAAACTTTTACTTCTTTACATATTGGCCCTCTTTAAAAGCCATATAAGGGGTAATGTATTGCAAAAACTGCATGGAAAATAGAAATTTGTCTGAAAAAAGCGCTTTACACCTTGCACCATGTAGTCAAATGGCCAAGGGTCCTCATCGCCTCAGTGTGCCCTCACGCCTTTTAAAAATTAAGTGTCACTATATTCATTATCTAAGTCCAGCCAAAAACAGCCATCTCATCTACTTAGAAAGGCAAATCCATCCTGATCAATAGGAATGAAAGTGAATGCAGCAAATTTAATTATTGTCCTAGTTCTATGAAGAACATATTACCTTATACTCCAATCTCTTAAAAACCGCAGCTAAAGAACCAAACATGCAAGATAACAATTTTTAGGAAGAAATGGCTCCAACTGAAGTACATTCGTCCTTCCCTAACACTCATAATTAACTTCATAAGCGGTGATGTGTAAACACAACAATAAGCTCACACTTGGAGCTCTAAGAGAACAAGTACGCTACGGCCAGTGACCTAACACAGCGATTTCGCTGGAGCTTCTAAGATATTCATAGCAATGCACAATTGAATTTACCCTCCGCATTCATGAACAAAATAACACAGACTACAAGATAGCTCGAAACGTGTTCCTAAAGCTAGGGTTTCATGATTCTGATCATTGCACTCGTGAACCCCAAACTATTTTCACACTATCAAAGGAGTTCGCTTCTATTCACTATGTATCAAATTCTATAGCAAGATGATTATAACATTAAATACAGATTAACCCAAATTTACGGAAAATTATTAAAAGAAAGGGAATTTGTACTCAATAAAGAGGGGGAGAGAGAGGGGGCGGACCTGCATGGTGAGGCAAATGGAGGAGGTGAGCTTCTGAGAGAAATAGATTATCAAGGTTTTAAGAGACCCCATTTTTACGAGTTTCCCCGACAACTTTTCTGTGAAACAATTAAGTATCAGAGTGAAGGGAAGAGGGACAACCCAAACAGAAACATAGACTTTGACTCGCCGTACATAGGATTAGGAGGCTAGGAGGCGATTCGGGAATCCGGATACGAGGATTGTTAATTTACTCTACTTTTCGTACCAACTCAAATCCGGATACGAGGATTGTTAATTTACTCTACTTTTCGTACCAACTCAAACACTGCAATTAAAAATAAAGCATTATTGGATAGGGTGTACACACTAATCGGTTAATCAAAAATTTTAAAAAAACTTCAAGCGAATTACGGTGTAGCAAAGATTTTTATCTAACTTGTTATGTGATTGGTGGGGTACACGGAGTGGGATAGTAAAATGGGACAAGTGATCCGCACTAAATAAAAGGTGGAGTATCTATAATCACTCTCTCGATAAGAGTGACCATACCATCCCCCTAATGAATTAACTAACTCATCATTATCTCTTCTCATTTCCCTCCTCTCTCCTACTCCTTATGCATTTCCCCTAGGATTATCATACCATATAAAATTTGTCAAACCACACAAAGTTCATCGGGCACACTTAATTCAACCCAAGTTAACGATAATGGCAACAATGGTGAAATAAAGGTATAGATCGAGAAAGCTAAATGATTAAAGTGAAAAGATGTATTGATGCACTTGTTTGTTTTCTGAGGCACGGAACAACTTCGAGGAGCCAGAGAAACATCATGTTCCCAGGAATGAAAATCAGATCCATCGAAGACATTATGAACAAGCTTCAAATTAGGTTGGTCGAAAGATGATGGGAACAATGGATCATCAAAAATACCATAATTTTGCAAGTTATGAGGCAATCGAAAACTCGAATTATAATTAACTTCCGACATCGTTAAGCTGATTCATGATCGTGTAAATTTAGCAGGATTAGGCGTCCGGAGACAGGGACGATCATGTTGGATGGAAAGGTTTTTCAGGTATAGATTTCTTTCGATATTTGGGATTGATTCTTCAAAAAGATGGAGAATTAGATGTAGATGTGGCCCATAGGATCAAATCAGTTGGCTGAAGCGGAAGAATGGCACAGGGTTTCTGTGATCAATGAATGCCCAATAAGTTGAAGGGTAAGTTTTATTGAACGACAATTAGGCCGGCATTGTTATATGACCCTGAATGCTGAGCTGTGAAACTAACAGTGTCACATTCATAATATGAGTGTGGCAGAGATGAACATGCTATGGTGGATGTGTGGACATACAAGACGTGGTCGGTTAAGAAATGAAGTTATTAGGGAGAAAGTAGAGGTTGCACCCATTGAGGACAAGATGATGGAGAACCAATTGAAGTGGTATGATCATGCGAGAAGGAGACCTAGCGACGCGCCGATTAGAAGAGTAGAAGGGTGGGAAAGTGATAATATTATTAGGGGCAGGGGAAGATGGCAGACTAAAGTCGTATGCCTAACAAATACTCCCTCCTACCCAAAGACATTTTCCGTAGGGTTCAACTGAACCCTAACATGGGTTGATTTATTAGCAATTCCCAATATGAAGTCATGAATCATGTCTAATTAGGGCTTGTTAAGGTTGGAATATTATCATTTAATAGCTTTTCCTATCTTCTATAATCGAAATGCGGGAGCTGAGTTTATGGGTTAGATTAGATTCTTTTATTGCTTGAATTTGCTCATTGAATTAAAGTACGGGAGTTGATATTTGATTTAGCGGTATCTGGATTTGAATTAGAATAATTCTTACGGGAGTATGTTAGAATGACAATTGAGCGTTGTTATGCTGTTCGCAATGCTTTTGTTGCTTGTGAGTTACCTATGGGAGTAGGACGTTGCATGTGATACAAAGTTCTGATTGAGCATGGGAGGGAATATTAGTTACATTTGTTAGCATCAACTCATTATTGTTGGATTGACCTATTAGCGGGAATAACGATTAAGTTATGCAAGTTAGGGGGATGTCTATAGAGTCTTTTAATCATTGTCTAATCTCCATCATTTTCGTAGTCAATTTAGTTCACACAACCATCCAAAGTTATAATTAGCGTAGATATCTCGTAATCTAGATCGACTAGTACTTGAACTACACCTCCTTGAGATCGACCTGGTTTACTACGATAACTTGTACGCTTGCAGTAAAGAAATACACAAAATCAAGCAATTATAAAGCACATGTTTGAAGGCTGGCTTACAAGCTTTAATGAGGTTGTTAATGATCGCTTAAGTTACAATCGCTAGAGATCGATTCTAAAATTGAACACTTGATTTACTACGATCTTTAGAAATCGATCATTGATTTGATTTTGTAACATAGAACTCCTTGAGTGATGAATTGGATACACCTTCTTGAACTCTTGAACCTTGGATCCCCTTCAAAATCTTGTTGTAATCGCACTTCAATTTGGAGAACTCGGCATATTATAATTCTTATTACAAGGATTTACATTTGACAACCAAAACATCTTGTGGCCGATTTAACGATAACTTAATATAACCCCATTCTTTAAGAATCTTAAATACTTTGTATGTTGTTCATATTAATGTTATCGACAAAAATAGCATCGAGATTTTCATTGAACTCATCTAGATCAGAAAATCTAGAGGTTCATACTAGAGATAATTGTTCTTCGGAACGTTTATAATTATATGATGAATATATGTTAATTTTAGTTCTTAAAGAACTAATTGTTAACTATGATTAATTATCTCAATCAAAGATGATCTTGAATCACAAAATAAACTAGTCATTACTGTAACACTACGGAATTTGGAAAGTGGATTATGGAGTTGATTTGTCCCACATTGGGAAATTAAGTACCTATTTGGCCAAGCTTCTAGAGCTGTTTCTGGAGGTGAAGAGGAGAAACGGGGCCAAACAGGGGTAAAGAGAGAAGCACTTCTGCCATTTGGAGAAGCCCAAAACAACTTGTGGAATGCCCAGAAGGAGAAACACCAAATTGGAGTTTCTACTTCTGCTTCTGCTTCTACTTCTCCTTCTCCTTCTCAATGGAACATCAGATATTTTCTCTTTCCTCCAACACAACCCACCTCTCCTACCACCAGTCACCACCACTGATTTGCCCCACCACCAACATAACTATCCCAAACATCATCATCAGCCGTCGGCCACCGCGTTTCCTCTCCACACGAAACACCACAACCGTCCCCCCTTTCCCTCTACTATCCTTCTCTTTTTTTTAAAATTTTCTCTATCTTCGATTTTTTTGCTCACCCACGGCCAACAATGACTAATAGGGAGTTGTAGGAAGGGCGGGAGTTAGTTTCAGTGGGGAGCTGCCGGAAATCAGTGGGGGAAAGGGTGGGAAAGGGGAGTTTAAAGAGGAGAGAGAAATCGCGCTTTGAGAAGGAATGGGCGACGACGGTGGACGATGACAGCCTAGGAACAGTCGTCATTGTGCCGCCAGCCTTCTGGTTGTTTTCGCAGGTGCAGTGGCTGTGTTAGGTGTGGTGTGGCGGTGGTGATGGGGTGGTTCCCTGGGGGAGATGGGAGAGGAGAGAGAAAAGGATTGGGTTGGGGAATGGGTTTGCTTTTTAATTTTTCTCTTGTTTTTCCTGTCTTATTTTAGAATGGGCCAAACAGTTGTTGATTCTCAGAAGTACTTCTAAAAATCGTTTTGCCAAACACCCAATAATTACAGTTTCTCCAGAACTACTTCTAGGAAGCACTTCTATAGAATTTGGAGATTGGCCAAACAGATCCTAAGGCTCATATAATTAGTTTATAATAGATTTCTACCATCATACTACCAACAAGGCCTTCACCTTTTAGAGCCCAAACGAGTATTTATGGGCCTAATTGGTGACATCCCATCTTATTGGGTTATGTTGCTACGGACGGTGGATCGGGGTGTTACAGATGATATTAGAGCAACCCTGCGACCACGTGCTGAGTGCTGGGGTTAGGCCCATGTCAGCTGTCTAGCGGGAGAGATCTTGGACCTGTGTTGTTGATGTAGGTATGGAATGGTTGAGGCGCGCCAGGGACGTCGCCTTCTCTAAGTGGGGGAGTTTGTAACACTACGGAATTTGGAAAGTGGATTATGGAGTTGGTTTGTCCCACATTGGGAAATTAAGGCTCATATGATTAGTTTATAATAGATTCCTACCATCATACTACCAACAAGACCTTCACATTTTAGAGCCCAAACGAGTATTTATGGTCCTAATGGGTGACATCCCATCTTATTGGGTTGTGTTGCGACGGACGGTGGATCGGGGTGTTACAATTACAATTAACATATCACAGACGAGCTATAGTTCAACACCATAACCCTTATTTCTTGACACAAGGGGGCAGATGTTCAATTTCAAGCCAAACATTACAACTAAAAATTTTCCATTAGGAACATGCGCAAAACAGAGTTGCGGCAATTGGAAGGAAACGGAAATGAATTAAAATTAGAATGACATCAAAGGTAACTCCATTACTTCCAATAATTTTCTTTCATACATAGTTCCATAGTGTTTACAATAATATCATTTTTCAATTCCTAAACTATATCTAGCATATAAGGATTACAATAATTAGAAGCAGTGTTGGTCAATCTATCCTCCTAGAATTCTAGAGAAGTTCAATTCTTCGCATCAAATGAATAATTTCAGGATGAAGTTTTTCAATATGTGGCGGGTCAATCCACTAGAATAATTCATGGGAGTTTATTGGACATGTGTAGAACCTTCTTTTGACATGGTCTTTTTGGCTCTACAATGGCAGTAGCAATGCACACCATAGCTCATCTTCTTTGTGTTCTCAATGTTGTAGTGGTGTTTTTGGGGAAAAAGGTGATGATTGTTTGAAGGCAAAATTGAAGCAGTACAGAAGATAGTTTTTTTTTTTCTTTTTTTTTTTTTTTTTGGTTGAGCTCTTTTGTTTTTGGATGCCCAGGCTAATTATTGCATGTTTGACTAAAAAGTCATTTTTTAAAAAAGCTGGGTTATGGAAATGTAAAAGATTAGGTCGTTTATTATGTAGAAACTAATGTTTGTCAATAAATGCTGCAGTTTTATGTTGTGGGTAGGTCTAGTTTCAAGCTACGTCACTAACTGCCTCACGCCTGTTACAAAGTTGGAAGGAATCCCTGGAAGAAAAAAAAAAAAAAAAAAAAAAAAAAAAACCCTGAAAGATAAGGTCTTGAAGCAGAATTCTAAATTATAGCTATTGAGTCTATGCAACTCTTCATCATCACCATCATCATCATTCATAATGGTACTTTGTCATTCTTGTATTGGCTCTTGTGTCTGATGAGTTTCTCTTTCCCTCTTGATGATCCAAGGACAAAACGTTGCTTTTTGTCTATGATCATTTATGACCCTACATTCGTTTTGCCCTGTTTTACTCGGTTGTTTGTCTTTCTTTGCACTGTTGGGTTTGTAATATGCTATCTGGTGTTATATTTCAATTCTGTTTGCTTGAATTGGCATTTTTTTGTGCTCCTGTATTGCATCACGAGTTTTATCCATGTGGCATGGGCAAAGCCCTTAACTTGGTTCCTTCTGAATGCTGTACTGTTTTGGTTCTGCCCATTGGGTGTGTTTTGTTCACCTTAGATGTTTTCTTATCTCGAGTGTTTCCTCCATTAGAATTTTTTCGTGGAATATTCCTTGGGCACGTAAGTCCCAAGCTCTGAGCGAGCTGTTGTTTTTCAAACATACTTTTAATCGTGACATAATGTTTATCTCGGAAACGATGTCCGACAACTTTCTAATACAATTTTTTTTACGGTTGTTAGATTTTTTTACTATGGAGATTATCCCGCCTTAGGGCCGCAGTGTGGGAATGTGGCTCCTAGCCAACGCAAACAACCTGACTATCCTTCATCTGGACGATTCCAAACCTAGAATTGTACACTTAAAAGTGTGTGTTAATAGGTGTAATTTGGTAGTTAATATTTTGGGGGTTACTGCCCGGCACAACAGTGTGATAAACCGGCGTTTTGGGCGTCCTTTACCGCGTTGGTGCTTACTTTTTCGGACCCATGGTTCATTATAAGGGATTTGAACGAGCTCCTTAATATCTCTGACAAATCGGGAGGTATATATTGCAGCCGTTGCATACCGGTGTACCCGCCTCAGATCATTTGTTCAGTCAGTTGGGGATGTTGGCGTGCCCAAGTAGGGAACCCTCTTTCCTGGAAAAGGTCGTTTCGTTCGTGGATGGTTTATGAACAAACAACTAGATAGGGCCTTGTGTAGCACATCCTTTCTACAACATTTTCCGAATTGTGTCCTTTCGTATAAACAATTTTCTTGTTCTGATCACGCCCATGTTGTGTTCTCAAGCACTTGTATGTTAACCGATCGGCTCGGCCCTTTCGATTTTTAAATGCTTGGGCCGGTGATGACTCTCAGGTGGAAAAACTAGTGCCCGAGGTCTGGAAAACCCGGATCCCAGGGACTCCTTTTTTTTGTTGTTACCTAGGAGTTGAAGCGCCATAAAGGGGCATTAAAAGCTTGGCATAAGCAAACTTATGGTAGCCTCCTTTGACAACTAACTGCCAATGCTGAAAGATTAAGGTCGTTGAACTTACATGTATGAATGACTCATTTAACCCTCGCCATTTCTCACACTTTAGACGACTGGCTCGTCAGAGGGAACATCTCCTCTCCTTCAGCCAAAGATTTTGGGGTCAGTATGCCCGCAAGAAATGGATCACTCAGGGGGACTGTAGCACACGGTTGTTTCATGAAAAAAGTAAACGCTCATCAATTCCTGGACAACTAATCCTGAACACGTCAAGGAAATCCTTGTCAATGAATTCAAAAGTCGTTTTCTCTCTACTCACAATCCCCATCCTGTTTTTAATGTTGAGGGCTTGCTCCGATTATCTTGAATGAAGATAATATTGAACTCACTAGGCTTATTACGGAAGATGAAATTGTTTTGGCTCTAAATCATTTATGCCCGTAAAAGACCCCTGGCTCGGATGAGTTGTAACACCTCGTAATTTTTAGGATTTTATTTATTTAGGGTGTTACATTTAATTGAGGAATTTAAGAACCAGTTACTGATTTGGGAACTTTCCTACTTTGG
>JBBYHQ010000010.1:10331737-10355326 GCA_038382645.1 Spergularia azorica | reverse complement strand
GTGTTTTGGTGTTCTTAAAGCAAGATTTGCAATTCTCAAGGATATGCCTTCATATGATCTAAAGCGACAAAAATATATCGTTTTATGTTGTTGTGTTCTCCACAATTTCATTAATGTTGGAGATCCTTTGTCATATACTATGCGGATGAAAATGTAGAGCTTGAAGATGAGGACAACAATGAAGCTCAAGAACTTGTTATTCCTACGATCAATCCAGACGCACTTCGTGGAATGGCATCATTTCGAGATCGTTTGGCAAGACGGTTGTGGGATAGACAAAATAATAATAATGAAGATTGAACTTTGTCTCTAGTTAGTTCTCTTTCGTGCATGAAACTTTTCCTGTTGGTTTTATATGGAAATTTAAGTTTAATGGAGTAATTGATTATTATCTACTTTGTTTCTTGGTCAATTTTGTCATAGTTTTTGCAACAGGTTTTTAAAAACTGGAAAATGAAAACAGAAAACAATTTTCTGTTTTTAAAAAACTGAAAACTGAAAACTAAAAACGATACCGAACAGACCCTTAGTTTTCAGTTGTCAGTTTTCATTTTCTATATGACTATTATAGAACCAAACAATTTAAAGTTAATTTTTTAACTTATTTAACTAAATTTTTTACGCAAAAAAATCAAAAAATGAAAACGGCAGTGATACCGAACGGGTCCTGAAAAAGTGGTTTTCAGTTTTCAGTTGTCAGTTTTCATTTTCTATATGACTATTATAGAACAATTTAAAGTTGATTTTGTAACTTATTTAACTTAATTTTTTACGTAAAAAAACTAAAACTGAAAACGGCAGTGATAGCGAACGGTCCCTTAGTTAACCGTTTTGACTCATCTAATTAAACGGGTTGAAAACTCTGGACATTAACCCACTATTTCCGTGTGCGGTTTATGTCGAGTTGGCTTTAGCCAGCTCTGTGAGTCTCTGCCGGTCTGTCCCTGTAATTTTCAGGACATATATACTCCCCCTTCCTCATTCGTATCATTCCTCTCTCTCTCTCTCCTCTCCTGTTGATCGTGGTCGCTTATACCTTCTCTGAGATCTCCCCCTTCTCTCTCATTCTCTCTCCTCTCACCGTAAGTCCAGATCCCATCTTTTCCGATACCTTTCTCTTTAGTTTTCTATTTCATCCATCATCTATGTATTCAATTTCGTGTTTCTTGATTAACTCTGCTTCTGATTATAATTATGATTCTAATTATGATTATGATTATGATTGTGATTGTGGTGATTTGATTTGAAATTCCCGATTTTGGTCTTTAGTACGTTGTAGATTGTAATATGTTATATTTTTCGGATCAATTGTTTTGTAATATGGAGAATTTATGTCATGTCGTATTATGCTCATAATTAATAGCTTGGTTGATTGTTAAGTGATGAAATCAATTGCATTATCATCATCAATGTTAGGGTTTTCACTTTTCACCCACTTCTTATCTTGGGATCAGTTAATGGTCGATTACTTGAATTGCCGTGTAATCTCTGATTAGGGATTTGGATGATGAAATTGCGTTCGTTGTTGATCTTTTGATTCATTCAAATCGATAATTGGAGATTGGGGGGATTGAAATTGGTTTAATTATATTGGGGTTTGTTGCTGATGATTGGAAATTTTGACTTGTGAGTGAAGGTTGTGAAAGATGGGGTTGTCCTTCACCAAGCTGTTCAGTCGGCTTTTCGCCAAGAAGGAGATGCGTATCCTTATGGTGGGTCTCGATGCAGCTGGTAAAACCACGATTCTATACAAGCTCAAGCTAGGAGAGATTGTTACCACCATCCCCACCATCGGTACGTCTACATGTTCTTCTCCTATCGATGTTGGTTATGTCTTATGTGTTATGGGACAAGGGTCATGTGTATGCGCTCATTGACTTATGAGATCGGTGTTGGTGTATTGTTGCTTAGAGTTGACCTAAGCTTTTCTCCTTAGTATTTGACACCTTTTTACTTTATAATTTACATATGTTCAATGAACAAGAAATCATGCATGCTCTGGTTGAGAATAAGAGTACTATTATTTGTTAATATTTATCAACCCTGGAGAAAGGCGTGTGTCAATATGTGATATATTATCAGTCTATCAGTAGTTAGCTCTTTAGAGGGGCGAAAATTGTTCATGCATTTACCTCTTTTCAAAGAAAAAGGGGAGAGAAATTTCTTTCCTAGCTTTTTGTTAATTGCTCATCATATGGTTATTGTTGATCACATGTATCTGACTTTTAAGCTCCTTTACTATTGTGTATTTTGGGTCATTTAATTATTATTATTATTATTATTATTTTTTTTTTTTTTTTGCTTGCAGGATTTAATGTGGAGACTGTGGAATACAAGAACATCAGCTTCACCGTGTGGGATGTCGGGGGTCAAGACAAGGCAAGTGCTGTATTTTATAAATGCTCACTATCCTGCTATACGTCTTTTTCTTTCTTTACTGTACTTGTGCACCATGTATGCTTATATCTGTGATTATTATTTTTAACCGGAGGTATAATCTGTCATTCAAATAAAAAAGTTACTGGACGTACTCTTTGTTGTTTAAACATATTTCTTTCATCTGTCCATTGTTAAAGTTGCTCAGTTAATCTCTTAGGATCCCTACATATTTGCTTTTTCTGTTATATGTAAATACATCTATTGGCAAGCTACTTTGATAGTTTCTATTGATTTCATTACTGTTGTCTCCATCCCTCACCGAATTTGATGAAATTTCTGCAAACACCAAATGACTGAAACTTCCATTGATTTAATCTAAAATTAGACTTGTTGTTAAAGTAGTCTTATGTTATGTGTGCAACCTTATTTCTGAATGAGCAGAACCTAGCTGGCAAACACATCTGTACCATTTTCTAGAATTTGAATAATAGTGAAGACTGTAAGTCATCCAGCAGTCTTTGGAAGCTTGAAGTAGCTATTATTAATAACTAGTTTACATTTTGGGGAAATGAAGATTTGACACCCCAACCTCTTGGTTGGGGGGTAGTAGCTCTGCCAACGAGCCTACCACCACATCCACTTTTGTGGTCGCTATTGTCACGCTGTGGGTTGGTTGGTTAATTAATCCTTACAGATGCTTCTTTGAGTCTTTCCAAGTGTAATTAAAGTGATTGAAGTGCGTGTTCTTTTGCCAGCAAGCATGATTATAGGCTCATTCAACTTTGCTTCTCTCTTAAGGTTTCAAGTACTTGTGTTTGTTTGCAGACAGTAATTGGATTTGAGATTTTTTTTTTTTTTTTGACGTCTTTTTTTTTTTTTTGAAAAATCTGAGACTTTTGGGTTAATTACAGCATGCTTGTGCCATGGGCATGGTAATTTGACGTCTCCCTCTTGATTGGTTTATTTCAGATCCGTCCATTGTGGAGACATTACTTCCAGAATACCCAAGGGCTTATCTTTGTCGTTGACAGCAACGATCGTGACCGTGTTGTTGAGGCTAGGGATGAGCTGCACAGGATGTTGAATGAGGTATCTGGTTATTAGCTGTCTTAGTATCTTCCGGTATATGGCTGACAGTTCTGTCTTGATGCTACTGAGCCATAGTGAAGCTGCTTTCTTTTCAGTCATGTTTTTTTTACTCTGATCATAGCCTGTCTGTCCCTTGAAACTTACCAGGATGAATTAAGAGATGCAGTGCTGTTGGTGTTTGCTAACAAGCAAGATCTTCCAAACGCAATGAATGCTGCTGAAATAACTGACAAGCTTGGCCTCCATTCTCTACGTCAACGCCACTGGTATGTAGCATCAGATCTTACCTGGCTGGCTTGCCCGCCATCATGATTTTCTTTCTTGTCTTGATTGTATTTCTAAAGTCAGTTGACATGGGCTTACGATTGTTCTCTTCTCTTTTGGCAATTTTCAGGTACATTCAGAGCACATGTGCCACTTCTGGAGAAGGGCTGTATGAGGGATTGGACTGGCTCTCAAACAACATTGCTAGCAAGGTACGCTTATTGAGTTTGAATTTTCCTTTTTTTTGACATTGTTAGAGAAGTCTTTGAGCAAGCACACTTGTCGTGAACCTGACATTCGATAGCCCTCTATCATTTTATGTTAAGAACCGCTAGGCATAAAGCCTGGGGTTTGTAATGGAGTTATGTATTATTTTTATATTTTATTTTTCTTTATTTTTTTTGTGAAATCTGTATTCTACTTGTTGATGTGAGATCTCCATAAGGTCAGAAAATGTTTATCCCACAATCTTGTTCAAGTTTTGAACCTTGAGTCTTGAATCTGTCCAAGAACTGGCTTGTTTTTATTGGGTAGGGATGGGATTGGAAAGGCGAAAATGTGAAATTATAATCTTGATTGCTGTGCACGTTCCTGAGTTCTTAATTCTGAACAATAAGATAATAATACAGTGAACCGCATTTTACCTATCCTGGACAGATGCAAGTTATGTGCAAGTTTGTTTTCTATTTTGATTTTCTCCTTTTCTAATCAACCACCTCTTCTATTTGTTTTGCAGGCCTAAAAGAATCACCTTTGAGTTACGTTAGCTGCTCTTATAACAGAAGGTGGAGTTTAGGCAGAGGACTGTGTCATCTACTAGTGTTTCCTCTATTTTCGCCGCTATATGTTCTCATTTTTGGCTTCTACTGAGACAAGGATGTTATTCTGGTTTTCATCGAATCATGTTGACTTATAATTTCAAATGCCAACCTTGTTAGTTGACCCATTCTCTCTCCGAGAGTTCAGCCCATCATTTGTTGGTCTGTTCTCAGTAAAGTTAATTTTATAGCCTCATGATTTCTCTCAGGGAAATGCTAGCTAGATTCTGATTTGAATAGTGCATTGCTCATCTGCTTCACTGATTTAATTTCATGGCAATTGTGTTGGTATTACGTCAGATATGGAGTCGTGAACTTATGCTCAATTTATCATACTGAACGAGTCTTTGGCTGGCTCTTTGTCCCCAAAATGATCGTATTCGAAGACAAATGTGCTTTAGAGTCTCATGTTCAGAGGCAGAGGAGTGTACTCTGAGCCTCTAACCAACCCAAATTTGTACGGTATTTCCTAGAACAGAACAAGACAATTGAATGCTAACCTTTTGAACTTGGGTTTTATATTTATGAATTTGTCAGAGCCAAGCATTCTATTGCAACAACAACAATGATGCTATGGTAATTGTCAATTTTTGACAATTAGGATAAGATTTAACTATGATTAGCAATTAAATAATAATATAAAATTGTTCCAGTGAAAATTGGACAATCAAGAATTGTTTAATGAAGGGAGCGTCTGACCCGAATGGAGTCACCCTGCACCTGCACAAGAAGCAAACATCGCTAACCCTGGGGGGAGTACTCGGGGTCCCCCTCCGACGGTCTAGTCAGTGGCTATTTGAGAGAAGGAAGATTTAAGCGTGTTTTACGTAGGTAAGATGGCTTACCTTCTCCCATGCTGTGGCTGCGGTATTTATAGGCGTGGGGTACCACGCGTGGGCCTCTGCCAGCCTCACAAGGCCACGGGAGGCTCTGTTGACATTCGTGGGCCGTTTCCCGTTTATGGGCCGTCTCTCTCCTCTTGTTGTAATAAGCCCGTAGAAAGACTGCTCGAGTGTCATTTGCCAGCTCGGCCCACTTAGTGTGGCCAGAGCATACACGCCCAAACAATTGCCCTAAGTAAAGCCTCGCTCTGCCCAACCGGGGGAGGGGTTACTTTCAACCCAGTAACTTCCCATGGCGGGATTTTTCGAATTTCAAGCAAAATCCCTCCTTGCGTGTGCTCAACTACCAGCCCACGTGTACGGCTTTGACGGGGATAGCCTTAACCGTCCTGTCTTCTCAACTGCCAGGGGGAACCGTGCCTTTAAAGCTGCTCCCTCAACGGCAGTTTCATCACTTTTTTCCATTCTCATTCTCTTTCCCAGATCGCCGAAACGAATCCCCCTTCGACTCTCTCAGCATTGGAGCGGATTATTTGCACCGCGCCCTGGTTAAAACAAGTAAGTAATAATTTTCCTTCTTTGTCTGATGTCGGTTGACTCTCACGTAAGCGGTTTTACAACGTCCGAGTCTCCGGAGGAGGAAACGGAGCAGCCGCTAATCGTGCGCCACCATCGCCCTTCGAGAACTCGCAAAGTCGCCCTTCATTCTCATGCTGCTAGGGTGGCTCACAAGCCCAGGCATATAGTCATTGATGAGGAGAGTTCGGAGTCATCCGAGGGTGTCCCAGGGACGTCAGGGGGTGTCCACGACGCGCCAGGGTTGGTTAGCCCCCCCCCGTTGAGGGTTGCGATGCCCGTCACGCGGAATTCAATAAGATTCCCATGACCACCCCGATAGATCCCGCTTGGAGGCTAGAGATTATCAGATTTGGCGCTATCGAGGCGGCGAATCGTTTCTACCTGATGGGGGAGGGTTATAGCCTAGTCTTGCCCGATGAAGGGTCGGTTGTGACCAACCCGCCTTCTGGCGCACCGCTGTCTATCTCAAATCCCTAGATTTTGGGTTAAGGTTTCCTCTGCACCCTTTCCTTGAGTTGATCTTGTCGGGGTGCTTTATGTCAAATCACCCCACCCTCCATCAGGACCATTGTCTCCTTCGTGTGGGTCTGTCTTTTCAGGGGGTATCCCCTGCCCATTAACCTATTTAGGAACCTGCATCACTTTCAAAAGATGGGGAGTTCCCACAGGGGTTGGTTTTCTCTTCGCATGGCTGAGAAGGTGACCACCGTCTTCCCTCGCCCTGACAACATAAAGTGGGCTAAAGACCAGTTCTTTTGGCTGAGGGATTCGGGCGAATACTCCCTTCCCATTGTCTTCTCTTAGGGGTTAATCCTCGTCTGCAGTCCCAGGTTGAGAAAGACATGGGGTTGAGAGTGTTTGAGATGGTTCTGGAGGGCGCCGACAAGGAAGCTTTCCAACACTTTGCCTCCTCGGGGGGCTGCCTCACTTTGACGCGATCTCTTTAGATCTGATGCTTGGGGCAGTAGGGCTCGCTCCGGCCTGCAGTTCAGGTGCGTGGGTCGGAGTTTTTCTTTCTTACTGTTTTTAACCCTGTCATTTGTGTGATTTGTTAACCGATGTTCTCTCTTTGTGGCAGGCCCTGGTCGACCTTTTGAGTGGACACCTGAATTGCTGGCAAGGGTTAACTGCAACCCTGACAAAACACCAATCGGTCCTATTCCGCCTGCTCCCAGCGTTGTGGACATGAAAGGCTCCCTATCCCACTATGCCAGGGGCTTCTAATTCACTGCTTTCCAGCCTCCTTGTCATACAGCTATCCCTGCCGTGGAGGTGGTGCAAGCTGACTCGGGTAGGCTTGTAATCGACATCGACGCTCAGCCTTCCACTCCTGTGGCCAGATCTCCTTCCAGCATCATCCCCAACGACATATTGGGCAACTCGGCGGAGGCGGCTCTTAACTCCTTGGATCTGATGGGCTCAGACCGCTTCCAAATCCCTTCTGGCATGACTTCCAGTTTGCCTGAGCAGGCCTCCGTTGAGCGGAACGCGTTTTCTGAGGAACCTGAAGTCTTGCTTCCGGCAGAGGTAGTTGGCAACCAGTACTTTTGGCATCGATTATAACTATTGCCTAAAGTACACTCGCAAGTATTTGTTTTTTTTTAACATTCATTCTGTGCCTTGATTGAATTGTCGAAATCCTTGCATCCCTGGAGAGCAGTGACTGTGATGTGCTCCAAGTGTTCTTTGAGTAGAGGGACTGGAGGGAACTTGCCCGTCAAATTAAATGCACAGATAAACCGAACAGCCTCAAGCCGCCTATTCTCCTGAATTAGACACTGTATATGATCTGTCCATTGTCAAAATTATACATCAGTCCATAAGGAACAACAGAATATTGGCCAAAACTGTAAGAACATTACAACGCACAGTACTGAAGATGTTCAGGCAACAGGGTGTAAAAGTATCCTTATAATTTCTATGCATATACTCACCAAGTCAGCAGTATAGCGTGAAGATGGATATTATTAAACTGTGGTTGGTTAATATCATTGCTATACTATTATCATATTTATTTAAGCGAATGCCAAAAATTTTAAGACCAACTAAATTACTACAGTTGGCAAGAATATACCTGGAATTTTCGCTTCCAACCCTAGAGCACGGCATAATTCAGGATTATTTTTATGTTCATAGATGTCATCCCCATTATAGAATGTGCTGAAAAGTGAAAGAAGCTCGTTGGCTTCAAAGGAACTGACCAACTTGTATGCAGCCAAAAGTTTCAGAAACACCCAAACATATAGAGGCTTATTTCCCCCCTTCGCTAACCTAGCCTTCCAAAGAGAAGCAAAGATTTTAGATTCTTCTTCTACTGCATCCTTGATTTTGGGTGAGAGCTTCATCAGCACCTCCAACAGAAAAATGCAACATGATCGAAAAGTGTCACCCTGAATATCATTTGATTCCTGATAGAACTCCCTCACAACATTGAGAACAAGTTTAGCTGGATCTGATGCACGTCGAAGGGAATCAAAAACCTTTTCATTCACTGAATCCAATTCCTTCACATGCTCTACTAAATATGACTTCAGACCAATTGCATCCATCTTTTTGCATAAAGAACGAACATCAAAGGGTGAATTAACTGCATTCGCTATATGTACAGTCCTTGCATTTTCTGTTTCCTTCTCAGTAAAATACCATTTGTTTCCCAGACCAAACAGAGGTGAGGTTGAGTGACTTTGAGCCTTCCGAACCTCTGAAAATGGTGGTATACATGTCCCGTGAGGATGACAGTTGTTATTGTTGCCGTAGTTGCTTGGAAGTTCTTTCTTAGCTAGTGAATTAAAGACCTTTTTATGCACTGTACTATCCTCTCCTATTCCAGCATCACGACATCTCTTGTCACCCACACCAAATGAGAACGAGTCTGAGTGCATCGGAGCATTTCCAGTCTCCAAAAATGGTGGAATCGAAAAATTGGGGCTATCCTTGCGGTAATGACTGGTCCTGTGGTAATAAATCTCGTTATCGTAGTTGATGTCATTGCTTCTCTTGTTCTTGGAGGCATTTTTGTACTCGTTGGAGTCAGGGGTACATGGTTGTTCTTGCTTAGCTTGTGATGAGTTCTCTATCATGCAAAGTGTAAAATGACAAGATTAGGCATACTGTGATTCTCTGAAATTTGTAACAAAACTAATTCATTGGAAAATTAACAAATATTTCAGTGATGTAGGTGCAATGAAATAACAGGAAACATTCAATTATTGTGTGTAAAACTGAAATTTGCATACCAAATTAGGTACTGTCTGTTAACTTTGTAAAGGCAGCAATGCTTGTGTTATTAGAAAATAGGTTATAAAGAGAAATGAAATAACAGGAAACCTTCAACTGTGTGCTAAAACTGAAAATTGCATGCCAAATTAGGTACCGTCTGTTAACTTTGTAAAGTCAGCAATGCTTGTGTTATTGGAAAATAGGTTAACAAAGAGGAAGACGGACCAGTGGCATACAAGTCAAAAGTGGGAGTTAGGCTCTTGCTTCGAGCTAATGACTTGCAAAGGATAAGAAACAGAAACTTCAAAGGTAAGAACCAGGATAAAAATATATGCAAGTCATGGGTACTGGAAATCTGGAACGACCTTTGGTTGGAATTAATTCTTAGTTGTATTTATTTCACCTAAGGTAAGAACGAGCAATACAAGCTGCCAGAGGATAGCCTGGCGCAAACAGAGCTCGACTAGAAACACATCCACCATGAATCGTAAACATCAATTTTATTCAAGGATTAATACTTTGGATCCATTAAAGAGGATAAAACTAGAACTAGATTTTAAAGAGAATACATCCTGTTCTACTTGACAGAGTTGACACACTACATTTTCACAAATTAATTCGAAAAAACAAAGAAAAAAGAAAAGAAACACAACAACTATATTGCAACTACCATGAAGGCTTATACCTCTTAAATTTTTCTGTTTATATACAAGGCCTCAATGTTTACTCATTTAGGCAAAAAAAAACAAAAAAAAAAGGTCATTCAGGCAATTCCCAACAAATTTTGATTATGAACTTACACACTCAAGTCTCTTCTCATCCTAAATGCAGCAAACTCAACTTTAGTCACTTTATGTTTGCTGATGACCTTATAAAAATTTTCAGGGGTGACTTGCCTTTTGTCAAAGCCGTGCATAGAACCCTGGAAAAGTTTGCTAAAGTCTAAGGCTTGCACCTCAACCCCACAAAGACTAGTATCTATATTTGGGGTGTAAACCAGGAGGTTCAGAGACTCATTATGGACAGCAGGCTATGCTGAGGGTTCTTTTCGTTTCAGGTACCTGGTATCCCACTAAACTTATCCAGACTCACAAAAGAGATGTATAATGTGTTATTATTGAAGGTTAAAGCCAAAATCCGGCACTGGTCATCCCAGCTCCTTTCATATGCTGGAAAATCCAGTTGATTAACACTGTCAATTTTGGCATCGAAAATCTCTGGTGCTCCTGCCTTATGCTTCCTCAGAATATTATAAAAAGCATGGAGAAAATTTGCAGACAATTGTTGTGGATCTTTGGTGATGCTAACAGGAAAATGGTGTCTCTCAATTCTCAAATGGTCTAAAGTATGTAGGCCTAGAAGTGAAGGGGGCTTTCATATCAGAGAAATCCTGAGTTGGAATAAAGCAGTGATAATGAGGTGGATTTGGAAGCTGCACTCTAAGCCTACTGATGTTTAAATGGATTAACTGTTATGTCTCTACGATATCTGGAGTGCTCAGGCTAGGCAGAGAAACTCATGGGCTTGGAAAAAAAAATCAGAGATACAGATCATTGAAAAAGCTGGAAGTAGAGTGGAAGCTAAGCAACTGCTGGGGATATGGACCAAAGGCAACAAATTCCATATATCTAAAGCCTATGATTATCTCAGGGATCATGGTGGGCACAAAAAAAAAATGGGCTAAAACATTATGGGATACTACAAAAATGAGAAGGCTTGCCATAACTACGACTCTTGCTATTCAGAACTCCCTGGCCACTATAGATAATATAGTCAAGAGGGTTTCTACCTGGTAAACCGTTGTGCCTTATGCAAGCAGTAAGCAAAGTCAGCTAGAGTAGTGCTAAACACCTCCTCTTAGTGTAACTTTGCCAAGCAAGTGATGCAGGGCATCTTAACATGGAATCGGGTTACTAGAGCTGCTCTTGACTTCAGGGAAGAAGCTTTATGGCGTATTGGCGTGTTAGTCATACCAGGGGTAAACATTGGAGGAAAAAATGGTTGAGGTGCAGTATGGCAGCTACTGTCTATGCTATTTGGTCTGAAAGGAATTCGAGGACTTTTTAACAGTAAAGAACGTACAACTAGACCTGTCAGAACCTGACCCGACCCGACCCGCCCCGCATTTGAACCCGATTAGACCCGTTTTTTTGACCCGCGACCTGTATATGACCCGAACCCGATCAACCCGAAAATTTAAGGGTCAAAACCGGTCGGGTCAGGGTCAACCCAACGGGTCAATGGTTAAAAAAAAAAAAAAAAACACTAACATTTCACTAGCTCTGACTCTCTCACGACTCACTTATCACTTTATCAGTGCCTGCTCCTCCCTCTCTTTCTCTTTCCCTCTTTCCCTTTAATTGAGTTCCCAATTTAATCTCAAATCCTAATTACAAATTAGAAAAATCTGTGCATCTCTCAATCCTTGTCAAAACTATATGTTATTGTAAGGTTAAGCCTCCACTCCAACAATATCCATGGAAGCCTCCATGTTTCTCTCTCCTCTCTTCCGCTCCTCCGTGCGGTTTACTTGCACAATAATTCGTTTTCCGGCGAGATTCCGCCGGAGATTCTCACACTAGGTAATCTCCACGTGCTCAACCTCGCTCCTTCTCCGGCAGAATATCCGGTGGAATCTCGTCCTCTATTAGCGTGCTTGACTTATCCAACAACGACTTTTCCGGCGACATTCTGTCGAACTTTACCGGAGTATCGGAGCTCGCGGTGATTAATTTGTCATTCAATCGATTTTCCGGCGAGATTCCGGCGCGCTTTAGTCATTGCAGTACTTATGGCTAGACTCGAATCGCGTCACCGGGACGCTACCGTCGGCGATACTGAACTTTACGTCGCTCGTGCAGTTCTCGGCTGAGGATAACTTCCGCCACATTCCGGCGATGAAGTCGTAGATAGAACTAGTACGTTCAAATACAACTATTTTTTCCTCTTTTAATTTGATTTTTTTTTACTGGTTTCCTTATTAGGAAGTATCAAGCTACTTAGCTAGTACTCCGTATAATTTTGATGGATTATTAGTGAATGTAAGGGCTTGCCTGGTATGAGGGTAAAGATTAGGGGATGAAAGATTAGGGGCAAATAGTTACAAGGGAGATTAATCAAGGGGGTAATGAATTCATGAATGGTAGTTTTGGCATATGAGAGGAATCATTACTTGGGTAACATTTTCCCAGGTTTGGTTTGAGGGAAACAGATACAACTTACCAATGCCAGAAACAAAATTTATCATTTCCACCAACCTATATACACTTCACATTAATCAATCTTCTTCAACAATCTACACATCCCCAGAAAATCAACCAAAAAAATTACAATTGCAAAACCTATCAAATTCCAAATTAGAGAGATCACTATATCAATCAAATATCAAAAACAATCTAGCTCGAAATTAATAACGAACTCCCAAATGAAGAAGATGAAGATTCCTTCATGCTGATTCACCCGGATGATGATGGGGGATGTAAGGAGTAATCAAATTAGAGAGAAGAAGAAAGGAGGAGGGAGAGGAGCGAGAAAAAGTAAAAGTACCAGAGGAACGAGATAGATGGAGATGATGAAAAATCGAGATGAAGAAGATGAAGAATCGTGATGAAGAGAAGAGAGAGACGGGTGAGTGTGGGCTGGATTGTTACTCCTGTGATATTTTCAGGGAGGGGTGAGTGAGGAAAATATTAGGGCTTGATGGAGGTAATGAGTTCAGGCCCAGAATTTTTCCTCTCAGTCCAAACATGGAAATTGGGCCTGAATCATTACTCCTTGAATTTTTCAGGGCCATTACTGCTAATCCAGGCAGGCCCTAAGTGTTAGTTCAGACTCTAATTTTGCCCAAATTCATGAACAATTAAATTATAATAACGAATTAATATTGTCATATTGTTTTGCTTAGATCTATTTGCGTGTACTTGAAGTCAATCGTATTGGGTGTTAGTGACTACACACATTCTTGAATTGTGAAGGCTGTTAGACCGTTAGTGAGTCCGGGAGTTGTTGGAATTTGAATTTGTGACGTCTTATTGAAGTATTGAACTCATGATAGTGTGCAATGTGGAATCGTTATTTTCAATAATCATATCTCAAATTTGATTTCCTACTTTAATTTTGTAGTCTGACTTAAATATGTACAATAAAAAAAAAAGTCAGCTATGCTTGAAACAAAAATGATGTTAAAAATCATACGTAAGGCGTTAAAAATCATACGTAAGGCGCTAAAAATCATACGTAAAAGCATTAAAGTTCAAGGAAAAACCCTGCGTAAAACGATGTTTTTGACCCGTATTCTGACCCTAACCCGACCCGACCCGTATTTCGACCTGACCCGTATTTGACCCGACCCGTATTTGACCCAACCCGACCCGTTTGACAGGTCTACGTACAACTGATCAGATAATCAAGCATGTAAAAATTTATCACAAGTATTAGGATTTTCTCTATAATTAGTGATTGTTTCTATGATGACGTAGTGGATGCTTCGTGTAGCTAGTTACGTAGTGGCTACACTTTTTGTAAGATTGGGGAGGTTCTTTTTTCCCTCCCTGTTGATTGTTTGATAAAAATCAAGCTAATTCTTACACAAGCAGTCACGTTTTTGAGATTTTAAAACTTAAACACCTCAAATAACACTCGTGGCAGATCATCCTAGCTCGGGTATAAACTGTAAACCATTGACAAAGATACTCACCAGTGAAAGGGGTGCTTGGCTCAACTCTAGTAACCTAAGGACTAAAAGACCAATCTTACGAGCACGAAAAAGTTAAACAACGTAAACGAGCACAAGCAGAACCACCAACAACAATAGATCAAAAGACTCCTTGATTATAATACAAAAAGTGCAATGCAATGACTAATGAAAGATTCAGTAATCTGCAACTCACCCACATATTTCGGCAGGTATTTGAGTTTATAGTCAATGAATTCGACTTTCTTACGTATTTGCGCTGCCAACAAATGTTTCTGATGGATCACATCACAAAACCTCCGCAGCTCATTAAGATCAAATTGAGACCCCAAATCGAAAGCGACCACCAGCAACAAAAACCCCAACACAACCATATAACTTACCCCCTTATCCGTAATCCTCCTCCTCCACTCGCTCCCTAACTCGTTCGCCTCCTCTCTCACCGCCTTGTTAATCTCCGGCTCCAGTTTCATCAACTGCTCCAACAGTAAAACACAAGTGCTCATAACAACACTCTCCTCATACTCCACATCATCCTTCCTCAAATGTGACGGGAAAAACCCCTGCATCGCATCCAACACTAACTTCCCGGGATCATTCGACAATTTGAGCGCGTAATAAACTTCTTGCCCTATATTTCCGTGCTCATTAAACCTATCATTTAAAAACATCTGCAGAATTCTCCCATCCATTCTTATCAAAAATTTAACATCGCCGCGGTTCGTGTTCGAATCATCATCATTATTAACAGCAGAATCACTCACCTTAAACCCTACCCTTTTGCACCTACTGCAAACCTTCTCCTTTTTGGCCATATTCAATTGATTTTCCCTCAAATGAAGCTCCTTTTGTCGATCATCGAGCGATTTCTGAATCGAATTGAGGCGTTCTTCCCTCAATTTGAGATCTTTATCACGATTAGACAGGAACTTTTCGAATGATTTGAGAGCTTGTGTGTTTGTTTCGAGTTCTTTGGCGCGAATTTGGAAGGATGATTTGAGGGTTAATAAAGAGGTTTTTAGGGTTTGCAATTCAGAAAATTGGGATTGAATTGTTTTGAATGAATTGTTGATTTGTTCGATTTCTGGGAAAGTTTGCTCGATTGGTTTCATTCTGATGTTTTTATTTCAGTGACTAAACCCTAGAAAAGGAGGAAAATTGGGGGTACTGAAAATATAAGTAGTTAGTTTCTTGGCAGTTATCGAAGGAAAGTTCCCAAGTTTTCCCGCCTAATGTTTCTATCCGGACATGATAGATATCAGTGTAACGCCATAACCCGTCATGGGTCGAATCGTAACTCGTCCAATACTCTACAGTCAAGGTGCGATTTTTTTTTACGCACAGCGTACTAGATCAGGTTACCCTCCTAGCCAGAGTATCACCCAATGTGTCGGACGATAAGAAAAAGGATAGGGGATAAGGGGGTGGTAGGTATGTTGAGTTTGTAGGATGTTGTGACCCCATTTAGCTACCCAGTCTGCCGTTTGATTAGCTTCACGAAAGATATGTGAGATTGTAAACCGTCGAAAAAGGTGCAGTAGCTTAGTTGCATCCTGGATAAGAGCGTCGATGATCCAAGGGCAGCGGAAAGCACCTCGAATACAGTTGATGACAATAAGGTTATCTCCTTCAATGTGCAGCTCTTCGATGTTAAGGCGATGTGCAACAAGAAGACCATTCCGTAATGCTGTTGTTTCAGCCACCAAAATAGAGCAATCACCAAGATTCGTTGAGGAGATATGAACGGGTTCACCGGCACTGTCTTGAAAGACGAATCCGGCTGTGGCATTTCCAGGGGTTAACGAACCGTCAAAATTTAACTTGAAAGCAAGTGTTGGAGAACGCTTCCAAGGAGTTGGTCGATCGGCACTTGGACTTCCAGTCGCTTTGGATACCATCTGGGGAAACGTAGGTTGTTACTGCGGTGACTGGTGGAGGTCGAGCATGACCCTGTTGTTCCATTCTTCATATGCAGACCTACTTTTAAAAACAACTGTTAAAATATTGAAGGGTAATGAGTTAAATATGGTAGCATTCCGACCTTTCCAAATGTACCAGAGGATGTAGGCCAGTTGCTCGAACTGAGTCTTGGATAATTTGGAACGGTTGGAAAATAGAGAGTCGATGGTTATGTTGGAAAGGTTGTGGCCATTTATTTGTACTAGGTAAATCATGAGCCATCCATGTAGCCGATTCAACTGTAAAATCACCAGTGGATGAAGCGCCCCAACAGAATGTATCAGGGGTAAGGGTAGATGGGATAGGGACGCCTGAGATGACATGTAAAACAAAAGAGCCTAGCCTAGATATATCCCACGCGCCAGCCGTAATAAAATGGGAGACTCTGAGGGAGAGATCAACTGAAGTTGTAGGGATTTGTAAAACGTGTAGGAGATTATGTGGATAACACCAGTTATCTGTCCAGAAAGAGATAGAATTGACATCCCCTACTTTCCAACGGATTCCTTTGCGTAAGATTTCACGGGATTGAAGAATGTGACGCTAGATCCAAGAATCGGTCGGTTGCGGCTTTATGTCCCAAAAATGGCGATCCTTAAGGTAACGTTGATGAATGTGGGAAACCCATAGGTTGGAGGGCTGGGTTAGTACATTCCAACCAAGTTTAGCTATCATGGCTTGATTAAAGGGGGCCATGCGTCGTAGACCCAAACCACCCATGGATTTTGGTCGACATATTTTATCCCAAGCAATCATCGGTAATCCTTTTTTTTTGTGTCAAAAGTTTTCCAAAAGAATTCCCGATGAAGGTTGTCGAGTGTGTGACAGGATTTTTTGGGTAAAACAGTTGTTGCCATAGCAAAGCTGGGTAGGGATTCCAGATTAGATTGGATGAGGGTCGTTCGTCCGGCTTTTGGTAGGAAAGAGGCGGACCATGATTTGAAACGGCAGTCCGTGGAGGCAATAACAGATGCAAAGTCACCCTTTTGGGGATGCGTGCCATTGAATAATACACCAAGATGTTGCCCTAAAACGTGTTTAGGTTGCATGTTGAAGAAGCTGGCTAAAGAGTTTCGACGTATGGAGTCGACATGTTTTTAGAGTCCAATAGAAGATTTTTGATAGTTAATGTGTTGACCCGGCATACGATAAAATTTGTCAAGTATGTTGCGGAGCTCTTGACTGTCTGATTGTCATCCGCAAAGAAAAGGCATGGTATCTTTGGGCTACCCCGTGTGAGTTTGATACCAATTCCATTGGACCGTGGAGTAGATGTCGTAGTAAGCTTACGACATAAGACTTCCATGCAAATAATAAAAATATAAGGCAAAAGGGGGTAACCTTGTCGAAGTCCTCGCGAAGGCTTGAAAGGGGTTGTCGTGCCATTATTAAGGATGAGTGAGTACGAGACAGACGTGACACATCCCTTAATCCACGAAATCCAGGTGGGAGAGAAGCCGAGATCGGAGAGGCATTGCCAAAGAAAATCCCATTCTATCCGATCGTAAGCCTTTTCCATGTCTAGCTTGAGGGCAAACCAACCCTCGCCTTTGTTTGAAATGAGGGTCAGCTCGTCAGTTTTGTTACACCCTCCATCCAAACTCAAACGCCTCATCCTCAAAATACCCTTTGTGTTGAGAGCTATGTTGCACGAGTATGAACACCGATACTGACACCGAGACACCGCAATCTCAAAATCTAGGACACCGACACCGCTATTATTTTTTAATATAAATGTATAAAATAAACTATATATTATATTTTTTAATAAAAAAATATGAATTTCTAACTCTATAACTTAAAACAATTTCAAAATAAAGATATAACACACGATTATTGAATATGAGAAGGGAAATGTTTAGAAATTTGAGATTAAGAATGTCTATGTTGCCTAAATGTTAGCTTAACTTATATTTTTGTATCCTAAAGGTGTCCAACCGGTGTCCCTTATTTAAATAACCGGGTTTTGTGTCCCTGTTAACAAGAATAAACCGGACACCAGACCAACCGTGTCCGACACGTGTCCTCCCGGTGTCCGGCTGGTGTCTGTGTCCGACGTCATATTGGACACTGACACGCAAGTAGGGAGAGGTGTCCGTGCTTCATAGGTTGAGAGGCAAGGACCACATTCATCGGCTTCAATTAGGCCATCTGTCATGCCACGTGGCATATCTCTTTAATTTCCACTTTAAAAAAAATCATTTAAAATGTCTTTTATGGTAAAAAAAATGTTGATGGACATTCTATGTATGGTGATAAATAAGTGACGTTTTCCATATAAAAAAATTCACAATATTTTTTTTATTATAAATGATCAATGTTTACTATTAATTGATTTCATCTTTACCTTACTATTTTGTACCTTATTATTTATTTGAACTGCAACCACATCATCTATATTGAAAGTGAAAGTTTTATAAATGATAAAATTATTTGTTTACAAAGAAATAAAATGATAAACTTATTTCGAGCGTAACCCGGGCAGTAAACTAGTTGCTTTATCAAAGTTTCGAAAAAATTATATAGCGAATTAGGTTAGAGTTTTCTTTAACTTGTCATGCAATTTTTTTTTGGAACTTTGATTAAACGAGTAGTGTGTACACCCTTCCTAATATGGGATCGTTTTTTACATGGGCCGTTTGAGCTGAAACGAAAGGAGTAGTAATTCTTAACTCTTGAGCTCATTCTAAACTTGTTATCTGATTAGGCGAGTCTGCGTTTTTTAAATTGATTTTAAGAAAATACTTTGAGATTCCGCCTGTTCTTTTTTTCAATTAAATAATATATGCATTTATATGCGTCCATGCACGGGCCATCAAACTAGTAATGCGCAAATAATATGTCACCCCTGTGTAATGATCCATTTTGATTTGCCCCTACATAACTAGTGATGTTAGTGTACCTTTAAGGCATGGGGTTGTTTCGATTGGTCATCTTGAGGTCTACTTCTAAACCAAATGAAAGACTCGGCTGTCTTAAAATCAAGAGGAATTGGTATAATGCAATGAATAATAGACTATGTACTCATTTCACAACAAATGAACGATTCATTTGATCTAGAAATAACTCCTATCATGGGTGGTCAAAACAACAAAACACAGGGGGAGAAGTATTTTCGTAGGAGGTTAGTATCCATTTGGGTAAATAATTTTATCAAAATAGCCGTTTTTGTAAATAACCCTATTTCCTACCTCTACCACGCACCACCATTTCTTTCCGTTTTTCCTTGTTTTATTCTCTATTACCCCCTTAATGATTACTCACGATTTAAACATGTCCTTACTAGTAGTAAATCTATCTTGGCCGCTTTCTCCCAAAATTTTGACCTTAACATGCTCAAATTTCGATTTCATACTCAATAGTTTTGAGTTTTCAACTACATAGTCCGTAGTAGTTAACAAAATTTATCCGCATGATTGTCAATTTTACCTAAGAAACATAAACACAATGATACACTCCTTATGTATATCAATAAAATTATATGCTCACTAATTTCAAGCAACACTACTATATGCACATATCGATTGACTCACGTAATAAGGATGATCTCTGTTAGTTTTTTCGCGTTTAAAACTCTTTGAATAAGCGTATTACGTCTTTTTCAAAAAAACGCGTGTAAAACGAATTAAAAGGTGATACTCGTCTAAAAAGCAAAAAAACTTCACCCTCCCGTCTAAAACACGAATTAAACGTTTAATCACGAATTATTGGTAAAAAAAAGTTTGACTTTCTAATAGTCAACATCTTTTCTAGTAAGTTTCGCAATACCGTTTTTCATTTCTTTTATGTTCGCCATTATTTCCTACTATTAGTTAACAAAATGCAACGTAGAAAGAGTTTCAAAGCTTTTTTGAGTTCAATTGGTTTTCTTTTAGACTATTTAGGAAAGTTTTTGTTACGATTGTTATGCCCGAATGTTTCAAAACGAAGTCGAATTTTTCAAATTATACGCACTTTTCCACTTTTTAAAACTTAACGAATTTTCCGAGTGAAATTTTTTTTTATGTCTACTCTAATTATTTGCCATTCTCTAATACACCAATCATTATTCTTTACAGTTCTTTGGTGGGTGAGAGGATAGCGAGCACAAGCACACCCGTGAACCGTTTAATTCAATTCTTTGTCACTCCCTTTTCTCATATATATCAAAGCCAAGAATTTTTTTTTCATCGACCACAAAGAGCTATACAACAAAATAGAGTCACGAGAGCTATTATTCGATCTTAGCTTTAGCCCTTCATTGTTTTTTGATCGACATACATCAACCACAATACTTAATTTGCTTGTTCTGTCTCCTCTAGTATTCTCTTTCTCCTTTTCCTCCTCCCATCTTAATTAGCCAAGCAATTCTTCTTTATCTCTTTAGATCATATGTTAAAGAAATTAATCATTATTGAAGTCACGTACGTAAAATAATACTGCTCAATCAACTCCTTCCTAGCGAAAATCATCCAAAATAATGGCAACCTTTGCAAATATATATTTAGCTCAGCACGATATATAATAATTGACAAAAATAATAAGTTTATATTAATCAGCAAGTGTCTTCTTTCTTTCTCCGTTAATTTGTGTTGATTAAAGCTTATTATCGAGGAAATCGCTCAGAGTGTGTTTAGAAACAAGGATTTGATTTTCAAATCCAAATTTGATACAAATCCCATGTTTAGGAATTCAAGAATTAGATAATTTGGATTTGTGTCAAATCCTTTGAAATTTGTTTCAAATACAATTAGGCCAAAAACAAATGACATCAGATAGCGTTTGGAAACTAGATTTTGAGAAATAATAATCATTTCAATTCCATCATTTGAGAATTTGGATTTCAAATATAAATCCAATGTTTGGGAAAACTAAGGGCCTGTTCGGTATAGTTTTCTGTTTTCTGCTTTTTTTGAAAACCAAAGTCCCGTTTTTGAAAGCCAGAAAAAGTAGTTTTCGGTTTTCAGTTGTCAGTTTTCATTTTCTATATGACTATTATAGAAACAAACAATTAAAACTTTATTTTGTAACTTATTAAGCTAAATGTTTGATGCAAAAAAAAAAAAAAAACAAAAACTTAAAACGGCAGTGATACCGAACGGGCCCTAAAATTTTGAATTCTAGAATTTGAAATCCAAATTCTTTGTTTGGAAACACAAATAATTTTGAATTTTGAATTTGTATTTTTTAATCAAATTGAATTTGATGGTCAAATTTAATTGAATATAAATCAAAAATAAAAAAACTGAGCAACCCCTCCTTTTTCTTTTCTCTCCACCGCGCACCACCCTCAACCACCTCTGCCCCGTCAACCTCCATCCCCGTCGCCACACTCACCGGAGCTTGATCCGCACCCAGACAAACATCGCCGCTATCGCCACTAATCTGGCCGGCCAACACGTCATCCCATCATCTCCTCTTTTACATTTCTCTCTCTTCACCCACCCTTAACATTTCCTCGACTCTCTCTCGTCCACTCTCACCGCCACCACCGTCAGACAATCGTCACAGGAGGCAGGATGTGTGTTTGTTGTGGTGGGAGACTCGGAGAGGATGAGTGAGAGGGGTTAGAGAGGACGAAAAAGGAGGTTGGGAAGGGGGAGAAGGTGAAGATATCGCGCGAAGAAGCGGCGGTGATACGACGGCGAGTTAGTGGGTTAGGGCGGTGGGATCGCCGGCGCCGACGCCTTTGATGGTAGCGCCGGTGAGGTGGTCGCGGGTGGCGGCAGATTTGGGTGGGGGAGGGGAGGAGAGAGAAAAGGGGAAGTTTGAGTTGAAAATGAAGCTTGGATTTGCAAATGACAGGGTTTTTGGTGTCATTTGGATTACAACTAAAATGATTTCAACCAAATTTTATTCAAATCCAAATTCTCAAATTCTTGATCTCTCAAACATGTGATTTGAGTCAAATTTGGATTTGAGAATCAAATCCATGTTCCCAAACACTCTCTCAGATATCATTTTGAAATTCCAACCTTCCCGGACATTTGATTTGTATTTGAATTCCATATTCTCAAATGATGGAATTAAAATAATTACAAATTTTTAAATTCTTGTTTCTAAGCATAGTCTAAAAAAGTATGTTCCAATTCAGCATTGAATCTGCCCTTATTTATATGCTAAAGTTTAACTTCCGGCTACAAATGCTTCTTTCATATCCTATTACGGAGTCTGATGAGCGGTAATATCCTCATCGAGGCCACTAGTTTAAATTTTTGGTTGCGACGAAATCATTTTTTCATGCGTAGCTTTTTATGTTGACTTCATTGAATTGCTAAGAGAGAAGTGAAATGATACACCTAGCTTCCTCCTAAAAATGCTTGCGAAGATCACTAGACACTTTGTCTATATATTATTTACTAGTCTACTGATAATGTTATGTTTTGAAATTGATTAAATTGATAACATAACGTACCTTATACTATACAAACTACGCATACGCATACGCATATGCTTAGAGAAAGTAACGCGCGTAGAATGGTTTGTACATATCGTATGCTAGCATATGTAAAATAGATGGTAATATATATTGATGTGGTTCTTCATATTGATGGGAACCCATTGAGGATCCTTTGAATGGGCTTAGACTCTATTTGATAGGACTGCATCTGATTTGATTTGATTTGAATGCAAGTGAATTGACCTAATCTAATTTAAATGACTCTAAACTGATCTGATCTGATATGAATTTATTGACAAGTTAGTTGAATTTGACGAATTTATATAAAAAAAAATAGACTAAATTCATTGATCGTCATTTCAATAATTCTAAACTGATTTGATCTGATTCAGGGGCGGAACTAAGGGGAGCCTACCCTCGGCTACAGCCTGCCCCACGTTTTTTTTGAGTATTTTTTACTATAAAACTGGTTGAAAATTAGAAAATCGTAGTATTTGGCCCACCTCCAACTCCGAAAAATAAGTTTTGGCGCAGTCCAAGTTTCAATCCTAACTCCACCACTGATCTGATTTGAATGCGTCTGAACTAATATAAATGTGATTTGACTGCATCTGATCTGATCTGAATACACTGTTTTTTTAAGAGCCTTGAAGTAGGTGTAAGATTCTTTATATAATATTGCGTGCAATTTGATGAAAAATAATGCTAGTGTATGAGCTTATATGACTATATATGATGATAAATTGATTACGAATTAGAGAGCTCTATGCATGGATACACACCTTTATAAAACACACTAGTTTTAAACCCTTGCGTTGCACGGTATAATTAATGAATTATTTGCTCGATTAAACTAAGTAGTTATAGAATTAATTAATCTTTTTTCATTATATTATACTTTTTATGTTTAAAATCCGTTGTATATTAGACACGTTAAAAAAAAACTCTTTAAAAATGAACCCTCTTTAAGAAAGGTACTAATACGCTATGTTTTATTATCTTTGGACTTTAATTGAATGATTGTCGTAGTAATGCTTACAACACGTTCCCGATAACACAAAGTCAAATCTATGTCTTGGTATGATGTGATCATCTCGGTTGATAGTTCTACGCAATGTATCAAACTGTAAATTTATCATTATTTTACTATCACTGACAACACGATATTCAAATTTATTTTGGAACAACTTCAAAACCTGCCAGAGTAGCATTAATGTATTCCCAGAATGTCGAGTATCGAATGAATCATAGACAACCACTTGATTAGAAAAAAATAATAATAAAATACCTCTTCATCAATAAGAACCATATTAGTATTATTATGCTAAATTTTCCATTCATGCAAAGTCAATCTTGCATATTTTTATA
>JBBYHQ010000010.1:10318871-10330984 GCA_038382645.1 Spergularia azorica | reverse complement strand
TATATATAGGAGCTTGTGTCTAACAATGTAGTGATGTATGTCGCCCAAAATAAATAAAATAAAATATAAAACAAAATTGTAGTGATGTAGTGAATTGTATGAGAACTAATTATGTTAAGGAATAGAAATACTAACAAACCATGGGCTGACAGACCTACTTGGAGAAAGGCCTTTGTCTTTTGATTACGGATACTTTATTAATTATATAGGAACACAACAATCGTAAGGTAGTGAATAACTTTTTGTCTTTTATCGTAAGTCATTACTGATCTCGAAAGACTTCGCCTCTATCGAGACAAGAAGTTATTAGGAGATTATAAATAGCAAAGAGAACTTAACTAAACAGCCAAAAGTAATACCCTAATCTTAGATTTCACAAAGAATTCTAGTACATTCACATATAACTACAAGTTGACGGTACGCAGTGGTGAGGTTTGAATTACCAATCTCAAAGTTGAGAAGCGTTAGCTACGACATATCCATTATAAATACGACATTACCATCAATATGAACTTATTTCTCAAAATTAGTCGGTCATAGACTCGCGCATATGGGGAGATAAATAAGAATCATGTACTAAATTATACCACCACATCTTCCAATAAGTTTAAGAAAATATAAATAATGGTGAAGAAAGAAATGCATACAAGTAAAAAGTGAGGCGTTGTAAGGAGCAGATTGGAGTCTTGTGACTTGTGAGCCACAAAACATGAAACAAAGAACATCACCATGTTCACAAAGAGAGAAAGAAGAGAAACAAGTTAGTGGGATTTTCAGTTAATAGCAACAAATAACTTCCTGCCAAATTTGCCGCAGAAAAAGAAACTCCCTTAAGAAATAGCCTCTCACAGTCTGTAGTCTTTACATTCAATGGAAACTTTATCATTGTACTTTAAAAATCACATACCTCATCTTGCTAATAGTACATTATATTTGCATAATTTCGATATGATGGTCATGAATGAATTCTTGTTAATAAAATGCTGAGTTAGTAACTCACTAGTAAATTGGTATTTCTCTTGTCATTAACGACTAAGTAACCACCCTTACGGCCTTGCCATTAACGAATTAGAACTTTAAATTTATTTCGATAAATCCTGAAACGACAGTCAAAACAGACTTACATGTTTACTATACCACATTTGTTTCCCGATCCTGTGAGTATCATACTATACTTTCACATTTTCACGCACACATAGTTCTGCAAGCTCAATTGTCTAAGAGATCCTAGATCAACCAAAAGGTGACACGTGTTGCACTCCTAGTGTAAGCGCAACATTTTCTCCTTGGACCTCCTAGTATAAATCACAGCCTCTGCTTCACTAAAAATGGTCCCATACCCTCTTTGCCACTTCACGTTATATATGCAATTGCAACTTTGCAAAGATTGCGTATATATTACTGCTCTTTCTACACATAACTAAACTATAGTTCATCAAAACATCACTCGAAAAGGAATCACTTTAGGTCAATATCGGTTTCACATTCCATCCTCTTATCAATTTATAAATTCATCAACGTAGGCTAACTTATTCGTGGCATCGTTCCACAATATTTTCATCGACAACCATTTTGAAACTAAAGCTTCGTTCTTATATCGTATTATACAACCAAATTGTTAAACCCCATTTCCGTAGATTGTAAAAATGAACCATTTCAAACAAATCCCATTTCTAATCGTGGTTTTTATCGTATGCTCCCAAAATGTTGGTACATTAGTACAAGGAAGAGCTCATTATCACAAGAAAAAAGGAGGTGATTCAACTTCAACAGCACCTTCTTCCCCTGCATACAGCCCCCCTGCCCCAGCAGATGATGATCAAACACCTTCTTATAGCCCTGCCCCTCAAACCCCTGCTGTTCCGTCCCCCGTTGTTCGGTCCGACCCGTACCCGAGCCCCGACCAAGAAGGCCCCTGCATTTTCGACGTCACCTCGTTTGGCGCGGTTGGCGATGGAGCCACTGATGACACGGCCGCTTTTCGGGATGCTTGGAAGGCGGCGTGCGCGGTTGAGTCTAGTGTACTACTTGTTCCTTCTAGGGGAAAGTTCACTATCACCTCTACTATATTTTCCGGACCTTGTAAACCAGGGCTTGTGTTTCAGGTTACGTTTTTACCACTCTGTAGTGTAATAGGGTCCTCATTTTTAAACTTCCATAATTTATCTTTACACTCGTCCACGTGAATTTTTTATTGTTATGATTCTAGTGCGCAATATAAATAAATTTACAATAAGTGGGTAGCAATGCACCTCCAAAGTTACTGACGGGTATTCGGTGTTGCTTATGCAGGTAAATGGCGTGGTAATGCCACCGGAAGGACCCGACTGCTGGCCGGATTCCGACAGCAAGAAGCAATGGTTAGTGTTCTATCGCTTGGATCAGATGACCCTAAATGGAACTGGAACCTTTGAAGGCAATGGTGAACAATGGTGGGAACTTCCTTGTAAACCTCACAGGGTATGACAATTTCTCATCATTAACAAATCATATGACATAAATAAATGTATAATGCTACTAATTTGTTACATTATGACTAATTCTGATGTACTTTTATGTGACACTTGTTTTTGCTCTTTCAGGGTCCAAACGGATCAACATTGCCTGGACCATGTGACAGTCCTGTTGTAAGTGGACCATTTTTTACCCTTACCTTTGATTGCTAAATTTTGTGTATTTAATTTGAATTCGAGTCAACCACAAACTTTGTCTTGTGAGTGTTAATATTATTGAGTATGCTAGGAGTCTATACGTAGACAAATTAGAATTTGTCTACAGTAAGTTTGTAGTAAATAAAATGTGATGTGTAGTAAATATTCTTAGTACAAATATGCAAATAATTAGTTTCAAGGAAATGACAAAAATTAAGGATTAGCTATTTTGGAAACAAATTAAAGTATATATTGTTTCCATTGATATATTCAAAATATTTTTGATTTACTGTCACTGACATAAATTTACTATATATTTTTAAAAATTTACTGCACAACCAAATTAATTACTGTCTACTAAATTTATTTTACTACACTTGGTGTACATAGATTGAATTATAGACAATTTTCTTTGTGTCTATATGTAGACTCATAGGATGATCCATTATTATTGATTCGTTTGCGCAAATTTTGACAATTGAAAAGGTCTTTATGTCATTCTAGTCTTGTGACATTTGGTAACAATTACTAAAAGTTATTGGGTTTCATATTTGAACAGATGATACGATTCTTCATGAGCAACAACATAAAAGTGAGTGGACTAAGGATCCAAAATAGTCCCCAGTTTCACATAAAGTTCGATGGATGTGATGGTGTGTTGATAGAGAAGCTACAAATTGATTCCCCTCAATACAGCCCCAACACTGATGGCATTCATGTACAGGACACCAGAAATGTTGGCGTATACAATGCCATGATAGCCAATGGTACGTATACATACACTCACTCTCTAACTAATTATTAGTTTTCTTTTGATAAAGATGAATTGGAATCCATCCATTATAGACTTACAAAGGTCGAGAGTTTTATTTCTTTTGATGATTGTTAGTACGATTCGATAGATGACAAATTACTAGAGTATAGGTAAAATTTTGAGCCACAAGTCGGCGTTATTCTCTAAAATTATACAAGAATGTCACTTTCTTTCAACAAGATACATTTGCACAAAAGAATTCGTACAACACAAAACAATCACATGTGAATAACACTATGCGTAAAATCATTCAAGCGAACGCATTACCGTACTGCAGCGGTCACATTTCATTGCGGCTATAAAATTTGTCATTGCTCGTTGCCTTAAATATGAACGCAAAATTTTGTGTCTTGTGTGAAACCATTTCGTATAAAACACGTTATAGTACAAAAGCGTCACGTCTCATTAAAAAAAATGGGCACAACATAATATATGTAACACAAAGTTTCGTATTTACAACAGGGGATGATTGTATATCAATAGGAACAGGATGCTTAAACGTGGACATACAAGGGGTGGTGTGCGACCACAGTCACGGGATCAGGTGAATATTAGCTGCTGTTGGTCCTGATTTCAATGTGAATGTGAATCTCACCATTTTTTTTTACTAGGAATCATACGATATATATGTTGTCATTGTCGACCCAAGAACTTGTTAGAAAAGGACTTTTTTGATCCCTTTTTGTTTGGCTTTTCTGTCTCATTAAGATTAATATAAGACTAAGAGAGATGCTTTTTTGTGACATAGTTAAACTTTACACTAAAATTAATATTATACATGTAGTGGTTTTTATATTGCTAAGTTGCTAACTACTTTTGTTCTGATTTGGGAAATTTATATAAGATTCATATGATCACCTCTCTGACAATTAGACGACATTTGTGTTACTTTTTCTTAATTTTTTTGTGGGATTTTGCATAGCTAGGTAAGTTAAGGAGTGAAAGACAAAAGTAATTTGGACACATGGAAGTTTTGAAGTTTTGAACATCCTTACTTTTATATTTGGTAAAACTAATTGAAATAGTAGTTGAACGCTGAAATAGTAGCTAAATGCTGAAATGGTAGCTGAAAGCTGAAATAATAGCTGTAATAGTAGCTGAATGTTTTTAGCTGATAGAAATAGTAGTGTTTGACAAAATTAGGTGATACAATAGGCCAGTAGCTGATGTATATAAAATTACATAAAAATGCATTATATATTTCTAATCTTATTTTATTATAGTAAATAAATGGGGGTAAATTAAGAATAAATTTATGATAAGTAGCTTAAATTTTAATAAGTTACTGGGGTAGCTTATTAAAAAAGCTAACATATTATTTAAGGTAATAATGTTCAATGCTTATACCATGCTCCCGGGAGCACAAGGAGCATGGTAGTCCTACTCCTCTATTGTGAGGAGGATCACCATGCTCTTTATGCTCCAGGGAGCATAGTATAATTTGCGAGTAATGTTACCAAACAAACTTATTTGGTCAATGCGCTTAAAAAACTAGTTAATTAAACTACTTTGCTAAATAAGCTAGCTTATTGTGCATATCAAACATATCCTAGGTGTTAACTTTTTGACTTTGTGCTCTATAAAATAATTAAAGAAAAACGTCCACGGTATAGAATGATATAGAAAAAATAGTACGAAACTACATCGAGTTATACTATGGGCTGAGACGTTTTTACTAAGACAGACATGAGTGATCTCGAAAGAGGAAAACAAGGGAAAAATAATGTGGAGAGCATTTCTTTGAGTGAAATGAGCATTGAGAATTACTAATTGTGTGATAGCATAGTACATTATAAGACTGTTCCAAAATTAGGCCTTAGTAATTGCTTAGTTTTGATTTAAATGTTTTCGTTTCTCTGAATGCTAAACTGACCAACAGAGGGTGTATCTTCCTTGTTTGATTTACAGCATAGGAAGCCTAGGTGTCCATAACACACAAGCATGTGTTTCAAACATAACGGTCCGAGGCGCCTTGATAAAGAACTCGGATAATGGGGTGAGGATCAAGACATGGCAAGGAGGATCAGGCTCAGTCTCAGACATATCATTTCATGACATTCAGATGGAGAACAATACAAACAGCATTATGATAGACCAATATTACTGCCTGTCTAAGGCCTGCAGGAACGAAACCTCGGCCGTTTACCTCTCCGGGGTGTCCTACAAGAACATCAAGGGCACCTACAATAACATCAGAAGCGCTCCCATTCACTTTGCGTGCAGTGATTCCGTCCCATGCACAAACATCACCATGTCCGAAGTCGAACTTCTGCCCTCTCAAGGGCAGCTTGTGGATGATCCCTTCTGCTGGAATTCCTATGGGATTCAGCAGACCTTGACTATCCCTCCTATTGATTGTTTACAAGATGGATTGCCTCAGTCAGTTGGGGAGGTTATGGTTAGTTGCTAGATTTATTGGGTTTTTTTACCCCTAGTTATATCTCTAATCTCTAGATAGATAGCATGTAAACCTACATATGATATGTATACTCATGTATAGGGCTCTACAAAATTATTTGTCACGAGGGCCTTTTGATATGGTTTAGTTACTACTTACTACTTATATAAGCAGTAACTTCATCCCATTTGGGACTTTTTCTGTCCCCTCTTGTGTGATGAGATGAAATTTGTTGGACTTGGGAAGTCCTTATGGATTGTTTTGCTAATGTAGAGACTGATGTACTTCTGGCTTCTATATATTTCAACTCTATGCCTCTCACTCTCTCCAAGTTTTACGACCGAGCACTAGACAAACATGTACTATTCGATCTTAATTGAGGTTTGCCTTCGCTAAAAAAAAAAAAAAAAAAAAAAGATCTCAATCGAGAATTTAAAACACAAGAACAACCATTTCTGATACATTATATAAAGTTATAAGCAATAAATTAGAGCTCTACAAAGCAGACATCTTCAATACTACAACATATGTAACCACAAAACAATACTAAAGATAAACAAGATTTGCAGAGTTCCTTATAAAAAAAATGATTTTGCTGAACAAAATATCAGCTCTGATTTGTGTTTCACCATCTTAAGGTCCTATGATCAGGAGACACGAAACCATCTCACTCGGCTTCTCAGGATCTTCTAATGAGGTCCTCGTTATCACCGAGGCTGACAAAGAGGCACATGGCCTTGTCAATTGGGTCTTCAAGAGGCTCTGACGAGATCCTAGAATTCAATGAGCCTAGCTGTGAGACACCTCGCCATCTTATTGTAGCTGAAGCTAAGAACCTTCCCCGAATAATAATCAGCCCCTTAAGGCGAGCCTATTTGAGACGGCCAGGACAACAATATTGGCAGCCCCTGAAGGTGAGCCTCTATGAGCAGGCTATCTCATGGTGGCAAGACAATAATCTTGGAAGCATCTTGAGGTGAGGTATCTCGGGGTGTCGTATGGATCGATACTCTGACGAGGCATGCTATCAAATCATTTTCTCGTGATGGGCGCCAAGGTCGAGGGGGATGCCAAACGTCAGGTTGCCTCATCCCTCGTTCGGGGTGGTAAGTGGTTCTCAAAAGAAGAGACATGGAAAGCAGGATTCCCTACGTTGTCATACTCAGACATCTTTGGGTGCCACACCCCTTCTAGACTTTCACGTTTTATGATGATATGCCTTCCTCTTGTCAAACTTAGGTCCTTCATAGGCTCGACTCTCTTTGAAACAAAATGTCTTCACTTAGACGAACCAACTTCATTTGAAGGTCATCATTTAGCTGGTGGGAAATCACCGAAGGGTCTAACCCCGTCATCTCCTCCACCGTAAATCTGATAAACTCTTTGCTCCATTAAAAACTGAGAATCAGACTTTCAAATTGCATAAAGAGAACAATAGAACCTCTTGGCCACACTGAAGTGCCGCCAAAGGCTACCAATGTCCAATTCCAAATGAGGATCAGACCCTTCATCAGGACCCTAAAATCTACTCGCCGACGCTCGGTATCCGGGCAAACGAGTGGTTGCATGAATTTCCTTAACTTCATCAATGACGGTGAACATGACATAAGTTTTCCAAATAGCGTACTTTTCCCAACCCTGCACGGGACCCCACTTGTCACATGCAAGTGGTGCCGAAAGTTATAAGAGGATCTAACATCTTCTTCAAGTCTTGAGTGGTGGAATCTAATTTCTATAGGAAATCTAGAGTCGTCACATCCCTTGTTTGGCATGACACATGTCTCCCAAACGAAGAGGCACGCCAATTGGCAACATCTCTCGTTTGACATCACATATGGCTCTGAAACGTAGGGGCACGGCAAGTTACATTATCTCTCACTTGGCATCACATATGGCTTTCAAACGAAGGGGTACGCCAGGTGGCAACATCCCTTGTTTGGCATCACATATGCCTCTCAAACGTGAGGGCACAGTAACAGCAACTAGGGATCTTTGCTCCCCAAACGAGCCCCTATGAGGTAGGGAATCTCGTCATGGTCGAAGTAATAATCTTGACAGGCTCTTATTATGAACCTTTTCTTTCTAGCATTTGTTTGTAATCAAATATCTTATTCATCATTGGGACCTTCCTCTTTGGGGGTCCTTTGTAACTTGGCCCTTCTCGAAAATCGTGGGACCTTCTTCTATACCTCGAACAATATAGGCTCTTTAAAGTGTTGATGAGTTTTCCTATTCCAAATAGAAGATGGAACGTAATTTGCTCAAATAAAGATTTTGATATGTAGACTTGAGCCCCGGAGAACTTAACCGCAATTATCGTTTGGCATTGGAGACTTTAACCTTGAGGCATGTGCCTAATAATATAAGGGGTATTCCCCTTTTCATTTAGGTACCTGAATTTTTGTTAGTCAAAGCCAAACGTATTCCACATAATCATAGGTTCTTTTAATTGTTGTCCCACTCTAATTCAAGAGTATTGACGCAAGTGATGTATGTTCGCATTCAAAGAGCCTCTAGGCTAACAAGTGTTTTATAGGACAAACCCACAACATAAGCAATCACACGGATTAACATGGATTCAAATTTGCATTTGATGAGCCTCCCAGCTAACCATTTCACTATAGCATGCTAAAAACATGTAAGCCAACGTCTTAAATCAACATACTTGTATCATAGCCCCTACTCTTAAGTCGAGCCTATCAGGGTCGATTCCAGAGTAATAAAACTCCACAAGTTCCACATTTACAACAAAAAAAGTCGAGAAAAAAAAAATCTCATCATGGTCCTTAACATGTAAAACATGGTTTTCAACAATGCATTCAACATGTTCTTTGGCACACAAGTACAACACAAGTGCACAATCTTCACCAAATAACATGTGTTTACATATTCTAACCCCTTTTCAGAGTTTCCATAACACAATGACATGATACCTATCATTGATAAGCATAATAATCATGAATTCACTGCAAGATATACTAGCATAAATATTTCATGTCTTACATGTTACTTTTCTCATCACATAAACTTTGGCCCACACTTTATGTTTTACACATCAAACATTATTAAATTCTTCTAACTGGTAATCACATATCAAAGAAGGATTTAGAAGGTACTTATCTTGCCAAGCGAAAAATAAAATTCATTTGACTTGATAAATAATTTTGAATTTGCTTAAATAAAGAGACAGGGACCTGGCGACTGGCCCTAGGCCCTTTTCAGAGTCTGGAGGACCTGGGACTACTCGTCAACGAAAGGCGGTGGAGGCGGCTTATCAATAAGCTAAGGGACCCTCAGCTAGGCCTTCGAAGGTACCAAGTAAAAGAGGACCCTGGCCTTTAGGTGCTTCTCAACAAAAGATCCTTGAGCCCATCCTTTGAGCCTTACTTGTGTAGACACCAAATTTTGTGTCACCCTTTTTTATTTCAATTTTATTAATCTATTTATACTTTCTAATTTCATTTCACTTCATTTATTTCTATTCACCCATTTCTATTTGTTTATTTGTAAATAAAACGATTTCAATTTCACCATTTTTTTATTATTTATATAAATTTCGAAAATTGTGTAAATAATACTAGTAATACTTTTTTTCATTGTTTTTAAATCCAAATTCGTTTATTCATCACCTCGTTTCACCCGGTTTTCTTTTTGCGCAAACCGAGGCAAAATTGTTTGAAACGAGTCTAACCCGACTTTATTTTTTCTAACTACTAAACCACATAGGCAATGACCTCACCCTTATGTCACTCACATTTACACTAACTATATGCTAAAAAGATGCTAACTATTTCATTTTTTATTTATTTTTTTTAATTAATGACTCATTATTCCTTCCTAACACATACAATAGCAAAAGACCAAAAAAAAAAAAAAAGAGTGAGTTGTGAGGCTCATGAGGGCCGGCCCAATGAAGGCTTGGTGAGCAAGTGATTTGTTTTGTTGATTTGTTTATTAAGTAGATATTTATCATGCCTCATTCAATCTCATTCACTCACATTTTCTCCTCTTTATACTTAAACAAAAACACTCCTCATTTACTATCATTCAATACTCATCAACACAAACACAGAGAGAAAAAAAGCCTCAAGGGGCAGGCCATCAAGAGAAGAAAAGAGAGGAGTGTTTGCTTCTACATTCATTTCTACTTTTGATCATATTCTCTCATTTATTTCTCACATCCAACTCCACCTTAAATCTAATCTCTACTAATAAATGTGTAGCATTAGGATCACTCTAGCACATAAGTAATTAAAATCAACCAACTTCACTTAGATTAAAATTTGTTTAGGTGACTTAGTACCTTGTCTTGGAGGATCATCAATATTGATCATCAAAGGTAGCCTTTCTTTTCCCTTGTCTTTTTATATTCTTGCATTTCAATTCATTTATCTCTCAAATACATTACTAACACTTTTTTTGTCTAGCCTTGGTTGGTAATGGGTTTAGTGTGGTTTATTGAGCCACAACAAAATCCATAAGCCAACTTATAGGGCCTTACAAGGCCATTCCCTTTATTGAGGGGAACACTAGATTTCGAGAGAGTATAAGGAGTGCAGTGATTTGTGTATTTTTTGGTGTTTTATTGCTTTTCTACCTTCATGAGTGAAATCTATATTTTTGCAAGTTTTTATCAATTTTTTCCATGTACAAAACGGCTTAAAAGTCCAACCCGGATTTCTACCTAGTTTTAACTGTTTTTGAGTTTGACTTTTATATTATGTATAAAAATGTTTTTTTCGCTTAAAAATCTTGATATTTCGAGAAAGCCTTCTTTGGGGTCTTATAAACCCCTCTGAAAAATTTCAAATCTATATTCATGATAGGAAATTTATAACGATTTTTGTGGTAAAACTGCTCAATGTTGTTTTGGATCCGACCAATTAATTGCAACGCGTTTTTAAGCACTGACAACGGCTGTTTTTGGGAAATTATCATTCATAAAAGTTTAAGAGAAGATTCTCATGTTTCCATAATGATAAGGCAAAGAAATTAGTCATGCCTCTATCAATAGCTATGATGTTTTGAAAACAGACTCTGTTTTCCTCAGAAATCCGATTTTCAACCTTAAATTTGTTTTGTGAATAAATGAACTCTTGGGATCATGAAAAAATTCATGAGTGATCCCAACATGTTCATAAACCCACCCTCAACCCAGAAAAATTTGAAAATTTCATTTGATCTTCTAAACCATACAATGTCCACCAACTTTCTGTTTTTTGGGGTCAAAAAAATGACAAGTTTCTTCCCCCAATTAATTGATTTGATTAATTTTAAATGGTTAGACTTAATCGAGAGTCTACTTAATCCACCTCTTTGAAATATCAAAATGTTAAAAATAATTTAGACTTAATTAGGAGTCTAATCAATCCAATTCATAAGTAATTAGACTTAATAGGGAGTCTAATTAATCAACTTTTTGTTTAATGACTTTAAATACTTATAATGGAATCTAAGTCAATCTAAGTCAAGTCAACCAAGGTGAAGTCAATGAAAGTCAACCATGGTCTAAAACCAATCAAAATGCAACCAAGTCTACCGAAACTTACTAAAATCCGAAAATAACCCAAATCTACTCGAGTCAACCAATGCCAAACAAATCTACCAAAGTCAACCAAAGTCAAACAAATCTACCTAAGTCTACCAATGTCAACCAATGTCTACCCAAATCTACTAATGTCAACCCAAGTCAACCCGACTCTACCTAAAATCGACTAAAGTCAACTTCGCAAATAGGTTCAAGTCAAGCGAAGTCAACCCGAGTCGATTAAAGTCAATAAGGACTAAAATCGACCCCCTTTTGTAAATAATGTAATTAACAAAGTCGAAAACCCCTGGAAATATTTTCTTATTTATTTCCAAACGTCTTTTTTTTAGTTTTTCTAATTAAAGTCGTTTTCTCCATCTTCCCCAACATGTTAAGAATTACAATTTCTTTTTCAAAACTTTTTGTACATAGAAGTAAATAAACTTTTCTTGATGTGTTTTGCACGTAAAGTTTTCTTTTCCCGTTCTTTGTATGAACTTTGGACGGGGCCCTACCCCAACATTAGGCAAGGATTGTCAATTCGCTTATGCGCGATCATGAGGTAGATCTACATTCACCGCTACCAACACTTCTTGATCGAACATAACCAAATCGACGATTTATTTTCCTTATATTGTTGTAGGATCTACACGGGCAGCTCTAACGATACGGCCAATTCCACCGAGCCCAAACACACAACCCAATCCATTCCATTAAATCTCC
>JBBYHQ010000010.1:10269474-10306367 GCA_038382645.1 Spergularia azorica | reverse complement strand
TTTGTATTTTTTACAAGTTTTTATCATATTTTTCCATGTACAAAATGGCCCAAAAGCCTAACCCGGATTTCAGCCTAATCAAAACTGTTTTTCAGTCCAAATTGTAAAATCTGTATAAAAACGATCATTTGCTTAAAAATCTTGGTCTTCTAAAAGAACCTTATTTTGAGTCTTAAAAACCTCTCTGCAAAATTTTAGACCCAAACTCGTAACATAACATTTATGACTATTTTTGTGATAAAATTGCTCAACCTTGGTCCTAGGTCCGACCAACTTATTTTAACGCGTTTTTTAGCATTGAAAATGACCTTTTTTGGGTATGTCTCCTTCATGAAAGTTGAATAGAAGATTCCACGGTTTCCAGAAAGCTAAGGTTAAAAAATTATTCATTTCCCTATCAATAGCTGTGATGTTTTGAAAACATATCCTGTTTTTCTCAGAAATCCGATTTTCAACCTTAAATTTTTTTTGTGAGTAAATGAACTCTTGGGATCATGAAAAAATTCATGAGTGATCCCAAGATGTTCATGATCCCACCTCCAACCCAGATAAATTTGAAGACTTCATTTGATCTTTCAAACCATTCAACTTCCATCAACTTACTGTTTTTTTTGGGGTAAAAAATGACAAGTTCTTACCCAAATTAATTAATTTCATTAACTAAATAATTAGACTTAATAGGGAGTCTAAGTAATTCACCTCTTTGAAATATCAAAATGTTAAAAAAATAATTTAGACTTAATTAGGAGTCTAGTTAATCCAATTCATAAATAATTAGACTTAATAGGGAGCCTAATTAATCACCATTTTGTTTGATAACTTTAAACACTTAGAATGGAATCTAAGTCAACCTAGTCAAGTCAACCTAAGTCAAGTTAACCTAATTTTAAGTCAACCTAAGTCAAGTCAACCTAAACTTAAGTCAAGCTAAGTCAAGTTAACCTAAACTTAAGTCAACCTAGGTCAAGTCAACCTAAGTTAAGTCAATCGAAGTCAAGTCAACCTTAGCCAAGTCAACTGAGGTAAGTCAATGAAAGTCAACCATGGTCTAAAACCAATCAAAATGCAACCAAGTCTACCAAAGCCTACTAACATCCGACAACTAACCCATGTACTCGAGTCAACCAAAGTCAACCAAAGTCAAACAAATCTACCCAAGTCCACCAATGTCAATCAATATCTACCCAAGTCTACCAATGTTAACCCATGTCTACCCAAGTCTACTAATGTCAACCCAAGTCAACCCGACTCTACCTAAAATCAATTAAAGTCAACTTTGCAAATAGGTGCAAGTAACCGAAGTCAATCCAAGTCGATTAAAGTCAACAAGGACTAAGATTGACCCCCTTTGTAAATAATGTAATTAATAAAATCAAAAAACCCCTAAAAATGTTTTCTTATCTATTTCCAAACGTCTTTTTTCTTAGTTTTTCTAATTAAATTCGTTTTCCCCGTTTTCCCTAACGTTTTAAGAATTTCAATTCCTTTTTCAAAACCTTTTGTACATGTAAGTAAATAAAGTTTTCTTGATGTGTTTTGCATGTAAAGTTTTATTTTCCCGTTCTTTGTATGGACCTTGGACGGGGCCCTACCCCAACACTAGGCAAGGATTGCCAATTCGCTTATGCGCGATCATGAGGTCGATCTACATTCACCTCTACCAACTATTCCACCAACGCCCCAGTGGAACACTTCTTGATCGAACATAACCGAATCGACGATTTATTTTCCTTATATTGTTGTAGGGCCTACACGGGCAGCTCTAACGATACGGCCAATTCCACCGAGCCCAAACACACAACCCAATCCATTCCATTAAATCTCCCCGCGAGAGTCAATTCAACCTTAGTCAAACTATTCAGAGGTCTAATCCTTAAAACTCGCATTAGAGAGGTCGAGTCATCCACTTTAAGACCTCGTTCCGGAGGCATGCCTGGTTCAAGAGGCATGGTGATCAATGGCGATCGCCGTCTCGATGAGAGACACATAGATGCAAGCGGAATATACCTTGCTCTATTTAACGTGGATCGACTTGACTCTAATGTGAGTCATCTATAAATTCTCTCAATAGCAGGACTTGAGTGAAACGACTTTCTTCCCCTTCCAAGCGAAGTAAAACCCATCTCTACCCCCACATGGGTGATATCCCTAGTGGAATCAACCCGATCGTTTCCCCAGTGGAATGATATCTACCCTGTGGATCCATCCATCCACCCTCGTGGATATTAGCCGCAACCCCCCAGTGGAAAAGGCCGTTGTCGTGGGGCTTCCCGTCAGAACTACGTAGGGTTTTGATCCTCGAATGAATTCTAATCCCACAATGAAAGGTACGTAGGGCAACTTTGGTGCTCAAACCCCCCAAGTCCGTACAAAAAGACTCGGGAACTCTTGTATATTCTTTTTCCAAACTTCTGCATGTGAATGACAATGTGACTATATGTGCTTTTCTGATTTTACTTATTTATATGGATCTTAACGTAACCACTACACCTAGACTCTTTAGAAGGAAATGATGTATTAGTAAGTGTCCGTCCTTATAACGGAAGGGGAGACGAGTTCGAAATGTTCGCACCCCTTAACTAAGGCCCCGAACCCTTTTTCTCTGATTCGTAGACCAATTTTCCAAAATTTGTAAATAAGCAATAAAACGGAATTTTGCCTTTAGGGCGCATGGAGTCATTTTTGGTTTTCGAAAGGTTTTCCATAAAATTCTTTCATTTGTTTTCGAACTTGTACTTTTTAAACTTGTTTCGAAACCCTTCCTTGTCGGGGTAAAGACAGGGTGGCGACTCTGAGTTTTCAACGATCAAACCTAGGTTAGTTCAATAACCTAGAAACCCAAACTAATTTTTTGCAAGCCTCGCAACTTGTAAAGGAGGACCTTTGTGGTTGGTCGGTATCAAAGGACCTTAGAGCTTGACCCTTGATGCTTATCTTCCCGTAGTGAACGAGGTATTTCGTGAGGATAGCTTTGAGCCCTTTCGACCGAAACTTCTTAGTCCCCTAAAGTTGAGGTATGAACATCTCTAAACCTGGGGCCTGGAGGCTGATATCTGAGCTTTTTACCCTAACTATCCTCAAACCAGGGAACCTAGCAGAGAGGCTAAAGCGAACCATCTGGGGACCCGGTTCGGGGGGCTGAAGCCCAACCATCTCCGAGCCAGGCGCCTGACCAAGAGGCTGAAACATGACCCTCCACGAGCCTAGGACCTCACCATCCACAGGCGTAGGGCCTAACCATCCACAGGCGTAGGGCCTAACCATCCATGGGCCTGGGGCCTGACCATCCGCGAGCACCTTTCGAGGGCATAGGACCCGCCTACGGGCGTGGAGTCTGACCATTCACGAGCACATTTTGTGGGCTTAGGACCTGACCACCTACGGGCGTGGAGTTTAACCATTCATGAGCACCTTTCGTGGGCATAGGACCTAACCACCTAGGGGCCTGGATCCCGACCATCCGTGAGCACCTTTCGGGGGCATAGGACCTGACCACCTACTGACCTGGAGTCCATCCGCGAGCACCTTTCGCTGGCATAGGACCCGGACGTGAAGTCTAACCATCCGCGAGCACCTTTCGCGGGCCTAGGACCTGGTCGGGATGCTTAGGTCCTTGGGATTCGGCCACCCTTAAGAGGAAGCAAAAATCAATTTTGCTTCTCCAAAAATCATAATTTCTCCAAAAAAGAGCACGATATTTGGGAAAACTACTATCAATTTCAAGAATTTGTGTATTTGGATATATTTTTGTGGATTAAAATAGAACGATATAATGTGTTTTTCATATATAATACAACTCAAAAATATCATCCTCAAAGAGAATCAAGACTTGGCGTGAAAAACAAGAACAAGGGGATTTGCGAATCGCGATGAATATAATCATCGTTCCCACAGGCGGCGACACTTGTTCGGACCGATTATACTCGGGTCCCAAACATTAGAGGAGACTGATCCGCAACTCGCCTGGTCCTCGCTCTTGTACCCCTACAAAATGAACTCCAAGACTCAGGGGGCATCCCCCCCGGGGCGGAGCCTTCGCTGCAAAACCCAAGATGGGAATGCAAAAAAATATAAAAAGTATTTAAGAGAGAGAGTTTAAAGGGGCTAACTCTTAGAGCCTTTGTGATGTAAATATCTTTGGAATTGATGATGAATGAGTATCTCTCAAAAAACTACATATCTTCTATGTATAATAGGAGTATTTATAGTGATATTCCTTGTAGGGTTTATGTGTAAGAAGAGTCCCCACTGCCACATGTAGGGTTGATATTTCTCCCTTGGAATAGAGGTAACCCTTATTAAGGGTGTAGATTTGCTCTTTTTTAAGAGTTTTACTCATTTTGGGCGTTTTGTTTTCCACTGCACATAGTTTTAATAAATTCTTACTTTGTAGGCTTCTAACCACCAGTATTTTTGGCCACAACAACAGCCACACACATAGCCACCTGATCAATGAGATCAGAGTGACCGCACTGATCAATGGAATGCCAGAAGGGAAATGCAAGTATAGCCTCGCAGAGCGAGAACCCAAGACCCTTTAGCAGGCTTACAAACGAGTGGCTGCTCATATCAACGCATCGCTAGTAAACTGTTCGGGCCATACTGCGAAAGAGGCCTCCCATACTCGAGCCTAACCACAACAATGATTCAACCCTCCTATGGCACCGGGCAAGAAGCCATATCGGTTTAACACTTCCCTCAGAACGGTGATCATGGCTATCTAGAAAACGGACATGCTTAGGCCTCCCCGACACATGACACCGCAGGATCGAAGGAACATAACAAGTTCCGTGAATATCATATGGAAAATGGCCACAGGACGACGAGCTGCAAGGATCTTGAAGAGGTGCTCGAAAGGTTGGCTAATAATGTGATGTTGAACAGATACCTGAAACGCATGAAAGGGCAAAGAGATCGATACCGACAGAACAAAGGGCAAAGAGATCGAGGGCGTAAAACCAATATAAGATATTTTGTTAACTCGATCTCCACCGTTCTCCCAGAAATTGTGATCTCAAAGACGATGGTTCAACAGTCGGATATCAAGAGCGTTCGGACACTACATGATGTTCAGGTGATGATCACCATGCAAGTGGCCAACCAACTCATGAGGAGGTCCCTAGTGGACACTAGCTCATCTGTAGGTATAATGACATTCGAATGTTTGGAGAAACTCCATACACCAGGAAGGATATCACCCCGATTTGGGAACCCATAATTGCTTTTGGCGGGTAGAGGTTTATCAAGTGCACCACGTTACAAAGGCTACTGAACCAACTGTTCAAGGAACATATTGGGAGGAACATAGAGGCGTATGTTGATGACTTGATCGTCAAAAGCATTCGAGCCTGCGATCACCAGAACGATCTAAGGGAAACCTTCGAAACACAGAGGAAGTATGGGATGAAGCTCAACCCAACGAAATATGCATTTGGAGTCAAATTAGGAGAGTGCTTAGGCTTCCTAGTTAGTCAGAGGGGAATAGATGCAAATCCGGAGATAATCAAAGTCATCTGAGATATGCCTTCGCCAAAAAGTGTGAAAGATGTCCAACGGTTGACAGACTTCGCCAGCGAAGGATAGTAACAAGTGTATCAACCTCGATCTCAGCTCAAACGGAACCTATGGGTCAAGATCCAGAAAAGTAACACACAAGGGTTGTGCCTTGAGATCAGCAGTAGTGATCTCCTTCATGGTACGCGTTTCCTTTGCCATTAGTAATGGCTTCCAATGAACCTCCTCCTCTTGTGAAAATTCGGCAAAAGGAAGTTATTTGAATGAATCTCGAATCGCCTTGCGTAACCTGAATAGTGTTCGTAGAATTTCTAGATCAAATCTCAAGGGAGAACTATTAGTAGACACACAAACTATAAAATCACACAAATGAATACAAACATAACACCATAAATTAATTCCTGGCAACGACATCAAAAAATTGGTGGAGCTTAATTGTGTCACTCTTCCTAATATAATGCAATACTCTCCTAGAACTACGTGATAGGGAAGAAAGTTCGGGAATTTTACGAGTTAATTGTAATTAGATGTGTGATTAAACAGTGGTAACAATTGGGGGGTTTTGATTGATTGGGTTGTTGATTAAACTAATTAACAAGTAAAACAATAAAATAAGTGGTTAATTTATCAAGATTAACGAGGTCTTGGTCGAGAATATCGCCGCTAGCAATTCTAACAATCGATCCTAGTTCTAATTCAATTATCTTCCTGTTAATTACTCTATTGTGGGATTAAATCCCTATTGTTCCTTAGTAATTAGTTATTAGGCGTGAGCACGACTCTAAGAACCCTAATTATTAAACGTTCTAAAACAAGCGACTAGACTCGATTCAAAAACAGCAGTAAGACTTAGAACAATATCAGTAGAGAATTGGCGAATACACTGAGCAGTAATATACTATGCCAATTATGTTTTTCTTCCCTTTGATCTAATACCGATGAGCACCTAATATTAGATCAAAGTTCTTTACTTTACCAGACTAATTAAACAAGCGAGAATTAATAAGGATAAGGATAGATTATGCAAACCCTAGGTAGCTATTCTAGAATAAGCAAATCATTAACAATTAAAACGGAAGAACATCAATAATTAAGAGTTAGGCAAAAGAATTAGAACTCACGATTGGATCGAATGCTAGCTTTGAATTACCCAACCACGAATTGAAAGATCAGTTCTCCATACGATTACCGACGGTTACAAAAGAATACTGAAAGCTTAGATAATAGTACAAGGGTCTTAAGTTTGCTATTCATCCGGCCGAGAGCGGAAGCACGAGGTATGTGTATGTAGCGTTTTTAGTTTTGTGGTTTAACCTAGCCTGATACCATGCATGTAGAATTGTGAATAATCCTTCATAACATAGTAGGCGTTCATAATACAAACTGACTCGGAATAACCCTAATCTTAGACTCTAGAATCTTCCTATTCTATCCTCTATCAGATAACATCTCCATTTTCCGGCAAATACACAAGGGCATTTTCTGAGGAGTAATCCTCTGCGTAGTTGTCTTTGAGCCAGTAGTCGTCACCTCAGATGATGATGAAGTGATGGGGAAGATGGTCCTGGTGATGATGTCGAGGATGATGAAAACTGGTGAAGCCTTCGAGTGAGTAATCCATGATGAAAGCTGTTGCATTTGCTGCTTGATTGTCGCACCTCATCTTTGTAGAACCAAGTTTCCTCAGACCTAGTTCTTTTAGCAAAGATGACAGTCATGTTATCTCACAGGTTGTCAATGTCATGGCTCTATACTCTGCTTCAGCAAATGATCTAGATACCACTGACTGTTTTTTAGCTATCCAAGATGTGGGTGAGTTCCCTAGCATCACACAATAAGCAGTGGTAGACATCTTGCTGAACGGGCAAGATACCCAATGTGAATCATAATACGCTATGAGTTTGACAGCAGAGTTGTTTGCAAGCAAAATCCCTTGTGATGGTGATGATTTTAGATACCTTCGAAATCTTCTACTAGCATGCATATGATTAGAGGTTGGATTTTGGACAAACTGACTTAGTAACTGAATAGAGAATGTTATATCAGTCTCCCATACACATCTGGATTTCGCAAGGGAGTTCCCTTGTCAGTTTCAAGCTTCACATGTGAGTTGAGTGGGAGGTTGAGATGCTTGGCATTACTCATGTTGAGCTCTTTGAGTAGGTCTTGGACATATTTCTTTTGTGAGATGAAAATACATTATTCAGACATGTCTACCTCAAGCGCTAGGAAGTATCTCGACTCACCCACTATGCCAGATTTGCCATTTAACATCGGGTCAAAAATTAAGGAGACACCCAGTGTCTGGACTGCCGGTGTATTATGCTAAGACACCGGTTGCTCTAAAAAAACCCGGTGTCAAAAGTAAAACATAAGACACCTGTTGCGGCCAAAACCGGTGTCTTATGTCCATATACAGCTGCATCTTATTCCAATATAAGACACCGGTTGAAAAGAACCGGTGTGTTATGTGCATTAAGAAATTAAAAAAAAATGAAAACAAATAAATATCACTCCTCAAATCAATTACCCAAACCCTAATTTAGAAACTGCAGCAACCATAACCCATGTACCAAACTCTCAACCATCCATTGTTCATATACACAAGAATAAAGAACATATAATTATAGAACTAAGTATGAAGAAAAATTGAAACAAAATAAACCAAAAAGATGATTATGACCAACAAACCAAAAAATCCACGAATTGACATTTACATCTAAAAATCATTCAAATCGAAGTCTAAAATTCAATGAATCTAACACAAAAAAATCGAAACAGTCCACTATCAAATTTATCCAACAAGAATTGTTGAAACACAAATACATTCAATCAAATAAGAATACACAGAAAGACACAAATTTCTACATCACTAATTCATCATATGTCACGATTCCTTAATTGATTAGATCTAAAATTGTATGTTAAAAAAGTACACAAATTAAAGAGTTTAGGTCTAAATAATATTTAGAGGAACGAAATCTAAAAATCGAACTAAAGGGAGCTTAAAAAAATCCAAACAAAATAGAGATACGACTCTGCGAGATCTAAAACACAACCATTAAAGAAAATCAAAACTTGTCCGAGCAATAAAAATAAGAACTTACTCATGTTCTTCATATTGTGCTCGATCAATAAATCTTCAATAATAGGACATGATCTAGAATTTTGGTGTTGATATTACCACATAATGCTTAATCTCATCACCAAAATTCAAGGCCAATCCCATAAAAATCCTTTAATTTGCAAGGTAGATCTAGTTTTAAGAGAATGAATAAAGAGCAGGATATTATTAAATTTTTACCTAAGGTATGTATGAGGAAAACGATACGGAAAATGTTTGAGAAGAGAGAAAAAAATGAAGGTGTATGTTAAGAATTGGAGAAGGAAAATGATGGAGACGGAGAGTCCAAGAGAGGGTTTTTTTTATTTATTTCATTTTTTTTAAAGGAGACAGAGAGAAGGGGGGGACGTATATGGTTTTCTTTTTATTTTATTAAATAATATTTTTATGAAGGATATAAGACACCGGTTTTCACCATAACCGGTGTCTTATGTCTTTCTCAGTTTTTTTAATTTTCTTGGTCTTTTCTTTCAAATTATATATAGAATTGTTTTAAAAAAAAAAATACATATGACACCTGTTGACTATATATTTCCAACAGCGGTTGGCTATATATTTCCAACACCGGTTTTTTCTTTAAGGTGTCATAAATCCCGGTGTTATATGCAATATTTGGCGTAGTGACCCAAGTACTTCATGTGAAGAATAGAGCTCAACTGAGCTTCAAGTCCATGAATTTCAATTGAACAATCTCTAGCAATTATCATATCATCCACATATACCAGAATAACTATAGTTGTTCCATTTTCTTGTCTTTTGAACAAAAAATGATCAGCATCAGACTGCTTGTAACCACATGAGTTCAAGGCTGATGAGAGCTTGGAGAACCATTGTCTTGGTGCCCGGTTTAACCCATAGACAGATTTCCTAAGCTTGCAGACCTTATTGGATGAGCATTCCAGATTCTCCCGCTTTCTACAAGCTTGAATCACTCCATAAATGGTATACCAAGGAGGGATTTGCATATAAACATCCTCATCTAGACCACCAAGCAGAAAGCCATTTGATACATCCATTTTTGTTGTATACCAATTCTTAATTGTTGTTATGGCAAGTACAGTTCTCACAGTTGCCATTTTGGCCACTAGGGCAAAAAAACATTTCAGAGTCTACCCCATATCTTTATCGAAAACCTTGAATAACTAGCCTTGCTCTGTACTTGTCAACTGATCCATCATAATTTTACTGGGTTTCATATACCCACTTACAACCAATTGATTTTCTATTACTTGGTAAGTCAGTAATATCCCAAGTGCCACTCTCCTTCAATGCTTTGAGTTCAAGATTCATAGCAGCTATGCACTTTGGATCTTTGGCTGCCAAAAAAGTAATGTGTGGGATCATAATTAGTAATTGATGGATTGAACATGATTAGCAAGCTTATTGGTTGGCTCAAAGTATGCAAGGTTAGCTATTTGTTGAGCCATAACAGGGTTTTGCCCTTCAAAATCTTTTGTTCCATAGAGGTGTCTTTCTCACTCTTGTGGGTCTGGGATAAGTGACTACAAGATCTTCTTCAACCTCAGGTTCCACATGTGGCTCATGAGGTGTCTTTTCTTCCTCAATAGTAGTAACATCAAGAGATGAGGAAATCATCAAGAGGTTGTCGTGGTGAGGAGGGTTTTGCTGAATTGTGGTGTTCCAAATCTTGTAAGGGAAGATATGCTCATACAAAATTACATCTCTTGACATAAGACGCCGCTTAGAGACCATATCATACAACTTTAGCCCTTTTAGCCCTGCTAGGGTTGTATGCCATAGCTAGACAGCCAAATAGTCTGAGTCTAGAGTAGTTAGGTGCCCTATGGAACAACATTGAGTAGGGGGTGTTGTTTGATATGACACTTGATGGAATTTTGTTTATATAGGCAGCTGTAAGCACACAGTCTCCCCAAAACTTCTTTCGCAAACCAAATTGGAAGATAAGAGCTCTACTTACTTCAAGCAGAAGATTATGCTTCCTCTCCACAGTCCCATTTTGCTGTGGAGTGTTAGTACAATTGGTCCGATGAATTATTCATTTGCTTTGCACAAATTTAACACAATCCCCTTCAACAACATCCATTATATAGTATCACTACGGATTATAGAGAGTGGTTTATGGAGTTGGTTTGTCCCAAATTGAGAAACTAAGGCTCATATGATCAATTTATAATAGATTTCTACCATCATACTATCAATAGGGCCTTCACTTTTAGAGCCCACGGGAGGATATTCGGGTCTGAGAGATGACTTCTCATCTTATTGGGTTGTGTTGTGACGGACGATGGGCCGGACTATTATAGATGTTATAAAGAGCAACCATGCGACCGCGTGTTGAATGTTAGGGCAAGGCCCAGGTCGGCCGTCTAGCGGACGCGATCTTCGGCCTGTGATTATTAATATGGATTGGTTGAGGTGCGACGAGGACGTTACGTTCTTTAAGTGGGGAAGTTTGTAACACTACAGATTATGGAAAGTGGTTTATGACGTTGGTTTGTCCCACATTGGGAAACTAAGGCTCATATGATCCATTTATAATAGATTCCTATTATCATACTACCAACAAAGCCTTCACCTTTTAGAGCCCACGAGAGGATATTCGGGTCTGAGAGGTGACTTCCCATCTTATTGGTTTGTGTTGCGACGAAAGGTGGATGGGGCTATTACATTCATGGCATTGTCTATTCTGGGCATTTTGATGGACAAATCCAATTGAGTCTAAGCTAGGCTATGGTTCTGTGGAAAGAAATGCCCTATTTTACTCTTATTCTTCATTAAATAGATCCATGTAGCCCTATTGTAGTCATAAACAATGGTGAGAAATAATCTATGTTTAAGCCTTGTTTCTGTCTTGTATGGACCCCATACATCCAAGTGAATTAGCTCAAATAGTCAAATGGTTTACTTGTTCATATTCACTTGTGGTAAATGGTTGTCTTGTAAATTTAGCCATGGGACAAGTAATGCACACCAGACCCTTATATAACTTAGCCACATCATAATTATTTGCAGGAAATATGCTTCAATTTCACTTTAGAACAATGATAAAGTCTGTAATGCCACTTGCCAAAAGTATCATGTTTATCTTTCAATAGAAGCTTATTAGTACAGATCTTTCCTGCTGCTACACAATTATCAAGCTCTACACTAACTGGATCATCATTCAACACGATATGTCTTGACATTAAGCTACTATACTTAACTGTCTCAAACTTATTTAACCTAGACAACATTGTTGTAGCATGACCATCTAGCTGTATGTCCTCATTCACTAGGTAATATACTCCCTTGTGCTCCTTGCCCACACCTCTAATATTCTTCATAAATAAGTCTTGTATGACACACACATATTCTTATAAAAAGACACACAACAACCTTCTAAATTGGTGAGCTTTTGAACACAGAGAAAATGATTCCTGAAATCAGGCACATACAATACTTTTTCCAATGTCAGCCAATTTTTGAGCTTGCACTTCCCTGTGTGAGTTATATAGGATACTTGTCCGGTAGGCAGAGTTATTTTAGGCTTAAACCCAAGTTCTTTTGCATAATTTAAGCAGCTCAAATTAGATGTCGTGTGATCAAAAGCACCAGAATTCATATTATTTAGGAAAACAGATATGCAAAGAGCATTACCTGCAAAGTGAGCTGCTAACTCAATTTCGGTGGTCTGAATCTTGTTTGAGGAGCTTCCAGGGCATGTCACCTTGCTCAAGAGGTGCATGAACTGGTTCTGGGAGAGTGTGATAGAACTAGACTGACTTTCAACCTCATTACACACCATAGCATTGCCTACTGACTTCCCTTTGTTCCATGAGTTCTGCTTGTTCTTGTTTTTGTAGTTTTGCCATTTGTTTCCCTAATTTTGATTGAAATCCTTACGCTTTCATGATTATTTCTATCATGATCTTTAGTAGGAAACCCTATCACAAACCAATACTCCTCATACTTATGCCATGCCTTCTTGCTTTTTTTGACAATTTAGCTTTTCATGTTGACCAAAGAAAGTTGTGTTTCCACTGTCAGTATCCATTCGTAGTGACAGAATCCAGTATTTGCTTTTGGATTTGTTCTTGCTGAAGTGTTAACACCACCTCCTCCACTGTGGACAGGTTTTTTATCATCAGAAAGTCGTTCCTCATTGTTGCATAATGACAGTCCAACCGATTCAGGAATTGAAACAGCTTATGCAACTCTGTTGATGGCCATCAACAAATGCATTTACTTCTTCAGTTACCTCAGTAATGGGTGGCAAGTCTCAGGGTTACAAGAATCGCAGATCGCTTGAGATCGAAATCGCAATTCGTCCATAACAGCGAATTGAAATCGCCAGCGATCTACATTCCTCGGAAATCGCTCAAAATCGTTAAGGAATTCCCTAATAAATATAGTCAACAGCTTAACTAAATAATTTTTCAGTTTACTGATTTTGTGCATTGGGAAGGAGAAATTGCAGTTTTTAATAGTAATAAGTGCAGTTTTTAATAGTAATAATAGCAAAATCAGAGACTCAACTATATAATTAATTAATAGAGTAGTTTAATTGGGTTAGAAAACCAAGTCACCACCCCCCTTCTTCTCGTCTTTTACTTTCCTCTGCCACTGTGCACCTATCTGCCTAGTTTCCGGCAAGTATTTCTAGGCAACCACTGAATACGCTGAGTTTACCGAATCAGGTCGCGATTTAGGGCGTTTTCCAGCGATTTCGATCTCCGAATTAGAGCGCGCGATCTGATTCGCGATTCGCTGGGGGGTGGAGCGATTTCGGTAACCATGCCAAGTCTTTCATTGTTTTTCAGAATCTGCCAGACTGTCATCAGTTGAGTATAGTAGTCAGCAATGCTCTTACTTCCCTGAGAGAGCTGCCTGATCTCTTGTTCAAAATGGTACTTCTTGGCACCATTGCTCACCCCATATGTTCTCCTTAAACAGTCCCATATCTCCTTTGTTGGGGTTACAAACCTCATTGTAGCCTTGACTTCAGACTTCAGGTTGTTCAACAATCAGTTGAGAACGAGATCATTGCAGATATCCCGCATTTCTGCTTTCTCCGAGTTTGTTTTTGATCTCTTGACTCTCCCACTGACAGTGATGTTTGTTATATTAGGCTAAACCTTTACTCCCTCCGTCCCAACTCAAACACCCCGTGTGCCATTTGGAGTGGAATAATGAAAATTAGTAAAGAAAGTAAAGTAGTGGTAGTGGAATAAAATTAGGAGAAAATAGGAGAGAGAATGTGGGAATTAACAAAAAAATAGGAGTGAAAATGCGAGAGTGAGTGTTTGAGATATAATGATGTTCCAAAATAGATGGGGTGTTTGAGTTGGGACGTCCCGAAAATGAATATGAGGCGTTTGAACTGGGACGGAGTGAGTATATGGAAATCTTCTAAAACCTTCTTCTATCGTATTATGGCGTTCCTTATTTTATGCAACTTGACTCCACAAGCATTTACATGTTCATCCTAGCCCTTTGTTCTCTGATAGGGACTTTGCTTCCGGTTGTTTGCACCTTGCATTCCAAGCTTCTGATCTTCTGTCTCTAGCTTTCTCACTTTACAACTGGGGCTCTTGATGATTCAGGAGTAGAAGTAGAGAGATGAGAGCACTGATAGCATCGATTATATACTCCCTCCGTCCTAACTCAAACGCCCCATAGTATTTTTGTAGTGAAATAAGAAAAATTGATATACTAAATTGAGTGGGTAATATTAGGAAAAATGAGGAGATAAGATGTGAGGGTTAATAAAAGTAGAAGATGTAATTTAAAAGAGGATGTAATAATTTAATAAAAGTAGGGAAAAGAAATATCTCCCAAAATAGATGGGGTGTTTAAAGTGGGACGTTCCAAAATAAAAAATTATGCGTTTAAGCTGGGACGGAGGGATTAACGTGCATACGCTATACACATGTTAAAAACACATGTTAAAAACACATGTTAAAACTCATATTCATTGCGTACGAGACGTCGCTATCTAATCAATTAAAATAAATGACCCCCAAAAGTAACAAACCCCAACAAACATAACTTCCACCATATCCACACCAGTAAACAAACAATCATCTCCCACTTACTGACATGGACCTCCGCTATCACAACCTCCCTTCAACCCCCAACCTCCACCCTCCAAACCACCACCACCACCACAACCACCACCCAACTCCCTTACGCCTCTCCCCGCCGCGCAACCTCCGCCTCACAATCCGCGCATCATCTCCGGCGGCGGAGAGCATCCCCGTGACGGCGATAGAGCAGCCGGGAGGGAAAATGGTGGTGGAGCTAGTTGGAGTATTCAACAAGCTAACAGAGAGGATGAACATGAAGAGCAGCAGCTCCTCTCGCATTTTATTCAAAGCTCTTAAGCTCACCATTCCTCTTTTGCAATCTCTCCCTCTCTCTCCTGACGGCCGCTCTCCTATTTCTAAGTCTCTCTCCGTCGCTTTCCTCCTTGCCGATCTTCAGGTCCTCCATTGCTTTTTTATTATTGCTCGCTTTCACTTCGTTTTTATTACTCGCATTTGCATTTGCATTTGCATTTGATTTTTGTGGTCGAACTATGTTAGTGTATCACATTACTACTCGTTCTGTTTCTTTTCAATTCTTTACGTTTGGTTTGAATTCAATGAAACGGGGGTTATGTAATTTTAGGTGTTAGACTCGCAAGTCGTAATTAACTTTATATACGCATAACGCATTGCTAGTCCAATTGATGAGCTCAAAATTTAATGGTTATCAGTTATCACATCCCGAACAGAAATGAAGTGGAGGGAATTAATAGTTTCCACTTTCCAGTTCCGAGTGACTACTGGATGAATGGATGGGTAGCTTAACGGGTAAATTCCTTGGAAATGGTGTGCCAGTCGGAGTAGAACTCGGCCTATAAATTTGTTTAGCTTAGCTAGTAAGGTGGTGAAAAGAGGCCTTAGCTATGAAGTAAATAGTGAAATGCAGCATTTGTAGCATAGAAATTTAGAAGTTGCAACATTGTCTTTACAATGGCTGGAGAGTTGAGCACTTGAGCCAAAATCATCGGCCCTTTAAGGTCGGATATATGCAGTGTTTCCCCCTTTAATAAGCTAATAACATAATACCGCTTTTGGTTGACCCCTTTCTACAATGGTTTGAGTCTAAAAGGTAAAGGTTGATTTGTTACTGTTACTGATCAGTCGTGATTATCAATTGAATGCTCGGACTTTCTCAGTCGATTGTGAATAGTGCTGAGCTTGTAAACCTGATGGGTGCAGATGGATGCAGAAGTAATCGCAGCTGGAATCCTAAGAGAAGTTTGGGAGGCAAGGGTTATATCTATGCATGAAGTTAGAGAACGGATAGGTACTGGTACTGCCCATCTACTACATGAAAGCCTACGTGTGAAGAAACTTCCTTTTAGAGTTGATCCTTTGGATGATGATAATGCTGCTGCAATTAGAAAGTTTTGCTTGACGTATTATGACATCCGAGCTGTCGTCTTAGACCTTTCTCTTAGGCTTGATATGATGCGGCATCTTTCTTACCTGCCTAGATATCAGCAGCAGAAGATTGCTCTTGAGGTGATGAAAGTTCATGCACCTTTAGCTCACGCTGTGGGAACTTACTTCTTATCAGTGGAGCTGGAGGATCTTTCATTTAGGTACTTGTTTCCTTCTTCTTATGTCTATGTGGATACATGGTTGAAAAGCCACGAAGCAGGGAGTAATGATTTAATAGATAATTGTAAAGGCAAGCTGCTAGACTCTTTGAGACAAGATCTATTTCTGACAACTTTGGTTGAAAATATTTTAGTCAAAGGGCGATATAAAAACCGCTATAGCACCATGAAGAAGCTTCTGAGAGATGGTCGTAACCCAGAGGAGGTACATGACATCATGGGACTGAGAGTAGTGTTGACACCCAAGCCTGCCGCTGATTTGACAGAAATGGGAGAAAAGGCATGTTACAGGACACGAGAAATAGTCCAATTATTATGGAAAGAAATGCCTCATAGATCTAAGGACTACATAGCTAAACCTAAAGCCAACGGCTACAAAAGTTTACACATGGCCGTTGATGTGAGTGATTCTGAGAATAAAAGGCCTCTGATGGAAATACAGATACGGACCACAGAGATGGATACGTTGGCAGCAGCTGGAACGGCATCCCATTCATTGTACAAAAGTGGTCTTACAGATCCGGAAGAGGTAACTGCTTGTTCTGTAGTTCATAGTCTTGATTCTGCACTAATATCATATAATGAACAGTGTTTAAATCTAACAGCTAACAAGCACACATTGATACTTCCATCATGACAGCATGACACTTGACAGCAGATAGCGTATTTATTGTGACAGTACTCACAGTAGGTCAAAGATGACTGACAGTATATTTATTGTGTGATCTGATCAGGCAAAACGTCTTAAGGCCATTATGGTGGCTGCAGCTGAGCTGGCAGCACTGCGACTTCAGGATCTTCCATCTGCTTACCATGATCACACAGAGTTTCGTCAGAGCGATGGAGTATTTTTAATGCTCGATAAAAATGGTGATGGCAGGATTAGCATTGAGGAACTAATGGAAGTGATGGAAGAACTTGGTGCCCAACCAGAAGATGCAAAAGAGATGATGCAGCTTCTTGATTCAAACAGTGATGGTTTCCTAAGCTCTGATGAATTTGATTCTTTCCAGAAGCAGGTATACTATGTCATCCTGTGTTACTTCGTTGCAACTTGGGAGGATTGTGATTTATGCCAAGCTCCTTTATCAACTATGATAACCGACTGCGCTCTTTCAATGGATTTTACTAACACAAATATATGCTTCTTACTGGAGTGCTAGTTTGCATATCCTTGTGCTATTTGGTCATCACATCAAGTGATAAGCGTAGTCAACCCAATAAGGAACTTTCCCTTTCGCTTTTCAGCCCTTCGTTTCTCTGTCTTGCTTCGCAACTCAGTTACATTATTTTCTGTTTTTTCCCCTCTACACACTAAGAGGTCTTGTTCTGCCGCCAATCTGAGAAATCTCGAAATTCAACTGTGTAAGATTTAGGATCAGGCCTATGGTAGTAGAAGCGTGATGTAATTACTGGTAATGTATTGCTCTGTTGCTTGGTATATCCAGAGTCATTCTAAATGTAGGACTTAATTTGATCCAAAAAAAAAAAAAAGGGATATATGTAGGACGCATACTTGATCTTCAAGCTGAGAACTGATCTGCTGATATGTGCTGGATTCTGTAATGTCATTACACACTCTTCAAGTTTATAATTGTGTTTGACAGCATGCTGGTATTTCTATATCTCTGAGTTAGATGTTTAAACCGTTCGTCCCTTCCTGTCAAAATGCAGGTGGAGTTAATGCGCAACATAGATGATACAGATGAACAGTACAAGATAATGCTCGAGGAGAAGCTTCCTGTGGCTGATGAAAGTGGCTTAATTCAGATTTACAGGAAAGAGCTTGGCAATGGGGTTGGAGTGAGTTAGCCTTGATTACAATGTGGTTTCGAGATAAGATGATGTGCAGATTTGGCGTAAACAGTACATAACCTGTGACATTGCTTGTAAAAAGATTGTGTATATCTTGCATTGTGCGCTTCTTAGGCCTTCTACCTTGTCTCTTATGGGATGCAAGCATTCCCATGCCTTTGCACTCACATGAGAGTTCTAGGGTATAAGGCGTACAATTGTGAGTTGTAACATAAATTGTAACACTTCAACTACAATATATGTATATACACACAAAAGAACCATTAAAATTGGTGCTACCTTCCGTTTGGTGTGCAATGCCAACTTTCTTGGTATTGTAACTGTTTTAGATATGGCGCAAATTGCTAAAGCAACTATTGTGGTGGTGACCGAAATTTGGTAATGGACAGTCCTATTTTGGCTTGATAACTTGTGTTGTCAGTACTTGTCACTAGTCATCTAGCACAAAATGATATCGATTGGAAAGCCTAAGGATTTCCCTTATTGTAAGTCTCGTTTGGCTATTTGTCAACGAGATATTATCTTTTCCTGTAGAAAAAAAAAAACCAAAAAACAATATCGAGAATATTTTTAAGGGTCGACGGTCATATCACCGACTCACAATGGAGTCTCCGACACTAATGTGCCATCTTTTTCTGTAGACATTTCAAAGGAATATCGCACCCTGACATTGAAGATGAGCCCATAACTGATGCTCGTAGCTATGCAACAAGTTTGAGGGAGACAGCAGTTGAGTTAAAAGGAAAACAAAGTAGAAAACGATACATGAAATATCATACATGATTTTCATTAAAAGAATTGAGAGTACCAGGTCGCGCACATCTACAACATAAAAAAGATCTACTGACCAAAAAAACACCAGCTTTTAATTCCTGCTAAACTAAGAAAATTGTTAATTATACATGGCTGATACGAAAAATTACAGCTTATTATCCCCTTTAACCCCTGAATTACAGCTTAGTATAATCCCTAATCAGCTAATTCCTCCGCAACTTCTGCTTATATGGACATCCAATTTATTCTGGGAGGATATAGGAATATCCTTTATTATCTTCTTCCTGTCATGTTTCTAACTCGTTGCAGAACACGAACAAATTCGTAATACAGGGTGAAGTCCAACTCTGCAACATCGCCATTTCCAGGAGGCGCCTTAGTGCCTTTATCGGTATATGTACAATGGTTTTGGCAGATGACGAGGTCGAACTCACCGAATTTCCTCCGTAGATACTCCAACTTGTTACTTGTCAGCTTTTGGATGTCCTCAATCTGTACCAACTCCCCTGTTTGGTCAGTACCCTGCCACCATCTCCTGAGAATCTTCCTTTTCATTTCGGATGACTCCACAGAGATGACAGCTTTCATATACATGCCAAGACGGTGCAACGCTACTTCTGCTCCACCGATCCCACTATAAAGAGAAACCACTGTAATGCCACCAGGGTACAAGGGCTTTAAAACAGAAAGATAATACCCTAATGTATCAGTCTGATAACTGTTTCTCAAAGATTCAAGTCTCTCCAACAAGCTCATGTCAGGATTTTGGGTGTGATTTATTGGATAACCCAAAATACGCTCTAGAATTTCAGGCTCCATAGGAGCAAGTCTATGGGGGCCAGCCCAAATGAGATTCGTATTGCGGCAATAATAGAGTGCCTTTGTCTGCTGTTCACCTGAAAGTACGCCTTTGGAATCTCTCAACATCTTCCCCAAGTAAGTACAAATTTCAGATCTCCCTTTCGTCTCATAACTGATGCAGCTTAACTGCTTCCTGGTGTCCCATGATGGCCACCATTTTTTTGTATGAGGTACTGCTTCTTCTATTGTCAATGGCGATTTGGGCTGAATAGGAAACCGGTCTTCTGTTGGAAGATTATGAATGTAACCTTCCTTTCTGTTCAAGGCTGAAAAGCTTTGTGAATTGACAACTTCCGGTTGAAGAGCATACAAAAATTGTGACACCTTCTGCCAACCATCAGTCGATAGATTTACTACATTTCCATAAAAGAAATACGGAGGTCCAGAAAGCATCTTATCAATGCCTCTGCCAGAGACGGGGTTCGATGGATTAGGCATCACTAAGTTGTTGCCTACAGTTTTCCTATATGGCAAGGGGTCATTACCGATAGTTAGAGTTCTTGATCTCTTCTTCCATGTGGGAGCATCCAAGGTGCTAAAACCATCTTCGTATTCTTCTTTTGGTCTCTTACCCTTCATTTTATCGAGCTCAGAATCCCTCATCAAAGTACCCAACTCGTCACACTCTTCTTTTGGCTTTATGTTCCCATACATATTCCGAATGCTCATTTTGCTCGCCTGAGAAGCACAGCTCTCACCAAACTCCTCCATTTTAACACCAAACATGTTACTAGACTGCCTAGGCTCTCCCTTGATACGATACCACGTACTGTCAAGAGGCGAACACTTTGGTTTAGAGGACATTGAAGTATTCTGCACAAGGTAAATTAAAGATTATGTTACACTCAGGGAAAGGTTACACATGTTGCAGATGGATTAGAATGCTCAACATATGTAATGTAAACGGAAATATGCCAAAGAATCACGACTTCACCAACATAGTGCCTCATGTTCTATTGTGATTTAATCATAGATGTGATAGGCACAGTTTATATTATGCGGTCTCCATTCTCTATAAAGCACCAAGAAATTCCCATTTAGAATCATGTGAACCCTTACATCAGTTACATGGACCATATGAGGGGCTTTCACATTGTAGAAGGTCCAGAGTAATCCACAATTCTTAGGTATCCAAGACAAACTGGAGGACTTCTCATCATACCTATCGACTTAAGTGTTGTTGGTTCACACTTGACTTAGCTTCCTAGGAGCTGCAACTTCTGAAGAAGTGGATGTTTGAGGTGTTTGGTTGATGAAGTTGTAAGGCTTAAAATAGCTTAGGATGTTCTAGTTCCCAAATAACATACCACATAACTTAGGAATTTGCTTATTTATGGGGCCCTAAAATACCAAGACTATCTTTTTAACCAAACAAAATTCTACTTTTGGTGAATTTTAAATCCTTCAAAAAATACAAATTCATGGTGATCTTAGTTTCTCATGGGCAACCAAATAAGCACAATTAAATTAAAAAGGGTACAGTACTTTCAAGACAGATGATGCCCATTCTCTTCAGATTGTTTCAAACAAAAAGCCAATCACCCGCAGCAATTTCTTAAACACATGATCGTCAAGATGATTTTGGGAAGTGATTTTCACCTTCTTCCTGGCCTTTTCTTCGGTCATTTCGTGCCAATATCATGTACTGAAGTACATTCGGTAATATCGACTTAATTTCGTGCAGTGGGGCAGGACATCCTACTTTAAAGCGGCCTTAAGAGAACCCATAAGTCCGGGCTAAAGCCTACCTATTTGGCTATATCTAGGTCCATTTGTCAAAGTTCTACTTGCTGATGCCCTCTTTGTACTGTTGCTGATTTGCTGAGAACAAAGGTAGGGCTCTAATAACGAAAATGCTGGAATTGACATTAGGAAACACATACCAATGTATGAGACAAACAAAAGTGAATCGATTCCAAAACTTATGTCTTTGCTCCCATTTCAAAAAAGTACAAAATTGCTTTTAAGGAAAAAAAAGTTGGTAACCTTCGATCCATAATTCCATATCTCCGGGAAAAGGGTTATGACCAAGAGATCCATACAAACACTTGGATAAAGGTTCCCATTTGACGCAATGTTTAGCAACTTGGAGTTGAAATTTAATTCCGAAATTGGGCCAATTCCAGTGCTTGGGAAATCTAGGAATCTGGAATTGGTATTGGCACTATTCCCACCCAATTCCAAGCATGTGTAAAAACCTCATTTTCAAATCCCTCCAAAATAAGTGTAATATTAATTCCATTCCTCTCTATCTCTCTCTCGAACCACTCCCAGCTTGCCGCCACTCTCTTCTTTCCACTCCTTAGTCCTTCATTCTCTCTCTCTTCTCCCTACACCTCACTGACTCCTCCAACGTCTGTCATCTGCCATTGCCACCACACCCATCATAGTTCACTGGCCGTCAACCCCAACCCCAACTCCAAATCATATCCAAGCATGTGTAAAAACCTCATTTTCAAATCCCTCCAAAATAAGTGTAATATAAATTCCATTCCTCTCTCTCTCTCTCTCTCTCTCTCTCTCTCTCTCTCGATCGAACCTCTCTCTCGATCGAACCTCTCTCGATCGAACCTCTCTCTCTCTCTCTCTCGATCGAACCTCTCTCTCGAACCACTCCCAGCTTGCCGCCACTCTCTTCTTTCCACTCCTTAGTCCCCTTCCATTCATTCTCTTTCTCTTCTCCCTACACCTCACTGACTCCTCCAACGTCTGTCATCTGCCATTGCCACCACACCCATCACAGTTCACTGGCCGTCACCCCAACTCCAAATCATAGTTTCTTTCCCTCACCGACTGCGTGCTGCCTGCCGCCCCGTGCCAACCGCAACAGCTGACAATCGGCAGCCCCACCAGCAACAAGCTGCCAAGTGTTGCCTTCTAGCTCCCTTTCTCTTCCCTTCCCTTCATTTTCCTCTTTTTTTTTTTTATTGTGTAAGGTGGCAGTTTGGAGTTCAAGGTGACGGTGGCAGCTTGGTAGATGGTTGCAGCGCCATCAGTAGTGACAGTGGATAGGAGGGTTGCGACGGTTCGGTAGTCCCACTGAGAGTCGGTGGTGGTGACATTGAGAGGGGAAGGGTATATGAATTCAATTCCTAGGGTGACCAAACCTAACTTTGTAAATGGATTTCGTGATTTCAATTTCTAGAATTGAAATCGATTTCTAGTTCCCAAACACTGCCTGACGGAAGAGAACCAAGTAACATTGCAAACAGGAAAAAGCCTACGGCTAAAATATGAAGCTCCGTACTTTCATTCTAAGTCGAAGTCAAATAACATCCTAGTATGGCATAGAGACATATTGTTGGCTATGTCTAGAACGGTCAAGAATCAAGATTTATCATGCATGCAATCTCTATCCCTAGCCAGAGATATATTGCAAGGTACGCAAAAATTAAATGAACCTTCCACCTCTTCAACCCTACCCAAAATCATTCCCTACAAGACTTCTAACAATAAAGGGTAGTCCCGTGCACATTGGTGTCCTCGCAAGGCGAGGGTACGGGGAAAGGTCCCAACACAAGGGTGGAAAGGCTTCCCTCGTAGGCAAGGGTCCGGAGAAGGGTCTCACCACTAGGGTGTATTCCCTTGTCACTTTTTGGACAAGAGGCTGCTCCTAGGACTAGAACTCGTGGCATGTCGATCACACAGCACTTACCGGTGCGCCAAGGCTACCCTTCACAAGACTTCTAACCCACCCCCCCCCCACCCCCACACACACACACAAATTAAAAAAGAATAAAAAGGAGAAAATGACATCATTAAGACGAGACCAGAAGGGTGACAAACATAATTGAAGACACCCTGTGAGTGGTGACGCGGACGCCCATATACAAAACTAAGTCATTTGTCATATGAAAGCATGAATTAGAAAAGACAGAGAACCTTAGCATTCGTTACACGAGACTCCCCCATCTGGGTAGAACAAATAGAGTTGGCAAGCTCTGTAATGGGAACTTCGGAACCTAAAGAGCAAAAAGTCACAGCTTGTAATCAGTAAAATATTCCTCAAACATCTTGCGTGGGTGGAAGCCGAAAAAATATGTCGCTGTAGTTATAAGTAAATTTTGAGAAACAAGAACTGTAGAATTACTACCCACCTCTAGTATATGGGTATATTCATCAGTAAATTAAAAGCCCTTTTCACCCAACATGGGAGTGATGATCTAACACATCGAGACAACACACTCTAAGTTGCATAAGGATGTAATAAAACAGCCTTCTGACATCCTCCCCCGAAGAAATAAACTAAGAAACATTCATACTCCAATAAAACATCATCAATACCAGCAAAATTATTTGACACATGGCTAATCCTCAAAAAAAAGCCTGGTCTGCGAGACAAAATTATTTGATACATGTGCTCCCCAACTAATTTGTACAAAACGCCTTGACTGTGAAACAAAGAACCAGTGCAACAACTTACCAAGATTTTCAATCGCCATTGAAACTTCATACTCACTAAATCCCATTGCGAGCAATTGAAGGGTCTTGTCCATGGTTCCGAATAAAGCCTCTGTATTGACATCCTGTGTTTTAAAAAGACAAGTAATTTTGTCAAAAATTGTACAATCATATCATATGAATCTATTAGACATTCTGTAAAGCCTCACAAGGCCCCAATCTCTTCAAATTATCATTAGACCATTAGAACTGACAGAAGGATACAATATACAGATCACTAAGAGATCACAAGAAAATAGATTGGTGTAAACAGAAAGTAAAAAGTTACAAATTGAAAGGGATGCAGCAACAGCAATATAGGCGTATAACTCTACAAGGGATTTCAATTCCACTGCAAAGCATGATACAACGTCTCTGACTAAAGATTTTTAGACAAATTGTGGATGACCGCAAATGAACTAGTAAATACGGAAAATTGGGTTCCGAAGACTTCAAGAAAATGTAAAAGTAAAAATAAACTTCATGATGTACAAATATAGTCCAAGCCTGATATCATACTGAATGCGACCAACATACCTCAATCTTCTCCACATGGTTGCCAATAGGGGAGTTGTCATAGTTTTCACTTTCAGCTATCTCAGCTGCAGTAATGAAATCCACCAGTTCATCTATTGGAGCGCTCTTACCTAGTTTAGATCATGATCATATGAAATAAAGATTAATTTATTCAACTTTTTGGTACATCTTACAAACGAGTCAAGATTATTTGCTGAAATAGCAAACAAAGATTTAAAAAAAAAAAAAAAAAACATATCCCAGCAAAGAACAAGATGCCTACTACTATAATTATTAAATGCCAGCATAACCACAGTAAATAGTAATATATGCTCAACTACTACCGGTACTCCACACAGTCACGTGTTTGGATATAGGACTTGGCTATACTTCACAAACTTTTCATGCTTTTGGCTTAAACATAGTACCAATCACGGTTCAAAATCTCGGTTTCGGTCACGGTTTCAGAATCTGTATCGGTGTCGCGAAAACGGATTTAATCCGGTCATCGCGGACTCATCGCGGTTGTCACGGTCAACTTTTGATTTAAGGCCCATTTTATCCATTTCTTAATTTTAGTATCTCACACATCTTATATTAATACATTAAATCACTCTAGATAATATTTTGAACCCCTATACGGAGTAATTAATAGGCAAAGAGTAAATATGGTTTTGTTACCAAAAAAGAGTAAATATGGTCTCTCACCTTCTTTCTTCAATGCTTATACCATGCTCCCGGAAGCACAAAGAGCATGGTGGTCCTCCTCACAATAGAGGAGTGGGGCCCATGAATTAAAAAAATGAAAAATCATTTTAAGTATGGGCCTCACTCCTTTGAGGACCACCATGTTCCTTGTGCTCCCGGGAGCATGGTATAATTTGCGTTCTTTTCGTGCTGTAAAACAAAAAACTTTAAAACAAAACCTACCCACCAAATCCACCCACTATCCCTCCAACCACATAAATATCTAGACCCAAAACAAGTAAAAAATACTCCACATCGATGATTACGATGTTAATTGAAGAGTCTGAAGTCCATTTTCTTCCTCTCATCTTCTCCATCTCCACTTCTCCCCCACGGCCGTCTCCCCCACCAGCGCCTATAATAGTCGCCTCCTTTCACACAGAATCAGATAATAGAAGATGTGTGATGCAGTACTGAAAAAGAAAGCATGGTAATTTGTTTTTTTTTTTTAATATCGGATATCACAGCCGATTTCTCCGTGATATCGGTAATATCGGCCGATATTTACCTATTTTACAACTGGCCGAAATATCGGCCTGAATAACGTAACGGCCACACTCAAATCCGATACATATCGGCCGAAACGTTACGTAACGGCCAATATTTTGAACCATGGTACCAATCGCCCGAACCCTTGTCAAGGTGTGAAGTACCAACTTCAGTGAAAATGAAGATCTCTACTACTTTAATAGTTATGTACCTGCATAACTATGCTAGATATATGCTCAATTACTACAGGTGTTGCACACAGTTACGTGAATGTAGGACTTGGCTAGTCCTCGAAAAATTTTCATGCTTTTGGCCTAAAATTAAGCACTTCCCCGTATTTTGTCGAGTGCCAAGTGCCCGTACCATTGTCAAGGTCTCAGGTACCAGGTGCCCAAGCTTGCCAAGGTGTCAAGTGTACAACATGTTCTCGAGAGAAAAAGAACGGTCCAAAGAATGTGGTGCTTAACCAAAACATCATTTGCCATGAATTCCCCCACGCTCGAACCTCATTCAATCGCCAAAAAATATTTAAAACATGCCCCCAACCAAGATAAGTCTACTACGGATATGCTTGTTCCTTCCACCCCTCTATTTTTCCTTTTTTTTTTCTTATAAACATTAGTAGGCTCTGACTAAACTCCAATTAAGAGGAGAGACAGACTACGAAACAAAAATAGATTTAAATGTGAGAATTGGAGAACATGGAACGCAGAGGACCCAGTCATCAGGCTCAAAATACAATGGCACGAAATCTCACCTTAGTTACCCACACTAATTAACAGAATATAGATGAAGGCTGAAGTCACTAGACCTCTATATCTTTTCTAAAAAAGGGCAGCCCGGTGCATATTTGCGTCCCCACGAGACGAGGGTCCGGGGGTCCTACCACATGACAAGGGTGTATAGAGGGCAAGCATTCCATCATCATTTTTAGACAAGAGGCTGCTCCAAGGACTTGAATCTGTGACCTATAGATCACAAAGCAACACGTTAACCGGCACGCAGGCTCCCCTTTACCTCCATATCTTTTCTAAAGGAAGAGGATGTCAGCACCTTGAAAAGAACTTACAATCCCACTAGTAAACACAACATTCATTATCTTCAAAATCCTGTCATGTAACTCAAGATCAACTATTACGATTAAGCAACAAATCTTCTCTATGGCAGACTGACCACAACAGAGACAGCTGATTTTACAAGAACCACCAATTATTCACCCACTCAAACTATCCTAAGCATCGTTGTACAAGGCCCAAATCTTATGCGAAAAGATGTTCATATTAAAACAGAATCTATCTGAATCGGAACTTCCTCATAAGACCCCCTTCAAACTAGAATGGCTGGTATATTAAGTATACACAAACCTTAAGGTGTCGCACGATTTAGCCTGTTAGTATGCAAGGCGGTCACACAAGAACACCTTTAAAAGGAAACCATGATAGTCAATTAAGACAAAGAGAAAACAAAATTAACAAAGTAGTAACAAGGCCAGTCATTCAAGAATTTAATACCCCTTTATGTAAATATATATTCTAAGCCAGAAGCTGAGGACTAGTTAAAATGTGTCTCCCAGCCACACATAAACAAGTTGTTATAGTCCAATGTGTGATGGAGGGCATCATGGTTTGAGGTGAATTACTTCCTTTCTGATCTTATTTTCTTGTTGCTACCTTTTACATTATAATATTTGTAAGATGCATTCCATAAGAATGAGCTCATTATTATATTCTTTTGGGGAAAAGGTGTTCCTGTATGACATAGATACACGGGAGTTGGAATATAGATGGCTGGTTTTGTGAATCGTTGATATCTGAAGAAATTTCTAAAGGTTTCCCTTTCCTTTTAAAGACCTCCCCAACAATTACTTCTGAAGCTAACACTCCTGGATTCCCATTCCCATCACAGCCAATCTTCGAGACCAATTGCAAAGATGGAATGGCAGTTATTAGCTGTCTAGTTCGTTCGAGGTGGGGAGGGGTGCGGAGAGGTCAGGGGAGTAAGGGAATTTCAGAAATATCACATTATGGAAAACTTCCAAATGTTGTTTCATAGTCGGTCGGTCTGTCCTAGATCACACAAGTCAGGGACGGACATAACACAAATAGTTGAAAGAGACAGCTTACTGTTGTGAGTTTGGGACTATGTATGGACTTGCATGCACGGATGCACCCATAATGAAATTTACCTTCTACTATTTACAAACTACCAAAAAACACCGATGGAGCATTTAAAGCACTAAATGATTGAGCATGCAAATTCAATGGAGCTAGTTTTCAGGAGAGGAGATGACAAAAGTTACTTGCAAAAGTCTGCATAAACTACTCACCAAATATTACTTTGCAAGTAAAGGAGAAGAAAACTGGAAAAGGATGACTCACTTCAAGATTGGAAATTTATAAACTTAAACTCACCAAGTTTATTAATAGCAAAATCAACTTTAGCCACAGGGAAATTCATCATCAATAACGATCCCCTTGGGTCATCGCCAACATCTTCATCTACATCAGGTTCCTACAGAATAGAATAATTAAAAGTAAAACTCAATGAGGTTGAGAATAAAAGAAACTCCTATGAATCCTTTTTAAATTAAGAATTTACTCTTCCAGAAGATGATAAATGTTTCAGCATCTAAACACACAAGGATAATAAGTGAACCTAGATGGAATTGACCGGGAGCTCACTGGTCTATTAAATCTACTGCTCGGAAATTATAAAGCATGCTGACAACATTCACATGAAAGCAACAATCTCATACAGACTCAAGGACCCGAAAAGCACCCTGACCCATCGGCAGGGAAACATAGATCAGCCCTAATCAATGCTAAAATGTTGACAAAGATTACCTCCTTCGGAAGAAAATAAGTATCTGCAGGTGATGTACTAACATGTACATCGTTCTCATCATCAAACAAGCTCCCAAGTGAATCTGATGACATAGATTTTGATACTTGCAGACCCTGTTCCGGCACAAAAGTAAATTCAAATGAGGCAATAGTAACATAGAATCAGTCATGAGGAACACACCATAAAAGATTAAATTTACAAATCAACGTGTACAAACAGTCTTGTCAGCCTAGCAACTTCAGGATATCGAGAAAGCTTGAGGACAGGAAATAAAAGTAACTCCTCCGTTGTTCAAGATACAATTATCCATCACATCTTAGTGATCTAACTGAGTACAATTGTTAAAAGGCAGGAAGTGACTGTTATGGTCTCACGACTCACCATATGATTAAGATGCAGGTTCATACAATTATCTTGGCCTACTACCGATACATTTCAAGATAATTTCAAAACGGTCCAAGAAAAAAGTTTAGATAAAAATCATTTCATAGAATTCCATTCAAAGGACATTTACTTCAAACAAAAGCATAAAGCTAAAAAGCTTCTCATAGCGCTAGGACAAAAAGGGCAGTGGGAAGACAATGTTTTCCCGAATCAAAATGTGTTCCAATTACTGTCAATATTGATCAGTTAATAGTCTTCTTTGATCAAAATGTACATAAAACATAAACCATAGAGATTAAGAATAGATAAATGTTGAAGTATCGTGTGATTCGCGTCTTTCAACACCAACCAGTTATTAAAAGACAACTATCGAGCGCCAACACAAACTGTAATTAGGACGGATAAAATTAATTTAATATTTATAAACCAGATAGAGAAGGCTAGAAGAACATTGTTTCTTATAAGGTGCTGCTTACACAGACCACAAGTCACAACACCTTCCAAGAAGAATAAAATATAGATGCTGAGCATTATCCAGATGACAAAGAACACGATAAAACAGTCAAACTTAACTCAAATGATGTACACGACTATTGCCAAGAAAGAAAAAATTTGCACCATTTATCAAATTCTTGAGCAAGTTTTGATTCAACTTAAATGAACATAAAGCTAAAGCAGTACAGCCTACATGAGGCTCTTGTAAAAATAACCTCTAGAGAGGTCAAATGTAGACATAAGGGTGTACTAACAGTCTAACACGTCCATTCGATTGCACCATCTTTGCCTTCGCCCTTAATAACATGTCTTGAAATCCAAGTTACAGCGTTATAATGTGAAAACAACTGTTGTACAACAAACCTGCTCCAAATTACGCTTTTCAACAACTCGAACAGAGTTTTTGCAGTCCTGGATCTCATTGAGCGGTGGACCCAAGTCACTCAAAGAATCTGATGATCCAGAATTAGGCTGTTCGAGGACCTACACAGCCACAAGACTTTGTTAAGAATTCCCTCATTGTAGATATAAGAATCTTGGATCATCTTTAATACCTGGGCTATATTAAATACCTCCCAATTATTAGGAGTTTTTGAGGAATTTGACGTAGTTCAAGCTTACAAGTTTCTCCTAAATTTTTCACAAAAAATTGACATACTTCTTCACTCAAACTAAGACAGACTCGAATAGATAAAGCATAACAATCTTTATCATGGGTCTTTCACATAGTATCTCAACAGATCCATCAACATATAGTCATATAGAGTCCTACCTAAGAGAATCAAAGCTAAACGAAGTTACTTACTGAATATTCAAAGAGAGTGTCCAACAGCAAGTCAGCATCTCCCTCCCCTGTGATTTCCAAATATATTACCGCCACATTTGTATTTAAGTTGACAGGTTGCAGTACAACACCAAAATAAAATTCAAAGAACCAGCACCGCGCATACCCTTCTCTTTAATTACTTTGTCTATAAGAAAAGGTGAAAAACCCATCCCAATGAAGGATGACCTCAGATTGGTTCCTGATGAGCTGGCAACATTATCCTGAAACCATAGTCATCAAGATAAATAAAGGTTAGTTTCTCTCAAGATAAACCTTCTGACCTGCTGAAAAGCAGTTGAAAACTAGCAAGCTCTATTCCAACCAAAATTAAGCACACTCTAGAGCCTACACTAGACCAGAACATGGTGTCACCAATGCACATGCATTCACGATGAACTGTCATCAGCAGACACTAACTGATCAATGCAGAATATACAAAGTGAGTTGTTTCATGAAAATTTTGGTGCACCATCTCTTCATTGACTATTTTTTTTGTTTTGTATGTGAGAGATCATAAAGCAGCCCCAACCACTCCCCCACCACCACTCCCTCAAAAAAAAGAAAGGCAAAGAACAATGGTGGATATTATAATCCATTTATACCAGAGCACAAATAGACACATAACACAAGGAATCAAAACAAAGACGGCCTGCATGAATGGAAAGTCATTCTGAAATTACTAGATGAGGGGAGTATCCAAACAGCAAACATCATGCGACTGAAAGATTATATAATGTACTAAACTACATTGCCACCAAAGACAGGAGGTATACTTCATCAATAGACAACAATTGTGCCTCTTTCTAGTATCACTCAAACAAATTAGAGCGTTAAACAGGCAGGATTGCAGGAATTTGTCAGGGAAGAATAACTTAGCAGAAGAGTTGTTGAGCTAAAATGCAATTACGGTAAAAGAATATTGACACTCATCACATACCCCAATATGCCTTGACCCAAATCTAGATCCCTCAACCTTGTGCATGATTTGTAATTCATCTTCGTCATCAGACAAACTCTCCGTATCTGAGATGTTTAAAACTCTAGGCTGCAAGGATGAAAAGCAAAATGTATTGAAATTCAACAGAACTTGTTTCAAAAACAAGTGGTGGTTTAGAGAAAACATACCATAGTGAGATGGAACAGCAGCAACTGGGAAGATTTACTATTCAAAAGACATAATCAAGAGTGCAAAGGGGTAGTTTACTGAGCATTGAGCAAACCTAAAATCAATGACAAAGCAATGATCAGTGGAAATTAAGAAACCAAGAGCAGCATATAAGACTCATCATCAAGGACATATCCTCATAGAGTCACAGCACATCACACTTAGAGTTAGAGCATGCTTGGTTGAATATCATCACAAATGTAACTTGTTTGGGAGCCATACGATGAGAAATGAAAGGAGCATAAGAAAGTGTTTTGTGTTGAGTACAACTGGATATCTCTAGTATGTGATAGTGGATGCATAGGCACATAGGTCGAACTTGAAAAATTGAAATCATATCAATTAATGTAATCGGTTAAACTACAATTGTCCTCCCTCTGCCTCCCTCTCTCGCTCTCTCTCTCTCTCTCCCCCACCACTTTATCTTTAAAAAAAAATTGTATCCCACTATACCGCAGTTGTGATTACACCCAACGAAGAATACCTACGGATGACAGTCTCACCCAGCCAAAACTAAAATCGGTGGGATATGGGCGATGAGTTCCATATTAAATTAGGGTAGGATTTGTATACGGGTGAATTTAGGGTGAGATATATGGCAGGAACAATACGGCAATGAGTATGGAAGGAACGCTCAAAAGCATATAAATAATCAAGTACAGTAGTGAAGAGGTTCAGGGTGCAACCGTCAGCAATCATAAGGTTAAAAACCTATCACTAATATCTCGGAAAATGTAACCAGAATATTCATGTCTCAAATAGCCTGATAAATAGGTGACAAGTTTTTTGGCCTATTGGTATCTAAGTTTGAAATATTGATGACTGTCGTAGAGAAATCTGTAAGCAACGGTTAAACCCAAAATTGCATCTAGTAAAATTGCCAATATACAAATACAAGACTCCTTCAAAATGACACCAGAATTAACGCGCGCGCGTGTTACAGGGGGAAGATGTCCCCTGTAATTATGATATAGAAATGGAGGATTTGCAACAGATTTGTACATTCAAAGATTGATTGTTTATTGATGAATGATCAAAGATCAAGATTACAAGGATATTCCAATGTAAGGAGTAAACTAAACTCGACTTAGATTGGACAGGAGAAGGAGGAGCAAGCTCAACTCTCAAACTCTGAGATTACAGGAACAATTTTTGACAAAACTGATTGAATTGTTTCATTGAATTACAATGACACGACTACTGCTATTTATATATAACCAACTAATGTATTTTCCTACCATAACAGTGCGCACATACTTTGATTGGATTAAGATGAAGATGGCTCAATAAAAGTCTAAAAGTAACCTCACCCCCATTTGCTGAAGTGCACACTAAAGGTGTGTTTGGTTCATCATTTTTGAGGGGATTGGAAACGCATTCGATTACCACTCCATTACATTGTGTTTGTTTTCATATTTTTTGTTTTCTAATCCTTTTCCACTCCCTTTCCAATCCCTCAAAATGAAACCAACCTAAAACCTAAGGTAACAATTTTAAACTCCCCCTACTAATGGATTGATACATCTTTTTAATGGAACCAAACAATTTTAATAAGGAATGATACTTGTATCTATTCCACTCCATTTCCGTATCCAATCCATTTCCATTCCAATTTTATGAACCAAACGCACCCTAACATTCTAGCAGTTACGAAGACTGGTGATAACCTCAACACCAAAATCACTGTTAACAAAAACAGGCCAAAGTGGATAAACGCAAGTTTGACCAACATTAACCTAGAAAATCATCAACTAAATGAAGCATGTCGGGGCCAAAACACACTCTACAAGGAAACAGTCGAATACCCACTATGGGGATATGAGGATTTGAATCCGCGACAACCCGAGGCGGTTTAGTTTCCTAACCATTAAGCCAACATTGATCCTCGTCAATTCCCCATTATTCCACAGGGTCAAAAGCCACCGAAACACTCAATTTTTAGCATTCTTGATAATCATACAGAAGCAAAACGAATAAAATGGAGTCCTATAAAACAAAAACAATACCATTTAAGCTATGTATATCATCTGCATGCACAAATTGAATTAATAACAAGCCAAAAACCATGCTGAGTAAAAGAACCCAGAATGCAAAAAAACAACGCGACTTCAATTAAAATTAAAAATCAAATCAAACAGTAAGCAAAGATTAAGAAGGCTCACCTTAATCATACTCTAATTAGGATGAGAGAGAGACAGATACAGAAAAACTCAGCCACTGCCCGAAACCCATTTGGGTTTGGGGAACGGAGGAGTATGACAGACCAATGAGAGAGAAAGGGGGGGGAGACAAAGGCTGACTGATGAAAAGTGAGTCAGTGTGCTCAACTGCAACACAGAGGAGAGAGAGAAAGGAAAGGAAAGAGAGAGAGGGGGGCCAAATTGGTCAATGCCTTTGAGTCATCGGTTACTTCGTCATGTGTGTGAATATATGCTCCCTTTGTCCTCTCATAGTGTCTATCTGGGGGAGGTGCTGCCGTCGAAACGACTATGTTCGGTAAAACTAATGAAATCTTTTACGATGGCATAAAAAGTAGCTGCAGTTAATGAATTCTGGTACACTGATTCTAAGGTAGGGTGAAACGTATTGGTATCCTCTAAATTTGAAAATAACTTTATTTGAATTTATTAAATCATCTAATATTATGTTAAGAGAACGACCATTAGCACTCAACTTGTCTTCCACTCTTTCCAGCACTCCCACTACAATTAGTATATCTTTCCAACCTTGATATCTCTCCTCCGACCACCTCTCATACCGTGTTTCCGCTGAAAACCACATAGCTCCCCTACCCCCTACTTCATCTTCCTAATAAAAAGAGATAGAGGCCAAGATGAGGTGTGCACATTTACTCAACATAATCTATAAGATCCACCAACCGATATTACCCCGACCCAATGACACTCAATATCCGAGGTTTTTCGTCTCAAATTGTAATTCCACAATCTGCCCGTCACGAGTAATGACAAAATATAACTATTATCAACTTTTTTTTTTCCTTAAGACTAGAACTTACAAATTTTCAAATAAAACTTTATAGTGTATTTATAATGTGGTTCCCCACAATTTTTCCTTGCATTTATTTAATTTTGAAATTTTTTTAAAAAAAATATATTTTTTATTTTATGTGTATTATTGATATATTATTTATAAATAATAAATTACAAGAAGTTGGTTGGGAGTCGCGAAACAATTTGAGCCCCCATATCATTGGCTATAGAAAAACCAATACGAGTGATAATATGTGATGCAACCTGCGCATCAATGTCCCGCATTCTCGAGTACCGTTGAATGCATTGTAGCAGAAACGGCACCTGACTCCAATTCTCCTAACGAAGAGAAGGAGAAAGGGAGGAAGGCATAACCCAAAGAAGCGCACCGAACATCATTTACGATGAGCCGCAACACGCACAACCCCGCCCGGCTCAAAACTGACCAAGCCAGACTAAGTTACGGGCGATGAACCAGTCAAATCGACACACACGTCACGCCCACCATCCCACGAATATAATAGCACATCCGCCGGACGAAGAGGTCTGCCATCAGTGCCGACAAGCCCAATATCCACCTCCTTGCTTGTTGAAATCCCGGACCGATATTAGACGTCTACCAAGGTGTCGCGAACAGCATTGTGATGCCCACAACCCCTGGACACGAAACTGCATGGTCCCCAAAAATATCCCCAACGAAAGTCCTACAAGAAGCAGAACACGGTTTGTCCAAAGAGAACAATGGGATCCCCAAACGATACACAGGTGATGCACACCCAAACACCATTGATACATCTAGGACTAATTTTTATGTGTTTTAGAGTTTTGTGAAAACGGAAATTACAGAAAAATGAAAATGGGATATGATATTGTAAACCAAAGTACAATGGGATGAACTTTAGCTAACAATAAATGATCTAAATGGTTATGAACTATAGGGACAGCATTCATAAACACATAGACACTACAAGGAAGATTGGACCACCACAAATGCTCCTAGATACGTTTGCTACTGTTTTTGCATCCAAAGAAAACAAGAGTAAACTCTCACTATTTTGTATTATCAAAGTCTAATTATTACAAGGGTTATGAGGCCTTATTTATAGGGACAAAATAAGTCTACAAGCTGTGACAATAATGTAAAGAAACTAGTAAAATAAGCTAATAAAAATGCATAAATTAATACAAGATAAAAGATGATAACTAGTTGCTCTGAAATGGAGCCCTAGGGTCTGGTTTGTGCTGATTATTGTTGCCAATTAATCTTCTCTTTTCAGCCCCTTTTCATAAATTAATATTAGCTAATTTCTTCCTTTCTAAGGCTGAGAATGGACGTGGTTCATAAGTGAAGGAAGGCTGCTGCAAGTTGATAAGTACTTTATAAAAAGCAAACCCTCCCTTAAGGGTTTTCTCATTCATTTGCTTATCACCTATTCAGCTGCTAGGTTTGCTTTGTAGGATGACTTATCTATTTATATATATGAACTTCCCTTTTTGATTGAATAGATTCCCAGCTCAATAGTAGTTCGAATTTGAGCCCCAAAACAACACCAAGCTTCAGCCCATAAACAGAGTCGCCTCAGCAATATCCACAGTTCGGAATCGTCTATAACCTTCGATATACTAATCAGATGAAGCTATAAATTATGTCATTGGATAGGCAGCTTTCTAAACTTGAATATAAACACAAAATTTGCCCAATTCCGTTATCTCTAGAGGGAGATATCATTCCTCAAACTTCAGACCTGAAAACTGACGTTCTTCATTGCATCCTCCCTAACAACCTGCTTAAATATTAAACTGCAACTTCTTGAGACATATTTTTGTCCTAATTCCAAAACCATGTTTTATTTTGATCTCTTAGCTTTCCGAAAAGGTATGGCACACAAAAATTGAGCTTCGTTTGAACCCTCAAAGGAACTGTCAAAATAGAGTGCGCAAACCTGAATTTCCCGAACCCTCAAAATTGCTCTGTTTCGAACTTGGAATTTGTTCGCACCTTGATTCTGCATCAACAGGACACAACGATAAGTCCAGTTATTCATTGTTATTATTTTATTATAAAAACTAGTTTTTGCACCCGTGTAATCACGGGTCTGTGTTTGTAATTTGTTTGGCGGGCAAATCTCAAAATGTCTTTATGAATGCACAACTTACGATCATTTTCACTCTTTTCTCTTAATAATTTTCTAAATGTAAATGTACAATTTTTACGTCTAGCAAACGAACCCAAAAGTAAATAAAAATGTTGGTTCTTCACCTAATAATTGATCCAAAAC
>JBBYHQ010000010.1:10225063-10249281 GCA_038382645.1 Spergularia azorica | reverse complement strand
GTTCATGTAAAGTAGAGCGTGAGATGGGGAATAAAGTGAGTAGGAGGCGGGTGCGACTACCGGTTAGATAATTTGATGGGTGTAAAGGGTTCGGTTAGGGAGGTCATGTAAGAAATCGACGAGGAATGGGTCAACTAAAAAATTTGACCATGGGTGAGAAGATGTCTTCTAAAATTTTGTTGGATGTTGGGTGTTGATGATTATGAATAGGGATGGAAGTGGTGGGTGTTAGATAGGGAAGCGGATAGGGTGATTATTGTCGATTGTTGGTTTGCGTAGACGATTTAATGCATGGGAAGTTGAGGTCGCATAAGAAACTTGGCGCAGGAGCAGGGAGCCGCCTAAAAAAGTTGATAAAAGTTGTCGAATACATACAAGAGTCGACGAGTGGTTATTGAGGGGTGGAGCAGACTCATTAGGTTGTCCGTTGGTATGAGGTCGGACTTCTCAAACGGCACCTAAATTCTTATTTTTGAACATGATTTTTAAGTTAAAATTTTTTAAGAAGGTGTTTTGGCAATGTTATTCTAAAATAAAAAATTTACCCAAATCATATGATTGGCAATACTAAGCATTATTCGAGAATTTGGATTTCTTAATTTGAAGCAAAATTGCCATGTGCACACCAAATACAACCCCCGAACCGCATTCTACTTTACCAAACGCTAAAAATGGTTACCAAAAATTTCAAGTTACAGTTTTCAAACGATATATAAAATGGTTTTGTTTTAAATATTTTCGTAGCAATTTTATATTACATGACATATATAATTATATGTAGAAAAACATTTGTAATTCCCGTGCATTTGCACGGGTCAAAAAACTAGTAATTACCTATTGGGACTCAGTAAGAGATTATAAGTTCTCAATTTTGTAAAATGAGGTTTATAATGAAAATACGTGCCTACACAAGTTAAATAAAATGCAAGTAATACAAAATCCTATATAAAAGTTTAGATATTCAACGGGTTCAATTTTATCATCATGATTCGACATCATTATTAAGAGACCCGTACTCATAACTTCCCTTATATATGATATTATCACATGAAATGTTGCTTGGTCAAAATACTTATTTTATTTTAATAGCAACACACTTTTTTATTATGGATTCGACGAATGTGTTTGCAAAAACTCATTAAAACCATCCACTACTAAATGCAATCAAATCATATAATTAGTCAAGAATATAATAAAGACATATTTGAATATTAAAGAGGTCCTAACTTGGAACAAAGCAATGATAGCAAAGTGGTTATGGAAAGATCCAAACTGAAAATCAAGGTGCCTAGAATTGTTGGACAAAGGAGTACAAATTGAAAGAGAGAAATATCTGTCAGGTACGCATGAAAACAGGTGATGCTGAAACTTGGAAGGACATTCTCATTGTCAGGGATGAAATTCTGTCAAAGACTGGTAATGATGAAGTTGCTGCAGAACTCTTACAGGGTTGGTAAAGAAATAGAAGATATAATGCTGCAAAAAGCTATCATGACTTCAGGAAGAAGTACCAGGAAAACAAATGGTATAAAGTGGTGGGGAAGACAATCAATCTGCCAAAGCACAGCTTTGTCACTACTCTAGCCATTCAAAAATCTTTGGCAACAGTGGACAATATCTGTGCAAGGGGCATGATTTTGGTTTTTAAGTGCTGCTTGTGTAAGGAGAAAGCTAAAGATCATAGGCACTTATTTTTTTACCGCTCTTTTGGGGATAGAGTCTGGGGAGGCATGCTGAAGTGGCTGGAAATAATGAGGCAGCCAAAATGCTCGGAAAATGAAGTGAAATGGCTAACCCATAGGAAGCATAAAAGACACTGGAAACGCCATTGGAAGGTCTATAGTCTGATACCAACATCTATATGATATGGTAGGAGAGGAACTCTAGGCTCTTTGGAGGATTAGAACATGATGAAGTTTGGATTGTAAGGAATGTAAAAAACATTGTTATCATAAGGGTCTATACTTGGCTTAAGAATTGCAATAGTTAGTGAGCTTAAAGTCGCGATTATCTACCAAAAATAAACCTAAATCCTAACAACAGTAGTAGGGAAGTAGGGATCGTATCCTTAGGGAAATTGGTTCTCAAATGCGATGAATTAAGGTGCTTAAGTAACGATTGATGGGGGATTTGAATTATTGATTATCAAACTAAGTGGAAGTAACAAGCGCGAACTATGAATGTACTTCAGGGATAAAACGGATCTTGATCAACTAATTCCCACAACGCACTAAATAATCGGTCCTAGTTGTCACTATTCCTCTATCAATTCAATTACTCTATCGTGGAAACAGAATTCCCAAATCTCTCCTTAATAGTAGCTAAAAGGCTTGATCAACACTACCCGATAATCCTAACTATCAAATAACCTAAGCGCAGGATTAGATTCAATTCGATAATAACAATAGAAAATAGAGAGATATCGATAGAGACATGTAATACAAACGCATGTTTCGTATTTAACACGTGAGTCAAATCTTTGCCCTAATTCACTAACGATGATTACATACAAATCAATGAATTGGGGATTGCTACAATGTAAAAATCAATCAAACAATGGATTCCTTTGATCAACTAAAACTAGCAAACAATCAATCTAAGCAATAAACTAGTTGTGCACCTAGCAATCACTAAAGACAATCGTATGAATTAAGAACCAAAGATAAGACTATATTTGAAAACAATAAAAGGAATAGATCAAACTCACGATATTGTGAATGCGATGCTTCGATTAATCGATCATGAAAATAGAAGATTAGCTCCTCATACAATCCATGGAAAACCCCTTGTTTTTCTTCTAGAAGTCTGAATTAATAAACCTAAAGTCGGGGTCTTTTTATATATAGAGTCTAGGAAAACGTAAAATAGAAAAATACGAAATTAGGAAAACACTGCAATCGCGGTCCGCCAAGCTCTTTATTGCGGCCCGCAAAGCCTCACGAAATCTCTCTGAACTTCACTTTTCTTGATTCGTCTAGCGCTCCGCCAAGCTTCCAGCGTGGCTCGCCAAATGTCTCTGGAGACGTTTCTCAATAGCGCCTCAAGTGTTCGTATCCAAAATGTGCTTAAAACGACCAAAATTATATAAAACTTAAGAACCGATACTGAACACCAATAGCGAGTATAATACATCATTTGAAACGTTAAAATACAATAAAAACCATCAATTCGATGCGTACGAAATTGGCATATCAAACTCCCCCATGCTTAGACCTTTGCTCGTCCTCGAGCAACCTAACTCTCCCAAAGATTTCTCCAAGGTCTATTGACAGTTAGCACAGGCGAAGTTCATCTAAAAACCTATCTCCTCTACTCCAAACAAAGGACCATGAGTCTTCATCTTTATGGTAAAGTCTGTCACAGATGTAATCTCACGCAACAGACCAAACCATCGTATATCATCACGCCGCAACATAGCCAAGAAGCAAGGGAGACTAAAATATCCTTATTCACTCCCAAGCTAGCTCACCTCCAACTTCCTCATCAGCCATAGTCCGGAATAGCACTGTCGGAGCCACAACTACCTCTGATTCAACACCAACGCCAGTTATATCTTCAAACGTACCGAGGATTTCCTAGCTTAAACACACACTTACTGAATGTGTCGTAGATGTCCTTGTCCTTGTCAAATCTACGAGTCTTCTTCAATGTTTCGGGACATGGTGGGATCAGCTCGTAGACTGAAAACTCAGGTGGAATATAGGGAGCATCAATATCTATCTCCCCCTCCTTCAAATTGGCCGTCTCCGTCGCGGCCGAAGAAGAAAAATAGAAAACCGGGTTGGCAGAAGGTCGCGGGCCGCCGTGGCCACTCCGCGGTCCGCCAAGTTCTTGCCACGGGCCACGAAAAGTTTTTGTTCTCCGACTTTAGTCTGCTGTGGCGCCCCGCTCCACATCTTGGCCGGGTGCCAAAAGATGCTGATCCTCCTCGTCAAATTCATCGAGAATTACATCTTTGGGGACTCTAGACCTCACAATCTCCTTTTTCTCCAAAACCTTTCCACTACGCAATGCAATGGCACTCACATTATTCCGGGGTTTCACTTCCGTTAGGGATGGAAGTTTCCCGGAGTTTTGAGACTCCAATCGAGAAATGGCACTCGACATTTGACCCATTTGGGTCTCCAAATTCTAGATGCTAGATTGCATGGTGGATTGCAAAAGTGGTGACATTCTGAGTGAGGGCCTTAATCATGTCCTCAGCAGACATGGATGAAGAAGTAGTACCTTGCCCTTGAAAAGAGTTGTTATCTTGTTGATTCTGGGAACGGTTGTTGGATTGATAACCAAAGTTACCTTAATTGAATTGACGGTTCCGTTGTTTAAATTGCGGATTAGAGTACCTATTGTTGTGGCCATACTGCTGATCACCTTATTGATTATTATAACAAAAATTAGGATGATCTCTCCACCCAGGATTATATGTGTTAGAATATGAATCATACTTCCGTTGAGGGGGTCCAGGAAAGCCAGCAGCATTAACCTCGTCAACATTATCATCAAAAAGTGTAGGGCACGAATCGGTGGGGTGCCCAATACCATGACAAATTCCGCACACTCTAGCCATTTGACCTTGTTATTGAGACATGAAAGTTTTCATCAACGTAGTCAACTCCGCAATAGAATCATTCTGAGATGAAGTAGCCGCGTACACCTTTCTAGAGGAGGTCTTCTTGTAGCTCTCAGAATTTTCAGCCAAACTAGAAAGTAGCGCCCTAGCTTGAGCCAGGGTTTGTTCATCCATTCACCACCACTAGTAGCTGTCACATATCTCTTATTCTCTTCTCGCAACCCATTGTAAAAGTAGAGGATGAGATCTTTCTCCTCATATCCATGGTACGGACAACTAGCACACAACTGCTTGAAACGTTCCCAATAGGCATGTATGTTCTCTTCATCAGTTTGCTCCACATTGCTAATAGCCTTCTTGAGATTGGAAGATGGGTGGCGGGAGAATAATTCTCTGGGAAGAATTGTTTCATCTTGGACCATTTAGTGACACTACCCTCAAGTAGTGTGTACAACCAATTCTTAGCCTTATTCTTTATAGTGAAAGGAAAGACTCTCAGCAATAGGTTCTCCAACTTCACACCTCTCGGTTTCATCCCACTGCATATGTAGTAGAACTCAGTGAGATGACGGTTCGAATCCTCTCCTTTCACCCATGGAATGAAGGAACATGGTGTAGCAAAGTACCCTTAATAATCTCTAGACTCTCCTCTTCCTGACCAGCCGCAGGAGTTGGAAATTTAATACACAATGGTTGAGTCGTAAGATCAGGGGTTGTGAGCTCCCTCAATATTTGAGTGGATATCGGAGCCTCAACTTTGATTTCCTCCAAATCTATATCAAATAGAAGCTCTCGAAAATTATCACGAATCTTCTTCCACAAACGCCACAAAGTTCTCTCAATTTCTGAATCAAAAGAACTAGAGATTAATTAGTAGCACGGGTGGTGACTATAAGCCGCGGCCACCACAAGAGAGATGACTCCTATAAATAAATCCAAGAATCAAGACAAGCACAAATATTCACAGCAAAAACAAAAACCAAGTCCCAGGCAACGACGCCAAAATTTGGTGAGACTAAAGTCGCGATTATCTACCAAAAATAAACCTAAATCCTAACAACAGTAGTACAGAAGTAGGGATCGTATCCTCAGGGAAATGGGTTGTCAAATGCAATGAATTAAGTTGCTTAAGTAACGATTGATAGGGGATTTTAATTATTGATTATCAAACTAAGTGGAAGTAACAAGCGTGAACTATGAATGTAATTCAGGGATAAAACGGATCATGATCAACTAATTCCCACAACACACTAACTAATCGGTCCTAGTTGTCACTATTCCTCTATCAATTCGATTACTCTATTAAATCTCTCCTTAATAGTAGCTAAAAGGCATGATCACCACTACCAAATAACCCTAACTATCAAATAACCTAAATGCACGATTAGATTCAATTCGATAATAGCAATAGAAATTAGAGAGATATCGATAGAGACATGTAATACTAACACACGGTTCATATTTAACATGTGAGTCAAATCTTTTCCCTAATTTACTACGATGATTACATACAAATCAATGAATTAGGGATTGCCACAATGTAAAAATCAATCAAACCATGAATTTCTTTGATCAATTAAAACTAGTAAACAATCAATCTAAGAAATAAACTAGTTGCGTACCTAGCAATCACTAAAGACGATCGTATGAAATAAGAACCAAAGATATGACTATAATTGAAAACAATAAAAGGAATAGATCAAACTCACGATATTGTCAATGCGATGCTTCGATTAATCGATCATGTAGATAGAAGATTAGCTCCTCATACAATCCATGGAAAACCCCTTGTTTTTCTTCTAGAAGTCTTAATTAATAAACCTAAAGTCGGGGTCATTTTATTTATAGAGTCTAGGAAAACGTAAAATAGAAAAATACGAAATTACGAAAACACGGCGGCCCGCGAAGCCTCACCGCGGCCCGCCAAGATCATCACCCCGGACCCCGAAATCTCTCTGAACTTCACTTTTCTTGATTCATCTGGCGCTCAGCCAAGCTTACAGCGCGGCTCGCCAAATGTCTCTGGAGATGCTTCTCAATAGCATCTCAAGTGTGCGCATCCAAAATGTGCTTAAAACGACCAAAATTACATAAAACTTAAGAATTGATACTCAACACCAATCGTGAGTATAATACATCATTTGGAATGTTAAAATACAATTAAAACCATCAATTTGATGCGTACAACATGGGCAGATCAATAGTAAAGAGGTAGCTGATAGTCTAAACTCTTAGTTTGAAGCTACTTTGTGGCTTGTTTGAACTCTAGTGGTGTCCCTTTGTAAGGTTTCTTTCCTTTTTATTCCGTCATGGATGAATAAAAAGTCTACAATCTTACAAAAAAAAAAAGGCATATCTATTCGGTACACTAAAAATGTAGGATAAAGGTACACGTTTGGTAAGAATTCTATTGTGCCCCCATGGTACAATGAGCATGGTGGCCCGCGTCCAATTTTTTGGATTGAACTTGGTCATTACTTATGTACAATTTGGTCATTCCTTTATAGACATTCCTTGTAAAGAACTTGGTCATTCCTTGTATCAACTTGGTCATTCCTTATTCAAAACTTGGTCATTCCTTGTATAAAAGTTTGTCATTACTTTTATAAAACTTGATCATTACTTGTATATAACTTGGTCATTTCTTTAGATGCCTATATCATTCTTTTTACATGACTTGATCTTTCCTTTACTTAGGTCTACGTCATTATTTGTATAGAACTTGGTCATTACTTGTATTAAGTTGGCCAATATTAAGTAAAATTTAATAATTATTAAATTAAATTAGAGCATTATCAAATCAAAATAGATGATTTGATTGTTATATAGAGAGGGAAAAAAAACATAGTTTCTCACTCCTTCCCCCATCCCCCACGCCATCCCCACCCCACCCCACCCCACTACCACTACCAGCACCACAACCCTCGCCGCCCTCAAATGAAAAATTCGAGGAGAGAGAAATTTAAGTAGAATGAGAAAACGAAGTAGGAGGACGAAATTGGGTGTCGCGGGAGTAGGGGGATGGTCGCCGGAGGACGGCAACTCCGGTGGTGGGTCGACGGGGCCTTGGGTGGTGGTTGGTGATGGCGGCGGTGGTGGCTGGTGGGTTAGAGAGATGGTTGTTGTGTAGGGGGGTGGTGAAGGGAAGAAGAGAGAATGAGTTTGTGGTTAGTTGTGTTATTATTGGTTTTTGTTCAAATTAATTTTTTTTTTGAAATAAATGAAAATTCATTAATATTGTCGTCAAACGGCACTTACATCAAGAATTATAACGATACAAATATCATCAAATAAATCTAATTGACACAATTCTTCCCTAATTAACAAAATTGATTCCATGAACGGCGATGCGTCTTTCATCGGCATCGGAGATCTATGTAACTCGAAGAAGAAAAGGCAACCAGAGTAGTTAATGGTATTTGATCCCAAATTCAGCATCCACCGCAACGTCATGACAAGATTAATGAACATCAGATCCTTGTAGAAATCTCGAATCTCAGTTTAAACGCACCTATATGGTGGTAGAGATACCCTCTCGATGAGGTAGAAACGAGTTATTATTGATAATAACTAGCGATAACTAATTAATTAGAGTGAATAATAAGAAAATTGGGGTTTACCAGCGTCAAATTGATGGCTGGTAGCCCCTAGATTAGATTTAGAAGATAGGGTTTTTTAGAGAGAAGGAGGAGGAGAAGAGGGTCATGAATATATTTATATTTTTTGGTATAAAGGAGTAGATAATACTGCGAAGTGAGAATATGAGGATCCGAACCTAAGACAAGTTCACATTAATTTGTAATTGGGTCATCGTAATATGTTTATGGATTTCAGTTTAAGGCTTTAAAGTGACTTGAGGTACCATACTCATGGTACCATATGAGTACCATAGACTTGTTGCTTGATGAAATATGTTTGGTAGGTGAGTTAGGTAATATTTGAAAATTAGTTTTGAACATTCATTAGTCTCAACTAATAAAAGATAACCAATGGTATGCAATTAGAATCGTCATTCCTTTATGGAAAGTCACTTATATATAACCATGTATGGAATGTCCATTTATATTCTTTACCATAAAAGACATTTTAAATAATTTTTTTTTAAATGAAAATTTAAGATACATGCCACGTGGCATGACAGATGGCCTAACTGAAGGCAATAAACGTGGTCGTTGTCTGTAACACAACTTTTAATATATAGTATAAGATAATATTATATGAAAATGAGTTCGCAATGCATTGACTGGGGAATGTCATGATCACTCTCTTTAGGGAAAATGTCCATAAACATTCAATCTTTTATTGCGAAAATGAGAAGTGTTGCAATTAATGCTTAAGTCCCTATTTGATAGGACGTAATAAAAGCTCAAAGTCATTCAAATCATATCAGATTCATTCAAATCAGAGTAGAGCAGATCAGATCAGATCAGATTAGGAGCAATCAAATCAGATCAGATCAAAATTATTTAAATCAAATTAGATCAGGAGCAATCAAATCATATGAGTCAGATCAAAAAGATGAAAACCTATCAAACATGGCCTAAATTAAATGATTAATTTTTTTGTCAATAACCAATAAGAGATGGTGTGTTTTTAGACATAGGCGAAACTGGGCCATTACCGCCTCGACTTTTGAGAGTTATATAAAATATTGCTATGAAACATCATTAAAGTGTGTTTACTCTAGTGGTGATGTAGGCAAAATCTTTGTCGATCGCCGGATCGAATACTAGCCACCCTATTAATGCTCCCATGACCACAAGGAGTATGGTCGTCGTTCTTTTTCTTCTCACTCTAGAGGAGAGTGACCATAATATTCCTCGTGTTGACTTGACAATAATTAGACATGATTTTTATTGTGTTACACACAATTTTCAAATGTCATGTGAGTATTTATTCTTTGGCTTTGGGGTATAATGGAATGAGCCAAAATGACTCATAAAACTGGTCGTGCTTCTTATTATGTGAAATAGCAATCATTTGGTGCGATTGTCGAAACAATTATCATTTTGGGTCATCCGCGCAGTCCATTCCAAGCCGCTTTACCGAGTTTACGAGGTGAAGGGAGACCTCTTTATGTTTCAATAGGGGTAAAACTTGCGTGCAATTCATAGGGGTAAAACTTGCGTGCATTCAACCCCGCTTTATGACTGGAGCCTTTAAGGCATTAAGGTAAAGATGTTGTTGTTGCTGTTGTTGTGATGTTGTTGACTTCTTGTTGTGTAAGCATCCAAGTCAAAATGGTTCGAACTATTAGATGCTAGTCACTTGGGTGTAATAAGAACGCTCCGAGGTCTTGGCTTTGTCTTTCTAGAGTCGGAATTAAAAAAATTGTGAAATTCCAGCTTGTACCCCCGTAGTTTCGACTTTTCCAGGTTATACCCATTCGTGTTTTACAATTCCAGTTTGTACCCCTGAAATATACATTTTGTCCACAATATGACCAAACTATCATATTGCCGTTAGTGAGCTGTTAAATTTGGATGTTTCATCTAAAAGGTTAAAGAATTTTCCTACTTGTACCCCTATGGTTTCACTATTTTTCGGAATATACCCATTAGTTATATGTATTATTTTATTTACAAATTCTTTGTGTTATATTTCATCATGGCTTCATTATTAACGTCAACATTAGCCACTTTTATTAAAATTATTGTAATCATTTGCTATGTTATATTGTACTTAATAAATTATAACAAAGAAGAATAAGTGTTCTTTTGAGTTTCGAATTTGTTAAATTAATTCATTGAGTTTTTATGTAGTATATGTTAATTGCTATAAAGATATATTAAGTAGCTAAATTCCCTAAAAGGAAAAAAAAAAACAATTACTCATAATTGATTAAAAGATCAAACTAAATACTAAAATTTTTAATTTTTGAGAAACAAGGGAGATTACTGAAAATGGATATATCCCGCAAAATATAAAACCAAAAGGGTATAATGTGAGTTTTTCTTAAATTTTTGGAAGAAGATGTTAAACTTAACGGCTTACTAACGGAAATATGGTACTTTGGTCACATTGTGGACAAAATGAATATTTCAGGGGCAAAAACTGGAATTGTAAAATAAGAATGGATATAACTTGTAAAAGTCGAGTGTACAAGTTGGAATTTCCCAAAAAAATTAAGAACCCACCAAATGCTTAAAGTTTTGCAAGTTAACTCAATTCTCACTTCACAGACTAAACTTGTAGCTCAACCGCGAGGAACTAAACTTCTGTGAGTATCAATTCTACTAATTTCAGTTGCTTTCGTTTTTTTATAATTAAGCAAATTTCATGAGTAACCCATTGACTTAATTACTTGCTGATTCAAATTAATGTTGCTGAAGTAGCTTATAACGAATTTTTCTAATATTTGTGTGTGTCTTTGATGATCGTTACTAATACCCACAAAATGAGTTGAATTGATTTGCTTCTGTTGTTATGATAACCATAGATTTGCACCTTATGTCGAGTTTCAGTCAGTGTCCATAGCTTTGCACCATTGGATGATCAGGTTTTAGATCGACCTTGTTGTAACACATTTTCTGAAGTGGGAGTTTTGGTGGGCATACAGGAGTATCTTTGTTTATCTAGTGCTGTGGTGCAGGGTTCGAGTAGTGCCGAATTTGAGTTCTTATGATGTGGGTTTGCAACAAAGGGTTGTGAAGGGATACAAAGCAACGACTTTGGTTATTGGTAAACTTGGTTAGAAGGGTTACGGTTGAGTCGAATTTCAGCCATTGCTATCGGGACTGAATGTTGAGAGTTGTGGGTTTACAGCTACCCTATCTCTTCTTTTTAGTTTTCTAAGGAAGTTTGTTGGTTTGCAGGATTGTGAAATTGGGAGGTGAATGAGATGGTTATTTGAGAATATGGCTGAGTTATTGAGTGCATAATGTACTAGGAAATGAAAAAGTGGTCTGGGGGCACCCTCATTGTAGTTTTAGCTTTCATTTTGTTAATTCAGTTTACCTACAATGTATTTCAACCAGCAAAGAAAGCAAAACAATCAGCATATGACTTCTTTAGGAACCATGTGAGTCATGATACGGAAGCAAGGGAGACCGGTTCTGTTGCCAAACCTAAGATCAACGAGACAATACAAAGGCCAGAAGAGAAGCCTAGCTTTGTTACAGTTGATGGATTAAGTGACTTGTATAGTTCTGTAAATATTACTAGAGAAGATGGGTATAGCTTTGCGACGTGGACTGAAATGCATCCTGTGCTTTCAAGGTCTGATGCGTTATCCGAAACTGCTAAGGGCGTAAAAGAGGCTTCTGTTGCTTGGAGAGAACTATTATCGGTGATAAAGAGGGAGGAATCCTTAAAGATTGCGACCAATGGTAGCAATGCTATTGTCTCTCAAGATGAAAATTGCCCTTCTACAGTCAGCACCTTTGATAAGCCTGTGAATAGAAGCAGGAACCTTATTGAGCTCCCATGTGGTTTGGTTGAGGATTCTTCTGTTACTTTAATTGGTATTCCTGATGGGAAGAATAGAAGCTTCCAGTTTGAACTTGAGGGGGTTGTATTTGCACATGAGCAAAAGCCTCCAATTATACTGCATTATAGTGTCTACTTGCCCGGAGAAAACAGTACACAAGAACCTGTCGTCGTCCAAAATACATGGAGTACTGAAGCTGGCTGGGGAAAAGAGGAAAGATGTCTTCGGGGAAGAACAACAACCAACATCCTAGGTATGTTATTCTCCTGATTAATAACTGTAGTCGGAATCCAGGAGCTTTAGTTTCTCAACAAAAGTGAATCATGAAATTTTATGATGCCCTGTTCTGCACCCTGTTGCATGATGCATATGATACTGAGAAAATAAAAAAAAAAAAGTTTTTTTTTTCTTTTTTTTTTTTTTTGGAGGGGGGGGGGGGGTCAGAATAACAAAGAAGTTGTGAAGCTGATTGATGCACACTCAAACACCAACAACATATTTATGCTTGAATATGAGTACGGAAATACAATTAAATGCAATAACAGGAACTTAGCTTGCCTAGAATACAGAAAACACCACTTAGGAATACCAAGAACTTGGAATTAGACAATGTTGAGGATACAAAAACACCACCTAGAATTAGCTTCCCGTTGAGATTCTAGTAGTTTATAGTAGTCTTAGTAGATATGATACACTACTAATCTTTCCTAGTAGATCTGATCCACCACACTAATATTCCCTAACGAGGTATATAAAGAAGTCTGTATTCTTCGAGAAGATACACTCTCAAATGTGTGTATTTTTCATTCTCCAAGTCAGAACAAAACTTGTTGTTTAACCTTCCTTCTTGATTAAGATGAATCTATTTTTGGCTATACAAGAACTTTTAGGTGCACCATCACTATAAGCCTCATCCCTTCTGATCTCGAAGCCAATGGCAACCCTCCTTCCAAACTGTTATAATTTGTTGTCAGCATTGTTTTGGCATGTACCTTGCTGTTCTTGAATCTGCATCGATCTCCTCTTCTACAAAAATATTTGACCTCAGGTATTAGAAACTGTGAAATGAAATTTAAGTGAAATGTAAGTGGCACATATGCTCCCACAACTGGAGCTATGGTCCTCATTATAGAATAGCATTTCCTCAATCACGTTATCACTAACTCTGACTTTAAGAATCTATAACTTGCAGCTCACAAAATTGTTAGCAGATCAACCACTTCAGTTTGTAGCTACAGAAGTTAACTTTACCCCTATAAAGGTCACACAAAGTTCTTCCCCGATCAAGAGAAATTCAAATTTTAGTGTTAACAGGTGAGGTCTGACATGTATAATCTGCGAACTGCGCAATTGACTTGAAATGATTAAAACTTTGATTGGTGAACGTATTTAGGTATGAATTTAAAACAAAAATTTAGTTGGCATTCCGAAGTTTCTAATAAAATATCATGCCTTCTCGATCGGACTTCAGAATTATCCCCAGTAACAAAAAACTATTGGACTTTGTGCAGAATTTAGAAAAAAGAGAACCTGAACCCTAAATTCCTGATGTGGTTTCCCTATTAACCACAATCCAAGCTCTCAACCATTAAATATTTATCACCCTTTGCTGCATCATAGGTGGGTCTTTGGCTACCTTGGGTTTCAGTGGCATCTTATCTCCATGGACAGGTGTGAGAAGGTTTAAGTTTGCTGATAGAATATGCTCCAAAGACACCCCCAGGATCAAAGATATCATGTGTACTGTCCTTTTCACAAACCCACAAAGTTTCTTATTTACTACATATTTTACCTTAAATGTTTCAGCATACTAATCAAAGTATTTCTGAGAGCCAGTTGTTTGAGATTTGAAACTCTTCATTCAGCTCACAAGTCTCATCACACAACAAACTCAATAAAAGACAGGCCCTCTTTGTATTAAGACAAATCATGACATACCTTCGCATTTGGATAGAATGAATGATTTGTTAAATAGAGAGCTTGTCGCAATAACTTGTTGGCTGCTTGCTATGCTTCAGGAGTTGCCGTGAAAACATTGAACATGCATCTTGACTTTGTCTTTGATAAGCTTGATCAATTACTCTACCAATATACACTTGGTTTTCATTGTCACAAACGAACTTGAGTTGCTGCAGCTTCAAATCACACCTTATAGAATCACAACCCTTTTTTTTTTTTTTTGAGATCATAAAATCACAACATCTTTCTTTATAGACAAAATATTATCCTTCTTCAACGACATATTCAGATTTTTCATTCACAATTCCTCACTTAGAGGTGGTATGACACAAGTTACAACTCCCTTATGTTGCTCCATTTGCTGCTCATTGGCACTAGAACTACCACGTCTATCAGGCGAAATTTCACCAGAACATCTCGAAGTCTCTGTCGAATACATCTCTACCCTCTCAAAATTAAACTCACGTTATCCTCAAATAAGGTAGCTTAATTTTTATTTTTATTCATTATTTATTATTATTTTAAATCACTTTTGTTCTTTAGATTAGTAGGGAACAAACATTTGACAATTCCATGGAAGGATGAGCAAGATTGACGTGCTCTAATCCCATGTAAAAGTGTAACAATTCATCCATTTATATTTCTTCGTCGCATCCACACTTTAGAAACTCAAAATCTTCTGTATATTCAGAATCACTCTTGTTTCCCTGCGTAAACTGAACCAGTCCATTATAAGCATTATACATATACGATACTGACAAACATTTCCTATAAAACTTGATTCATTTAGCTCCTGTTTGTGGTTTTCCCTTTAAATTCCTCAGTTCTTTCCCTTTAAATTCTTGATCGTGTTTTTCCCTTGAAGTTCCTGATCAACTCTAGTCACACCAGTAAAGTGACATGACATCCTATTAAATCATTCTCATTTTTCTTAACCTTTGGAAAGTTGCCGGAATAAACAAGAGTAAAATACTGCTCCGTTAACCCAAAGCTTGTCAATAGGATATGCTGGCCTCAGCAGCCAAACGACTTCTGATCCTTGGGTGAAATTGGTGCCATTAGAAAGATGATTTCAATTGCTTGAATCTTCACATTAGGATAATCCAAAACAGATATCTGTACAAGGAGATATAATCTCTGAAAGTTAAGACCTGTATCCTAATGTTTCTGAACAAGCCCGTGGACAGATCGCACCAAACATTAAATTGCAGCTTAAGCAATTATTATTTTCCAGTAACTCCAAAGCCATAATTTATTTAAGTCTTCTAGGTTTCCATAATGGTATGGTACGCTAGATTGTGAACCATCTGAACCCTCTAAGGACTTCTTCAAAGTGACTGCGCAAAACAGAACTTCAGAGAACAAACATCTGAAAGCTTGGTGTTTAACTTTCTTCTTTGATTAGAATTAACTTGTATTGGTTATAGAACGACTTTCTGGTGTTGCGACCATCACTGTAAGTCCCATTCCTTTGATCTCAAAGCAAAGGGCAACCCGACTTCCAAAGTTCAAATTGTCATCATTGGGTGTTCGAAATTTTTTGGCATGTACCTGTTGTTCTTGAATCTGCATCACAGAAAATTACTAGTTTGTTTAGCATGATTTTCTGATTAGATTTACTTTTAGAGTTTTAGGTTGATTGTAGTGGAGACTGCATGCGATCATCATGACTCTTGACAAAAGGCTGTAACAGTGTAACTCTTTAATGTAAATAAACGTTTGGCCTAATTTGCTCAATATTTCTCCTGCTTCTGCAAATGTGAAACACTAGTGTGAAATCTGTGAATGAGTAATGGAAACAGCTTCTCTGTTAGATTGATTCCGCATGGCTGTGGGGTTGAATTATGAAAAATGCAATCTTCAAACCCCTTTCCCAATACTGCTGATTCTATCACAATACTTCTTAATTCCTATAATGCTTATTGTAGTTGATGGGCTGGCTAGTTGCAATGAGCGACTTATTAGAAGCACCATGGAAGATAGTCAGAATATGAGCCACCCGGTTAGCAGCAAGCTAAACAATAATTCTGATGGGCATCTTCACGTGAGAGATAGTTTCCCATTCATTGAAGGGAATCTATTTAGTGCGACATTATGGACTGGTTTGGAAGGATTTCACATGACTGTCAATGGAAGGCATGAAACTTCCTTCAAGTACAGAGAGGTGAAGTTCGTATTATTCATGATAAGTAGCTTCTGATGACTTTTGTTCATATGACAAATGATGCAGCGCAATAGTTTGGAACTGCTAATATAACCCAAAAAGGCACTAGATTGTATACAACGTAACAACCCCTTGTGCTGCAGAATTTGGAACCTTGGCTGGTTAATAAAGTCAGAGTAACTGGTGGAGTAAGCATCTTGTCTGGTATAGCTAAGGGGTTGCCTGTACCTGAGGACTCTGACCTAATTGTTGATGTTGATAAACTAAGAGCCCCACCATTGCTAAGAAGAAAAGGAAGACGTGTCTTATTTATAGGAATTTTTTCGACGGGGAACAATTTTGAGCGCAGAATGGCCCTGAGGAGGTCGTGGATGCAATATGAAGCTGTGCGCTCAGGAAATGTAACAGTTCGCTTTGTTATCGGATTTGTAAGTGCAATTAGTGTGAGCCTCTCGAGTCACACCCCTTTTATTACTCTTTATATGGCTGAAATTTTTGTGTGTAATGGTGCACACGCAAAATTTTCAGGCGGTTGTTTAATCTTTCCTGTCTCTTTTGAATATCTAGCACAGAAATGCAGATGTAAATCACGACCTTTGGAGAGAAGCTCAAGCATATGGAGACATCCAGCTGATGCCTTTTGTTGATTATTACACTTTGATCAGCTTGAAAACAATTGCAGTTTGCATTCTTGGGGTAAGTGGTTGCGAATGTTCTTTTTGTTAAGCTAGAATATGGAGAGCACTATAAAACTCCGGGACACCATCCGCTATCAAAACCAAGTTTCATTACAAAAATGTCCTAGTGGAATATGAGACCATGTCAAGGACTAAAGATTTTGGTGCAATAACCATTTAGGAAGCTTTCAGCTGTGAACATTCATGGCTGTTCACTACAAGAGTCGCCTATATGTGTCTTTGTTTGTCCGTAGTGTCTGTACAAGTTTGGGAAGTTTTCAATTCATAACTGCAACCATATTAAATTGCCTATTCTGGTCTTTCGCAGTAAAATATTACCAACTTTGACTGTATGCTTTTCATGATTACTGTTGAATTCGATGGGGCAGGATGATAATCTTATATAAGTAGGTTTCGAAACAAATTTAATAAGCTACCAATAAAATCTTTATTTCATAATGCAACACATAGTACATAGCTTATTGGTCAAACTGAGGATCATTCGATCATGAACGTAATTAGGCCAATACTCTTGGAAGGATGAAGTAACAAAGAATAAAACTCCCTCGCTCCAGTATTAAAGTTTCATGCTTTTCTGTTTTGGGCTTCTCACTTTAAATATTCCATCTATATTTGGCGTGCTTTTTCTCCGTTCTCTCCCAAATTTCTTATTTCTTGTGAAAAAAGAGTAGGAAGTTTATAGTGAGATAGAGGTAGTAAGTAACAGGAAAGAACTAATATTGGGCAGGTATTCTAGTACTTTTAGTGGGACAAAGGAAGTTATCGCAAATAATGGATGTATCGTGATGATATTCATTTATACTTCAATATTTGGTCTTTCTCTGGTTTTACAGTCCAAGATTCACCCCGCTAAATTTATAATAAAGACGGATGATGACGCTTTTGTGAGAATTGATGAAGTGCTTTCAAGTCTCAAGGAGAAGACTGCTAATGGTCTCTTGTACGGCCTCATATCATTTCAGTCCTCTCCCCACAGAAATCAAGAGAGCAAGTGGTTTGTCAGCAATGAGGTACTAGCTGCTTCACCGTTCAGTTAGTTCATTGTGTTGGTGCATTAGCTTGATGGGCGTTCTGGTTGCAGGAATGGCCAAAAGATTCATATCCACCGTGGGCTCATGGTCCAGGTTATATAATATCCCGTGACATAGCAAAATTCATTGTGGAAGGTCATAAAAGAAGAGATCTTAAGGTAAGTTATGTATCACTGACATTGCGATCTAAAAAGAGCTTCAATTAATCTTTCTCCTTTTTTTAAAGCTAAGCAGTTTCATTTATCTCCTGCAATATGTACAACCACTCATGCACCTAGCTGCCCTGTCTACTGTTTAGATTGTTTTAGAAGCATGTGTTCTGAACGGTCGCTTATGTTCCAGTCTCATATGCTGCCTCGAGCTGTTAGGTTTTCAAAGGATTTAAGATTCAAACTACATATGAGATGATGTCTGAATCGCGACTCTTCTTTTATGTTGTCCAAATATGATGAATTCCACATATGGTTGATCATTTTGAGACGGTAATGATTCTATGTCATATAGGCCACAAGTTTCTTGTAGGTTTAACAAATATGTTTTTCCGCAAAGGGCTTGATATTGCCACTCCTAAACACTTCCCAAGATCTTTTGGTATGTAATGCTGGATATGTAGTCATACACTGTCTACAGGGGAAGTGGGAAGGTCGAGTAACCTAGTTCTGGATGACCAGATTGGTATAAAAAAACACAAGCCTTTACCAGATTGGTATAAAAAAACCACTAGAGGACATATTGGTATAAAAATATGCAACGAGAGTCAAATAAGTTTAATTTTTCACCGAGTTGGAAAATCGACAAAAAACAATTATTTGTTTTCTTGAAAACTTGCAAAATAGTGCTTTCCTATTTTTTGGGAAAAATCTTTATACTCTCAAAACTTATTTTCAAAAATTAGTAAGGGATTATTTTGCATATTTTGAAAAAAATAAATACAATTTTTTTCGATTTTTCCAATTCCGACATAAAACCAGGCTTATTTCACTCTGATTGCATTTTATTATACCAATTTGTACTCTTTGAGTTTTTTTTTATACCAATGTGATAAATGCCTATGTTTTTTTATACTAGTTTGGCTATTTGGCCACATTTATAGTAACGGACGAGTTATTCAATTGTTTTTGCTCGAAACTGCTGCGGTACTGATATTTCTAGCGGTCTTGTTTCCATTGCAGCTATTTAAACTAGAAGATGTTGCTATGGGTATTTGGATTGAGAAGTATAAGAACAAAGGCAACAAAGTGAAGTACTTTACAGATGATCGTTTCTACAATGCTGGCTGTGATACTGATTACATCCTCGCTCATTACCAAAACCCAAGAAAGGTGTTATGCTTATGGGAGAAGCTCCAAAAAGAACATCAGGCTACCTGCTGTGAGTAAAGAATGAATCAAGAATCCAGTTTCCTGTGTTATGGGAATTTTGTTGTTATCCCAAAACCATCTTGTAGGTGTCGTAGGCTATCTGTTTGAGATGTCACAGAAGAATGGTAGGACTTTGTTCGCTGTAACTTGTAATATATTGAGCTATAACATGTTTCATGTAGCAAAAATAAGTAAGAATTGTGGTTGACCGAATCAAAATTATTCGATTTGGCTAATCAAACTATTTATATAAAACTCTCCTAGCATTTGTCACACTATTGCAATCATCATCATTTATTTACCCATTCGAGCAATTGACTCTCTAATACACGTAGCTACTACAATCATTGTCTTTCTTAAGCAAGCTAATTAACATAAGCTTACATTTTGTAATCTTTGGGAAAAAAGAAAAAAAAAAAAAAATTCACACGAAAAGTTTATTGAAAATCTATCCCTCCGAGCATGTAAAATCTGTTAAGATAGTGAAAGCTAGGACTAATGCTGCAACGAACATGTCTATAATGTCAAACACAGACATCATCTATAGTGGGCCGATCATTTTTCCTCTACGTTACTTGCCCGAAAAAAAAAAACATTTCATGTGGTACCCTCACACTTTGTCGGATTACACGTGGTATACTCGCTTATAAGTTTGTGCACATGATACCCTGAAATTTGTGTTCTTCCACCTGGTATCTGTAGGGTTTTAGATGCTAAAAGTGCGAAATTTGGAAAACAGTTTTTCGTGCATCTAACCCAAGATCGCATACATAAATTAATACTATCGTTAAAATTATAATACCTCTTGATGCGTATAACAAGTGCTCTGGTTATTGGAGGAACATGATCCCAAACGCGACCCCTCTACTCAGTCCACGCAAGCACCGAATCAGATTCCCCAAGCTTTGTCTCCTAGAACTCCGGGAGACAGGCCGTGTGTTTTTACGTGTGATTAGTCTTATTGATTAGAGTAAAACTCTGTTCACTATTTTACGTGATACCTGTAGTACATATATACTCTGAGTATATTTGATACAGTAAATAACCTAATCACTTAGTAAAACCCTAACCCCAATAATAACTGATAACCCATCAGATATTAATGTCTTAGACCTGGTTCGAGACTCTAGGCGTGTGACCCTGTAGTACTCGGTAATAGTTAGTATTCGTCTTAATCATTAAGCTAACAAACCGTAGTTGGTTTCTAGCAAAACACTACGACCACCTAATATTACCGAATACAATATCCTCGTGATATAATCCTCGTTATTACTGGAATGACATTTGATCGAAGGATTGACAATCCTTCAGTATCCTTATTTTTTAACACCAACCTAGTTGTGCTAACTCTTGGAAAAATAGAGTTTGAAGAGGAAGAGACATTGTCACCTCGAGTATGCACCAACCAATGAAGAGCATGCGAACATGGTTGGGTATGAAGCCTATAAGTCCAAATTGGTATTAGGTAGACGTCTAAGTATAATCCTAGAAATCTAGAAATGAGGGTTAACCATCAAATGTCGCAGAGCTAGTATCATACGCAAATATACAGAGAAACAAGTGTACATTGTTCATTATTATCAACAATACAATAGAGAAGTTCACTTCATTTCTTCATATTTGTTCACTCAAATTATAGCATTAGAGTGTTCTTAGCTTCATTGATTATGATTCTCAAAGATTATACAAGAATGAACCTATTTCCAACAATGAAAAGTATTGTTCCTTGAGCAAGTAAACAACACTTTTTCATGCGTTTGTAAATGATGAAATATCGAATTTTATTCACAAAAATGTCAATATAGGGTAACATATTGACGTAAATTAAATTCCAAATCTTAAATCTTAATTTGTTGATGACGAAAATAATTTTGTTAAGCCTGATGCAGCTACAATGAATAGAAGTAGGCTTGGTTTTGCCAGAGTTTGGTTTTGCCAGAGTTATGATAGAAGTTGAAATAGGCCAGGATTTCCCAACATTGTTGAAATTCAATGATGAGAAAGGGAAAATTGTGGAACAAGTGGTGGAGTATGAATGGTGTCCACCTATATGTAAGAAATGCAGAGGCATTGGGCATAATGAGGGCAACTGTATGAGGGACAAACCTAGGAAAAGAGTGGATAGGCAGCCAAAACCTAAGCAAGTCAGGCAAGTATGGGTTCCAAAGCTAGTGCAACCAAATAATCCTAACCCAACACCTGAGAGAAGTATTGCCGGCAACTTCACTACACCAGAGAATCAGATTACTGTACCTCAGATAGAAAGCTCTTCTAGACCTGCACAAAGGCAGCTGATGTTGAATGGCACAAATCAAGGGGGATCTAGTATCTCTTATGCAAATGTAGTGAGGTTGGGAAGCATACCAGTAGGAGGGGAAATTGGTAATGGGAGTCATGGTCATGTTGATCATGGCTAACTTAGCATTTTGGAATATTAGGGGGCTAAACAACCATCATAAACAACAAGATATCAAGACGTTTATGTCTCTTCATAATGTTGGTCTGTTTAGTCTCTTTGAGACTAATATAAGGTGAAACCTGGCTCTTTAGCTAGGATTCATCTTAGTATTTGTAATGGGTGGTGTATCTGTACGAACACTAGCCTACACCCAGGAGGAAGGATTTGGGTGATTTGGGATCCTTCTAAATTTGTTGTCCAGATTCCACAAATGGACAAGCAATTTATTCACACATGGGTGGAGGAAATTGGCAAGAATAACAGATTCTATGCTACTTTTGTATATGGATTAAATGATAATAATGATAGAGAGGAATTATGATAGATATTAGCGAAAATATAAATGGGGCCTGGATTGCAATGGAAGACTATAATAATGTCCTTAATATTGATGAAAGAATTGGATCCAAGGTCACAATGGCTGAGATTGCAGCATTTCAAAATTGTGTCAATACATGTGGTCTGGAGGATATCAAAGCTGGTAGGGGAAAGTATACTTGGAACAACAAGCAATATGGTGAGAAGAGGGTCTTTTCAAAAATTGACAGAGCATTAGTCAATGCAGATTGAGTGGATATGTACAATGAATGCCAAGGTTTTTTCACCCTGAGGGAATCTATGATCATTGTCCATGTGTGATTACACTACACATTGACAAACAAAGGCATAATGTCTGATTCAAATATTACAATATGTGGAGCAAGGCACCAAATTTTGAGATAGTTGGAAATTGTTGGAATCAGGTTGCTTCAGACACAGTTATGTTCACGGTTCTAAAGAAGTGCAAAATGCTGAAGCGAGAGCTGAAAACTCTGAATAAGGAGATGTTTTCCAATGTGGAAAAAGCTGTTGCTCAAGCCCAACAAGAGTAGTTTGACATTCAACAACAGATGCAACTTGATATGACAAATGCAAACTTGAAAGAGAAGGAGCTTATAGCTGCTACTCGATTCAGATTTTTGCATAAAGCTCACATCAGCTACTTGCATCAAAAGAGCAAGATAGATTGGATAAAAAATGGTGATGAAAACACTGCTTTCTTCCACTCCTCCATCAAGTCTAGAAGAATTAGGAACAATGTGTACCAGATTGAAGACATTAATGGGAATCTACATACAGAGGAAAATGGTATTCAAGGAGCTTTCTTGGAGTACTATGAGAACCTCTTAGGACAAGCTACTTCAGTGAATCATGTTCATACACCAACTGTTAGAAAAGGGCAGATCATTACAAATGAGATGAGGAGCTGTCTTGAAAAACCTGTACTAAGGGAGGAAGTTAGGAAAGCTATTTTTTCCATCCCCGGTACAAAGAGCCCAGGGCCTGATGGATACACAAGCCAATTTTACAAGGATGCCTGGCATATAGTGGGGGAAGAAGTAACAGATGCAGTTATGGATTTTTTAACAACGGTAAGCTCCTGAAGCAGATTAACTGCACGACACTTACTCTCATCCCTAAGGTGACACAGCCTAATTCAGTGACTAAGTTCAGGCCGATTGCTTGTTGCAATACCTTATACAAGGGCATTTCAAAGCTAATTTGTGATAGACTTGGACAAGTCCTCCCAAATATCATCAGCCCTAATCAAGGGGCTTTTGTCAAAATCAGAGATATTGTGCATAATATCCTAATTTGCCATGATCTTGTAAGGATATACAACAGGAAAAGTTGCTCCCCAAGATGTAGGATGAAGATTAACCTCAGAAAGGCCTATGACACAGTTGAATGGTCATTCATTAGAGAAATGCTCACATCTCTAAACTTTCCTCAAAAGTTTATTGAATTGGTCATGATATGTGTGGAAACACCATCTTATTCCATTAATTTAAATGGTAATAGTTTTGGTTTTTTCAAAGGCAATAGAGGATTGGGCCAAGGTGACCCACTCTTACCTCTACTCTTTACCATTTGTATGGAATATCTGAGTAGGATTCTTCTTGTAGTTGCGGAAAATCCTAGCTTCAATTTTCACCCTATGTGTTCCAAGATCAAGCTGAATCATCTGTGTTTTGCAGATAATTTATTGATGTTTTGTAAAGGGTCAAAAGCAGCTACCACACTTCTACTCAGGGGATTCTCAACATTCTCAAAAGCTTCTGGCTTGTGCTCTAACATTCAAAAATCAGAATTCTTCTTTGCAGGGGTGGGAAGTGATGTCAAGAAGGAGATTCTCAACTTCTCTGGATTCAGATTAGGTACTCTACCATTTAGATATTTGGGAGTACCTATCACTCAGGGAGGCTTACAATTATGGAATGTAATAATCTTACAGAAAGAATAGTGAGCAGAATTAGAGCCATAGGAGCTAGGAAGTTATCCTATGCAGGAAGAATGACTTTAGTCAAAGCGGTTCTAATCCATTTCCATGAGTACTAGGCTAGGGTCTTCCTGCTTCCCAAGTTGGTGTTAAAGAAAATTGTGGCTGTATGTAGGAATTTCCTATGAGACAGTTGTGAACACATGATTAGTGTTTGGGCCTAAATTTTGGGTTTAGTCCGATAAGGACAAATTGACAGATACATAGTCGCATCGACTAACGATCAAG
>JBBYHQ010000010.1:10179541-10191196 GCA_038382645.1 Spergularia azorica | reverse complement strand
ACTCTAGAGAATCAGGTGGAAAAAGACTTAGGCGGAAATCTTTATTTTCCTGAAGAATTTTCTCTTTTCCAAATAAACGTTTCAATTCCTAAAACAAGTAGGAACTCTAGAGAATCAGGTGGAAAAAGACTTAGGCGGAAATCTTTATTTTCCTGAAGAATTTTCTCTTTTCCAAATAAAAGTTTTCCGAAAACCAAAAAATATATTTCTTGCAAAATAGGTTTTAGGACACAATCAAACTTAAGTTTAAACGGCAAAACCTAATGTGACACAAATTCGATCACTCGAATTTTGCGGCGTTGCCCGCTGGTGTCACAGTGAACTAGGGGTCAGTCCTAGAGCCAGACCTAGGTAGGTGGTTCCCTCGGGGTAGTTCCACGCCAAACTTAACTCAGCATATCCAATCACGCACTCAAATTGATCTTCCCTTACATGAAGTCTATGATATTACATTGTTCGCACATAATTTCTCGACGGCCCCTCCAAATTTGTCGTTCCCGTGGGTAATCAAGTATTTAAAGTAACAAACCAAATAGCCCAAAGCAAATAGTTGTATTCTTTATAATAACATCAAAAGGCTAAATTGCAAAGTTGTACAATTGATATATGATTAATTTGTCCCATTTTTCATGTGATTATTTTCCTCCCGTGACCTAATTTTGATGATTGTATAGTTTTTTTCCCGCTTTTTTCATATGTGTGTTTGTCTTGGCCCAATTCAATGGCATTTCCAATTTTGTATGAGAATCGAGTTCTGCGGTGTGCTTTTGGCTTTTGTAGGGGCACCTATGGAGCATGTTGGAGAGGAACCCGAGGCATTGGAGAGTCAAAGAGCGGATATAAAGCTTAGAGCGGGACCCTAGGCACGGGAATCCAGAGTAAGGGCTGAAAATATAAGCTTGGAAGCAAAGAGAGGGCAAACACATGAGTTGAAGACTCTTGGCGCTTGGGGGTAACTTCAAACGGTCATATCTCAAGTTTTAGAGAAGATATTGGGATAATTTAGTTGTAGATGAAATTTTATCTCGTTACCTTTCCAATGATATATTATAAGCCCAATTTGATCAAGAAACGAGTGAGATATAGCCTTCCAAAGCCAAGTGTGCGCGCCAGTTTTTGACCGCTCGCCGAGCGAGTGACCGAGCGGTAGGCACCCAAGAGCATGTCGCCGAGCGCTCAAATGCTCGGCCGAGCGTATGAGTCCGCTCGGCGAGCGCATATATCCGCTCACCGAGCGCCTCGCCGAGCGGATGCTCTGGATTGCTTAGTGAATCGGTCCCTAAGTAATCCCCGAAAGGGCTGGCGTCCGATGGGTACACGAAAGTGACGAAACGCTAGAAATTTTTGAATCAAGAATTCCTCAAAAGTAATTGCTAGTACGTTTAATACAGTTACTTGCCCCAGGGGGAGCCGCGGAAAGGGGGTCAAGTCGCCCCCTTGGGCCAGCTGTTGACTCGTTTTTTTCGTCCTTTCCTTTTGTACACTGTAAATACCCACTTTACCTAGTTGGGTGGGGGGACTTTTTTCACTTTTCATTTTCCTAGATATTTTTTAGGTTTAATTCAAAAGGGGATCTAAACTCTCTCTCTCATAGTTTTGAGCTTTGGTTTCTCCACCTTTGTAATTCTTTCATCTTTTCATCTTTCAATTTGTTCAATATTTTCACAACAATTGTCAAGTTCTATTATTAATATAATTCAAGTCTTTTTTTTTTTTTTGAAATCCAATATAATTCAAGTCTTATTCATCCATCTCCTCTCTTTATTACTCTCTCCATTTTTTTTGGTTCTTTACATTTTGTTTGAAATTCTCTCACAGATTCAAACCAAACGTAAAGAACCAAAAAAAATGGAAGGAGTACTTCATTTTGGGTAACAATTCTTCTCCCTTTTAATTGTTGTCATTTAACTTGTTTTAATTATTGTTAATTCATATTTATTAGTTGATTAGTTGATTAATTAGGTTAGTCTTCCAAGTTTGAATCCTTACCCAACTCTCATGTTAGTGCATGTTTACGACTCTAATAATTGCAATTAGTGTTGATTTAATGATGTGTGAGTAGTTCTATTGTTAGTGGGTGTGGGAAATGTAACAAAGGTGATGTCTTTATGTGGGGAATTAACTTATTGTTATGTAATTCGTATCATTTGTGCCTAATTGCTACCCTTATGATTTTAATTGCATGATTGTCTGGGGTGTACACTTGGCCATGGGTAGTTGTATCATTCACTAGTTAGGCTAACATAAGATATTTGAGGCCCAATTAAGTATAAGTGGGTAGGATTGATTAGTTAATTGCATGAAAATGATTTAATCGATTAATCGGGAATTAGATTAATTACTTGAGAGGGTTTTTATTCACTTGTTGTCCCTCATTTGGCATGAATCAAGTTCATTAAGTGTTGTTAATTCCCCTAATCAAAGAAATCGTATTTGTTGCATGAACCCCACATAAACCCCCTAACTCCTTAATTAACGGTTTTAATTCAAATTTTTCGACTTTATTTTCCTAATAGTCAATTAGTGATAGTTATGAAATATTTTATTGATATATTAAGTATAAATAATAAATTACAAGAAGTTGGTTGGGAGCCGCGAAATAATCTGCGCCCCCACACCCTTGGCTATAGAAAAACCAATATGAGTGAAAATATGTGTCGCAGCTTGCGCACCAATGTCCTGCGTCTTGGAGTACCGCTGAATGCGTTGAAGCAGAGCAACGACACCTGACTCCAATTCTCCTAATGAGGAGAAGGAGAAAGGAAGGAAGCCATAACCCATAGAAGCGCATAGAGCATCATACTTAGTACGCTTACGATGAGCTGCAGCACACACAACCCCGCCTGGCTCAAAACCGACCAAGCCAGACTGAGTTAAGGGCGATGAACCAGTCACATCGACACACACGCCACGCCCACCATCCCACAAATATAATAGCACATCCGCCAGACGAAGAGGCCTGCCATCTGTGCCGACCATCCCAATATCCACCTCCTTACCTACTGAAATTCCGGACCGATAACAGACGTCCACCAAGATGTCGCGAACAGCATTGTGATAGTTATTAGATAAAATTTGCATCCTTGGTTAAATTAGACTAAAATTAGAACTAAATTTAATAGACAATCACCCTCGTCCCTTATATTCGACCCTAGCTATATTAGGATATATTAGATTGGCTTGAGACTTGTTTTAGGTCTATCAAATTTTTGGCGCCGCTTTCGGGGACGATGTTGTTTCGTGATTGATATCGATTTGTGTTTAAGTTTTAGAACTAATCATTGCTATTTGTTAGAATGTGTGTTTATGGTGCCATTCGGCACATGCTACTAATATGTTTATGGTGTCATTCGGCACATTACAAGACGCTCATTTATCCTTGCTTCCATTTACAGCTTGTGGGTCTTGAATTGATACTCACATGCATAGAAAGAAAGTATCTGTCGAAACCATTACTAAAATAATTATCAATATACACAAGGCTTGCACAATGAATAGGAAAAACTCACCTTTAATACCATCAGTCACGCGGAAAAAGATCTTAACATGAGAACTACACTTTTTCTCATCATCATAGTTTTTCACGGCAGGGCAATCAATGTGGAATTTACGGGAAGAGTCGTAACAAACGACAATCTGGCTGAGATAATACCTATCATCAAGGTTTTTCTTACACTCGATTAATATCTTCTTTTCAAAAGAAGATTGGATTCCCACTGTTGACCTTGGCATAAAAAGCATCATCTTCACTGTTTATAACATTCTGTACTTTAAATAACTCTCTCTCAAAAAAGAAGTGGCTGAGAGAGGCTTCAAAGTACTCCCTCCGTCCCAGCTCAAACACCCCAAGCCATTTTGGTAGTGGAATAAGAAAAATTGATATAGTAAGTTGAGTGGGGGTAATATTAGGAAAAAATGAGGAAAAAGAATGTGGGAATTAATAAAAGTATAAGAGATAATGCGAGAGAGGATGTAATCATTTAATAAAAGTAGGAGAGAGAAATATGTCCCATAATTGATGGGGTGTTTGAGGTGGGACGTCCCGAAATGGAATATGTGGTGTTTGAGCTGGGACGGAGGGAGTACTCGATTACACTGAATGTGTTGGGTTAGTGTTGAAAATTTCAACACCAACTGGACACGAATTTTATCCATTTACTTCTACGGGTTCGATAGGTCGATTCAACCCACATAGCCCGTCACAGCACAAAACATAAAAATAAATGGTCCAAGTGCTGACCTGCTGACCTGCCGTAATAATAATTATGAATTTATGCAATCTAATGATAGCTTGTTTTATGTCTTTATTTTTGCATTCTATTTTTGTGTTTCTCAATGTAGCACTTGAGATGAAACTTGAAGATTTTTTTTTTTTTTTGCAAGAAATTTTGTGCTTTTATTCATCCACTCGGGGAAAATAAAAGAACGTCTTACAAAGCAACACCACTACACGACTCCTCACTATTGAGTAGTTAAACTATCTACAATCTCCTCTAGATTACAACTTCTAAATCGAAAATAGATTCTAACACAAACAACAAATTGAACTTGTCTAATCAGAGTATCAACTGTCCTCTCACTTCCAGAGAAGAGCCTCATATTGCGTTCCTGCCAAATAATGTAAATGGTGGCCATCAGACTACATACACCTCAATCATTTCTCCAATTTCTTCTATTCCTTTTGGATTTGAGCCATTGAACAATCCCCAGAAGGTCATTTCCTTTACAGTTCATCCTATTCCAGCCTCTGATCCTCCCCCAAACTTCTTTTGCAAAGGTACACTTAAAAAAGAGATGTCTGTGTGACTCTCCTGCAGCTTTACATAAAATGCATCTGTTGATAATGCAAATCCCTCTCATTCTCAGGTTATCAACTGTGGAAAGCTTATGCACATAGCTAGGGCGGCTATAAAACAGTTCCTTGGAAGGCTGACACTTTTCCAAACAATCCCATCCCAGCCTGTCTCCGGGTATTTTTGTCTGAAAAAGTTATAAGCAGCCTGAGTGCTGAATTTGCCATTCTTTGTCCACTTCCATATAATACTATCCAGAGAGTGCATCCCTGCACACTTCTCCAAAATTTCATCTTTAACTCTGATGATACTCTTCCAATTTTCAGCATCATATCAGAGCTCCTAAATCCAGCCTGCTCAATGGATTTTCCTCTTAGACTGCATGCTCTAATCCAATCTTCCCAAGTTCCCTCCTCATCCTTTTGCAGCCTCCAAATCCATTTTGCTATCAAACCCTTATTCCAGGAAAGAACTTCTTTAATACCCATACCCCCCTCCTTTCTAGGTGCACAGATGCTTAACCAACTCTTGAAGTGGATTTTCCTCTGCCCAGGCTCAATTTTCCACAGAAAATCCTTACAAGTTTTGTGAATGGTTTTGATAACACCCTTTGGAAGAAGCATACATGCTCCCCAATAATTTTCCATGCCAAAAACAACTGAGTTGATGAGTTGGACTTTACCTGAGTAGGAAAGATTATGAGAATTCCAGTGCATCATGGCCTTCTTGATTTTACCAATAAGGGAGGAGTAGAGATCAGACTTGAGCTTAGTGGTGCTGAGAGGGTAACCCAAATATTTAAAGGGAAAATCCCCCTCAGAAAACCCAGACATCATTAGAATATCCTGCTTTACCTCCAAATTGACCCCTCCTATGTAGATATCAGTTTAGGCTTGACTAGCCTTAAGCCCAGATAGTTTGGCAAACTTGTCAAGGCAGAAAGTTGCAGCCCTAACAGAAGGGACATTCCCTCTCACAAAAACCATTAAATCATCGGCAAAGATTAAGTGGGTTAATCCAATTCTAGAGCACTTAGGGTGATAGGAAAATTGAGGATGGGTGTGCATTTCCCTTAGGAGCCTAGAGAGAAATTCCATGCCCAAAATGAAGATATAGGGAGAGAGAGGATCTCCCTGTCTAATGCTCCTTTTCCCTTGAAAAAAACCATGATAAGTTCCATTCACCTTAAGAGAGAACCAAGTAGTACTGACACATCTACAAATCCAGTCAATGAATTGAGAAGGATAGTTATAGGCTTCAAGCATGCTTCTGATGAATACCCAATCAACAGAATCAAAGGCTTTTTTGATGTCTACCTTAATTAGACACCTAGGAGATGTATGAGTTTGGGTATAGCCCTTGATCAAGGTCTGAGTGAGAGAGATATTATCAAAAATACTTCTACCAGCTGCAAATGCTGCCTGTTCTTTTCCAATGATAGCTGGGAGTGAAGTTTTCAATCTATTTGCCAGGATTTTGTTAATGATCTTGTATAAGGTAGAGCAGCAGGCTGTAGGTCTGTAATCAGTCACTGAATCTGCATTGCTCTTCTTTGGAATTAAGGTCACCATAGTAGCATTTACCTTTTTAGGCATGTGCATCTTTTCAAAAAAACTCCTAAACTGCATTATTCACATCTTTCTCCACTATACTCCAAGATTTTTGATAGAACCCTGCATTAAATCTATCCTGACCCGGGCTTTTATCTGGATCAATACTAAAAAGTGCATCCTTTATTTCCTCTTTTGTAACTCTTTTCACCAGGGAAGCTTTCAACTCCTCTGAGATGCAGCTCCCTTTTCTAACAAGCTTGTAGTCCAACTTTTCCACACTTTCAGAGGTGCCAAGAAGTTCTCTATAAAATGAGATGAAAGCTCCTGCAATATCATTTGGGTCATTATGAATCTTCCCTTTTTCATCAGTAATACTTGCTATTGTATTCTGATTTTTCCTTTCAGCAATTCTATTGAAGAAATATCTGGTACTACTATAATCCAATTGAATATGGGTGATTTTAGCCCTTTGCTTGAGAACACTAATTTCTGCTTCTTTGAGTTTGCTGAATTTCTCCCTAGCTTTGTCAACTGCTTCCTGAGCATTGTCATCATAGGGGTTCATATTGAGTTCTGCCTGAGCCTTTTCAAGCACATGTTTGCTTCTTTTAACTCTCTCACTAATGCTTGAGAAACTAATCCTGTTAAGCACTGTTAAAGCATGCTTGACATTCCTCATTTTTCCAAAGAGTCTGTCCATACAACTTCCAGTACCACCTTTATTCCAAGCTTCAGCAACTATACTGTGATAATTCATGTGACTTACCCAGTAATTTAAGAACTTGAAAGCTTTCTTAACCTTAAGTGCATCACATATCTTAACCACAGTAGGAGAATGATCAAAGACTCCCTGTACCATGAATTCAGCAGAGGAGTTTGGGAAGGTAAACAACCAGCTTCCATTAACCAAAGCTCTGTCAAGTTTTACCCATACCCTGTCAGCCTCATCTTGGTTATTAGTCCAGGTGAATTCACATCCAGTAGCTCTGATATCTTCTAATTCACTCCTCATCAGACAATTATTAAACTCATCCAAGTCTTTTTGAGGTGCTACATTCCCTCCTAACCTCTCAGTGTGCCATCTGGTAACATTGAAGTCACCCAGAACAATCCATGGTAAGGTGCAGCCACTTCTACCAATAATGTCCTCCCAAAGTCTCCTCCTATCTTCAGTGCTATTACTAGCATAGATAAAAGAGACTTGCACATCAGTATTTGTTGAGAAGTGATAAACTCTACAATAAATCAACTGGCTAGTAGATAACATAACCTCAACTTTGACTATCTGTGGATTCCACAACAGCCAAATCCTCCCATTATAGTGCTGATCATGATTAGTCACTACACTGTATCTCTGAAAATTTCTTTTCATAATTCCAGCCATATTACTACTCTTAACTCTAGTTTCAAGAACACCTAGAAGATTGATACTATTTTTCAGCATGAGACTCCTAACTTCATGCTGCTTGAGGACTTCATTCAGTCCTCTGATGTTCCAAGTTGCTAGGATCATAGGGATGGGGGGTCAGGAGGATCTCCAGCCACTAGACGACCCTTATTTGTGTCCTGCACCATCCCTTCATGCCCATTATCATCCATAAGAATGTCAAAACAGTTACTCAAGCTTGCTGGTTCCATTCTTATGGTAGTTCTCTTCCTAGCTGAAGTTTTCTTAGTTCTCTTGAATCCCAGATCATCAACAAGGAGCCCTATCCCAGGTGTAGGAGATGGAGTGCCTTGTTCATCATGTTGGGAGTCTTCTACCACTACTTGAGCCTGCTCCACCATCTTAGCATGCTCCACAGGCTTTTCCTTAGCCTCTTCAGTGACCTTATCCTGTTTCTCCTTTGGTTTATAGACTTTTTCCTTTTGACCTTTTTTCTCCTTAGTCTTTGGTTTGTTCAGCTTACAAGTATTGGCCTGATGACTCAATTTTGAGCATGTCTTGCAGTAGAAGGGCACCCATTCATAGTCTATGCGTTGCACTGTTTGCCCATAACCAGGAACATTGATTATCACTTCCTCCGGCAGATCAGCTGATACATCTACCTCTATTAAGATCCTAGCAAAGGACAGTCTTTCTTTATGTGTTGTTGTGTGATCAGCAAACATTGGCTTTACAATTTTACTGCCAATTTTGCACTCCACAACCATGGATCTAGATCAGGGAGAAGAACCCAGACAAGGATGTGAGATACCCTATCTAGTTCCTGAGAAACAGTAGGCGTCCATGGCTTAAGAATGAAAGGGTTACCTCCCAATTTCCATGGTCCACCTCTCAAAACTCCCATCATATCTTTTTCCGACCAGAATCTGATCATAAACCACCCCCTTCTAAAGTATTTGATTGATGGAGCATCCCCTTCCTGCCAATTCTTCTCAGCAAACTCCTTCAGATCTTTGACAGTTGGTCTTGCCCCCAGTACATTCCCTAACAAGGTGTACTTCCAGTTTTCCATTTCATCCATAATATCAATCTCCTCTATATTAATCTCAGACCCTTTGCTACTATTCTCATCAAAGAATAAATTCATCCCGGACTTAGCATTACCCTTAACTATTTTATTCCATGATTTTTTCCCCTTTCCAACATTAGTATTTGTCTGATTTTCCAATTCAACATTTCCATTACCCATATTTTCCCCAAATTTAGTACTAGTGTTTGATTCAACAGCATTGACATCAATTCCAGTATTTATACTACTTATTTCAGGGTGTTTAGAGTGCTTACCTGATTTGTTAAGTGCAGAATTGATCAAATCATTCAGCTGAATCGGTGTCGGCTTCTCCGAAATTAGGGTTTCTGCGTCTATCTCCGATTCTGAATCATCGGCTCCCATATTGGTATCTTTCGCTCCAGCTTTTGCAGATGATGATGGGGGTATGGTTTGTTTTGGTGGCCGCCCTCTCCCTCGCTTTGTGATTTCCTTGTCTTTTGCCATGATTTTTTGATCGACGTTGTCCGTACAGTCGCTCAAAGGGGAAGCTCTCCCATTCTCATGACGTTAAAGGGGAAACTAGAAGATTTTATGTGATGATGTGATGAAGATGAAACTAGATGACGGAATCTGATGTAAATGGATTGTAATAGTTTTTTTTTTTTTTTTTTAGTAGACTAGTTAGCTATGTTCAAGCTATCATAATAGCGGCATTTTAAGCTTATTGCCATATGACGCATGTTTATATGCTTTTTATAATTAGAAGCTAGAACGCAGTGGCAATAGCCACAAGATGGCATTATATTAATAAATTTTGTTTTCCATAACTAAAACTCTTATGCGGGTTAGGCGGGTCAGACCCGTGTAACCCGTTTATTAAACGGGTCGGGTTAGTGTCAAGGGTCATCGACACGTTTAATAAACGGGTCGGGTTAGTGTGAGGGGTTTTCCAACACATAATATATTTATTAATAGCGGTGGATTTAAGAGCTTTTAAGCATGTCCACGTAGTATGCCACGTAGGTGATAATGTCAAACGAAGCCTTCCTGAAATACCACTAACAATGGGAGGATGGCATCGGCTCTTCCGGCCGAATGTCTTGCTGATGTTCGAGAATCGAGATGCACTCTGATGGGCCAGGACCTATAACTTTGTTTCGTTTTGTGTTTTCGGCTATTGTTTGATATTATCCGAATGCTAAGGGATGTCCGCAATACAATCCCGGGGGCTACGGCTAATTTGGCATATAATAACTCTTGGACGGACGATGGATTGATGCAAAATTTCCAAGGCCAACAGGGAGGGGATCAGTGATGACCAACAACTGACCACGTCTTGCAAGTCTGGACTCCGGAGCTAGATGTCCCTTCACTTCCTGTGCTCCTGTCTTAACTTAGTTTAAGCCTTTGTGCGATTCCATAATCTCTTCCTGGTTTTCATACTTGGATTAATTTAACTTAAGGCTTTTTTCAGGGGAAAGTATAAGCTACGGCTGACAACATTTATTTTGATCATAATTTTGGTTATTTCCTTTGCTCTTTACAAAAAATCATAGTTTTCCATTTGGAAAGTAAATTTTAGCTTAGGACAAATTTTGTAAACGGGAAAATCAACCCCGAGACTAATTGTACAGTAGCTACTAACATATGAGAATCAACATAATAAGTTGGTCAACGAATTACGGGACATACTAGGTCAAGAAGTCAGGTTATCTCTGACCATAAATTTGCCGGCAAAGTTGGTTTACGTTATTGTTGACCATAACTCACAAAATATATTAGGGTTCATGAGCCAGTCAAAATAGCTATGTTACCCGTCGGCTAAACTTTTGATAGGCATAATAAGAGTTTCATTAACTATAGAAAATAAATAGAGTTAAAGCAATATTATATAATAACCCCGTACAATTTCCACAAGCAAACAACTACAGGACCAACACGGGTCGGGTTAACAAAGAATCATGTTGAATTAGGTCACTAAAGGTAATGCAATATTCCTCTTACTTTTTTTTTTTTTTTTTAAATTATTCTACTTCAAATATTCAAATAGGAATATGGTGGTTGTAGAGGGACGTATATATCATATATAACAATTAGAGTAAATTTGGAGAGGTGAACACCTATATTTGATTATACGGGTGAACATGTATACGTAGTTGTTAGTGTGTGGCTGAACTGCTATACATATGTCGTGTAGACCTATCAAATGGGTGGGTTTGGTAAGATACAGGTTTGTTCAGGTAAAACGATGCAGGATTGTGTCAAATAGCTCCATTTTATACGCCTTAACGAAATTAATTGGGACAGAGGGAGTATTATCACAGAGTAATAAAATGTGGTATATCGCCTAATTTTTATCTACTAATCAATTAATAAAAATTCATATAATGTCATACGGGTTAAAAAACCAAATTATATCTACTAAAATTAATAATATTTGTATTTGTATAATACACCCACAACGAAAATCACTACTGAATTGTGAAACTATTATTGCAATGTCCTATTCCTATGGTTTTTCTATGGTACACGACGTGCACCGTAACATACCGTAATAGAGCCTAGATCTACCGTACATCAAGTTACCACAACATCTACACCGTTCATTAATTTCTAAATAGTTATATTTTGTAAATTTATTTTCTAAATACTACAAAATAGAAAAATCTTGTAAAATTAATTTATGAAAAAAATGGAAATATAAACGGAAAATTCACGTGGTACTCTCGAACTTTGACTGATTGCACATGGTACCCAACTTGACAAGTTTGTGCACATGGTACCCCCGAAGTTCCCACTTTGTGCACATGGTACCCAAATAGTAACTTCCGTTAGATTTTCCGTTAAGTGATGATGTGTTAGTTAGTTGTT
>JBBYHQ010000010.1:10167323-10179441 GCA_038382645.1 Spergularia azorica | reverse complement strand
GGAGTCCTCTACCACTACCTGAGCCTGCTCCACTATCTTAGCATGCTCCACAGGCTTTTCCTTAGCCCCATCAATGACCTTATCCCGATTCTCCTTTGGTTTATAGACTTTTTCCTTTTGAACTTTATTCTCCTTAGTCTTAGGTTTGTTCACTTTGCAAGTATTGGTCTGATGAACCAATTTCAAGCATGTCTTGCAGTAGAAGGGCACCCATTCATAGTCTATGCGTTGCACAATTTGCCCATACCCAGGAACATTGAGTAACACTTCCTCTGGCAGATCAGCTGATACATCTACCTCTATTAAGATCCTAGCAAAGGACAGTATTTCTTAGTGTTTGTCGTGTGATCAGCAAACATTGGCTTACCAATTTTACTACCAATTTTGCTTAGAGCATTTGCACTCCACAACCATGGATCCAGATCAGGGAGAAGAACCCAGATAGGGATATGGGACACCCTATCTAGCTCTTGAGAGACAGTAGGCGTCCATGGCTTAAGAATGAAAGGGTTACCTCCCAATTTCCATGGTCTACCTCTCAAAACTCCTATCATGTCTTTCTCCGACCAGAACCTGATCATAAACCACCCTCTTCTAAAGTATTTGATAGATGGAGTGTCCCCCTCCTGCCAATTCTTCTCAGCAAACTCCTTCAGGTCTTTGACAGTTGGTCTTGCCCCCAATACATTCCCTAACAAGGTATGCTTCCAATTTTCCATTTCATCCATAATATCAATCTCCTCTATATTAATCTCAGATGCTTTGATGCTATTCTCATCAAAGAATAAATTCATCCCAGCCTTAGCATTACCCTTAACTATTGCATTCCATGCTTTTTTCCCCTTTCAACATTAGCATTTGTCTGATTTTCCAATTCGACATTTCATTACCCAGATTTTCCCCTAATTTAGTACTAGGGTTTGATTCAACAACATGGACATCGTTTCCAGTATTAGTACTACTTGTTTCAGGGCGTTTAGAGTGCTTACCTGATTTGTTAAGAGCAGAATTGATCAATTCATTCAGCTGAATCGGTGCCGGTTTCTCCGAAATCAGGGTTTCTGCGTCTATCTCCGATTCTGAATCATCAACTCCCAAATTAGTATCTATCCCTCCAACTTTTGCAGATGATGATGGTGGTAAGGTTTGATTTGGTGGTCTCCCTCTTCCTCTCTTTGTGATTTCCTTGTCTTTTGCCATGATTGTTTGATCGACTTAGTCCGTAGAGTCGCTCAAAGGGGAAGCTCTCCCATTCTCATGAATCACGATTAATTGAAATTAACAAATTCAGTTATTGTTGTCTAAACATCTAATCTTATTGGATATTAGATAACGTTATTTAAAGGCAACATATCTACAATGATGATATGCAAGATAAATTGAAGATACTTAGAATATCTCTACGTTTACCTGTCAATCTGATCATAGTTGTGTTTTGAGCAAAGGTTGTGCTGTAGGTGAAAAGTATACGACTCACATAAATTTATATTATAAAAAATCTCGTTAGGTAAGTTGTTATTTTATTTTCGCTTGTTCTCACGGTTTTACCTCGGTTTTCAATTCTAAGAGTAAACATTAACGAAATGAGTTCTTTTAATATTGCTTCTTTTATAACCATTTAAATCATAAAAGTGTGGTTGTGGTAAGCAAAAACTCACTGAAATTCGATAATATTACAATCAATATAATAAGTTGACTAGGAAAAACAAAACTCTCAACTACAGATCAAAATGCGATAAATAGCCTATAAACAAATGTTAAACAAATTACATCGCGGAAGCTAAAAAGTAATTCTCCAAGTATGGCCCACCAGTTACTCTCTAACGAACCTAAAATATATGACAAAATAAACCAAAGACCTACCCCATGACGGGTAGCTTGAGGGATTTTAACATGTCAGCTCCTAAGTTAAGTAACCGACTCTACCTTATAAAAACATGTCATGACCTAATAAGAAAAACCATAACACATAATAAATAGATACCATAAAATTTGAGAAACATTATATAAGTAATTATACTTGCAAGTTGTAACCCATTTATTCCAATTATGAGAGATTTCTTTATTCACTTTGTTAATCTCAATTATGAGAAAATTCATTTATTCAAATAATCTCATTTTGAGAGAAACAAAACCATCATTCACATGACCAGTTTTATTCAATGAGCATGGAATCAAAGGATCAACAACGAAACTCATGCCGACTTACAATGATAAATTCAACCCACTAGAGTAGTACTAGAGCCTAGCACTCTTACTCGTTGATGCGGTGGGGCTTCAAATAATAAGCCGATACCCACATCCTCCCATTTCTCTCTCCTTTCCTCCGCCCCTCCGACTCCTTCCTTATCTCCTTTTCCCTCGTTGATTACCAGGGGAGAGGCAGAAACAAAGGGAAGAGGGGCGCAAGACATTGGGGCATGCGCGACAAACATTGATAGAGAGGAGTCGATGGAAAATCAGGGAAGCCGGAAACTAGGCTGGTTCAAGAAAAGTTTGGAGAGAGAGAGAATGGGTCAATCGATTTGGGTTGGTGGCAAATGTTTGTATGCTGATGTTGCAATATCACCGGGATGACGTCAATAGTATTGGCTTGGGGGAGCAATTGTCATCTGCCAAGTTAACAAATGACAGGGTGACGTGTAAAAAATTGTGCACTGTTTCAATAAGTCAGGTGTTCATTGACATTCAAGTAAAATAAAAAACCACTTCTACACTGTACGTTACAAGGTACCGAGGGGGCAATTTGTACGCACAAAATTTTCTATAACATGCCAGAAATTAAAAAGTTTACTTATTTGAGTTCAAATTCAATTTTAGCTCGATTTGATTAAGTTGTACCGCTAAAATGAAGTTTGGGTCGGATCCGATTACTAATTTGGGTTACATGGATCACGACTACGATAAGCGAGCTAATTGGGCCAAGTCACACATAAAGCTCAGAGACGAGCCTGTGTCTATAAACCCAATTTGAAGTAGGGTTTTCCACTCTATATAAATAGATTTACGCAAATTGATTTTTAGGTTGCAAATTTTAGAGAGAAGAAGCCCTCAAAATTTCTCTGCAACACTCGATCCCGACCACAAGAAAAAACCAAACACTTCTGTGTCTCCTCCTAAACCAAGTAGACTGTGAATTCAAACAAACAATTCATTTGTGATACAAGTCCCTTTATGACCCTCTTAAAAGATCAATACTTAAGAGAGAATCAAGATACATGTGACCCTGTCAAAAGATCGGCACTCAAAAGAGACTCAAGTCCCTTACGACCTTCTGTAAGTCGAGCAGTCATGGGTGATTTAAGTCCCTGACGACCCTCTTGAGACCAAAAGCAACACACGCGGACTACGCGTGCATCCCTTGTTGTACGTACGCATAGCTGTGTAATGTATCGTACGTGTTCCCTCGACTGCGTAGTCGAGTTAGAGGATACCAGTTTGGACTTTACACAATTTGATATTAATAAAATTCATTTGTTTCTTTTCCTTGTCGTAGCATGAAATTTGTCGTTACAATTGGCATATTAGAATGTAAATAATATGGGAGGAAGAGAGAGGTAAAAATCAAACAACCCCCCCCATTTTTCCTCATCGTTTGAGAAGAAAATATGCTGATTCAATTTAAACTTACACTTATGTAATCTTCTTGGGTTAATTTCTTGGTAATGCTAGCAAAGAGAGTAACCCAAAACATGTTCAATTTATCGTTGATGGAGCGAGTAATTGGTGGTGGCGGCGGCGATAGAAGTGGCAATGACGACATTTCAAATGGGGTTCTCCGATCATCATGATACGAGATCTACGGAAGAAATATAGTGATTAATATAATAGTGCTTGGTCTTTTATATTCTTGATTATTGATGGCATATGAAGCGAAGGTATTAATGGTTGTGTAGCATGTCTATTGGGTTTGAGAGAGTAGATGTTCAATGGTGGACTTAACGAAATAATTTGCACGGATGACAAATTGGAAGGAGGTCCTTATTTTACCCATAAAACTTCACAAATCCGGATTAATTTCAACAATTTATGTAGTTTAGGTCCGACTTTCACACTTAACTCCATTAATAGATAATGTCACATCGAATATAATATTATTCATGGGAGGTATAATAATAAAGACATTTGACTATTGTTTTTATCCAATCATAGGGGGTGGAGCAACAACTACTCCCCCAATATTTGAGACATTTATGTAAAAACGGTTGCAACAAAAGTCTTCTATTCTGTAAACAGTTGGATGCAAAAATAAAATTTGAACATATGGATTTTCACGTTCAACAGTTATCATAGCTTCGATGCTATCCTTTCCAAGTAATTCTGGCCATTCATATTTAAGACCTACAGAAAAATATGAAAAAAAAAATTTAATTATATAAATAGACACTTTGACCATGCAAGATAAGGGTGTGTTGTGGACATATTCTTAGCGCAACCTCACTTTTATATCTTAAATGATTATAATGTCAACAATATTGTTCGTTTAAAAGATTTCATCGAATAAAAGTTTACTTTAAGCTTTGAGAAAATTAGGTTAACGAAAGAAAAAAAATATATAAGAATTTCCGTAACAAGAGATGTTATGAGACAATTTCGTGGGATGCTTATATTTTTCACCTGCACCACAACATTTGCTTGAAGTACTTGGATCAGATTGGCAGGAAACACTAGACATGTTCTATGTATTTTTATCTTTCATATAGTTTTTGAAGTCTTAGATTTATATAGTGATAATTAATATCGAATAAGATCATGAAGTTAGAACTAATAAAATTTTTTAGAACAAAATTCTTTGATGCCTTTAAAAGAATAGAAGAAATCAACCACATTGAAATATTTTTAGCTAAGTAAATATATAATAACAAAAGATACCAAAAATAAAATAAAAAATTAAGAGGATTTATATTTTTTAGTAAAGATATCATGCTTATTATTAAAAAAAGAATCCATAAGTCTTCTCATAATCTTTTTTAATTTGATATCCATTTTTTTATAATATATTCACTGAGTAAAATTTTTAGAATGTGCTTGATATCTTTTATTCTAATAAAGGCAACAAAAGATTTTGTCTCTACAATTTGTTTTATTAGTCTCAACATCTAATTTTATTGGATATTAGATAATTTATTTAAAGGCAACATATCTATAATGATGATATGCAACATATCTATCATAGTTCTGTTTTGAGCAAATGTTGTGCTGTAGGGGAAAAGTATACGACTCACATGAATTTTCGTTAGATAAGTTCTTATTTTATTTTCGTTTGTTCTCACGGTTTTACCTCGGTTTTTCAATTCTAAGAGTAAACATTAACAAAATGAGTTCTTTTAATATTGCTTCTTTTATAACCATTTATGTCATAAAAGTGTGGTTGTGGTAAGCAAAAACTCACCGAAATTCGATAATATTACAATCAATATAATAAGTTGACTAGGAAAAACAAAACTCTCAACTATAGATCAAAATGCGATAAATAGCCTCTACACAAATGTAAAACAAATTACATCACGTATGCTAAAACGTAGTTCTCCAAGTAGGGCTCACCAGTTACTCTCTAACGAACCTAAAATAAATGACAAAATAAACCAAAAACCTACCCCATGACGGGTTGCCTGAAGGATTTTAACACGTCAGCTCCTAAGTTAAGTAACCGACTCTACCTTGTAAAAACATGCCATGACCTAATAAGAAAAACCATAACACATAATAAATAGATACCATGAAATTTGAGAAACATTATATAAGTAATTATACTTGTAAGTTGTAACCCATTTATTCCAGTTATGAGAGATTTCTTTATTCACTTTGTTAATCTCAATTATGAAAAAAATTCATTTATTCAAATAATCTTATTTTGTGAGAAACAAAACCATCATTCACATGACCATTTTTATTCACTGAGCATGGAATCAAAGGATCAACAACAAAACTCATGCCGTACAACTGTAACCATCAATAATAATATCCAAGGAAACTCCTTACTGCACTATCGGGGAAGAACGAGTCCTTTCAATAATAACAACAATACAAGACTATTAGACCTTAAGTGTGCACATCCCTTAAAGGGTACAATGATAAATTCAACCCACTAGAGTAGTACTAGAGCCTAGCACTCTTACTCGTTGATGTGGTGGGGCTTCAACTAATAAGCCGATACCCACATCCTCCCATTTCTCTCTCCTTTCCTCCGCCCCTCCGACTCCCTCCTTATCTTCTTTTCCCTCGTTGATTACCAGGGGAGAGGCAGCAACAAGGGGAGGAGGGGCGCAAGACATTGGGGCATGAGCGACGAACATTGATAGAGAGGAGGCCATGGAAAATCAGGGAAGCCGAAAAATTAGGCTGGTTCGAGAGAAGTTTGGGGAGGGAGAATGGGTCAATCGATTTGGGTTGGTGGCAAATGTCTGTAGGCTGACGTTGCAATATTACCAGGATGACGTCAATAGTACTGGCTTGGGGGAGCAATTGTCATCTGCCAAGTTAACAAATGACAGGGTGACGTTTAAAAAATTGTGAACACTGTTTCGATAAGTCAGGTGTTCATTGACATTCAAGTCAAATAAAAAAACACTTCTACAGTGTACGTTACAAGGTACCGAGGATGCAATTTGCACGCACAAAATTTTCTATTACGTGCCAGAAAGTAAAAAAGTTTATTTATTTGAGTTCAAATTCAATTTTGGCTCGATTTAATTAAGTTGTACCACTAAAATGAAATTTGGGTCGGATCCGATTACTAATTTGGGTTAAATGGATCAGGACTACGATAAGTGACCTAATTGGGCGAAGTCACACGTAAAGCTCAGAGACGAGCCCGTGACTCTAAACCTACTTTGAAGTAGGGTTTTCCACTCTATATAAATAGATTTTCGCAAATTCACTTTTAGGTTGGAAATTTTAGAGAGAAGTAGCCCTCAAAATTTCTCTGCAAATCTCGATCCCTACCTTTCAAAAGATCGGCACTCAAAAGAGACTCAAGTCCCTTATGACCTTCTTTAAGTCGTGCAGTCATGAGAGATTTAAGTCCTTGACGACCATCTCGAGAGCAAAAGCAACAAACGCGGACTACGCGCGCATCCCTTGTTAGTTGTACGTACGCATAACTGTGTAGTGTATCGTACGTTTTCCCTCGATTGCGTAGTAGAATTAGAGGATACTAGTTTGGACTTTACACAAATTTTTTGATATTAATAAAATTCATTTGTTTCTTTTCCTTCTCGTAGCATAAAATTTGTCGTTACAATTGGCATATTAGAATGTAAAGAAATTCGGAGGAAGGGAGATGTAAAAATCAAACACCCCCCTATTTTTCCTCATCGTTTGAGAAGAAAATATGGTGATTCAATTTAAACATACACTTGTGTAGTTTTCTTGGGTTAATTTCTGGGTAATGCTAGCAAAGAGAGGAACCCAAAACATGTTCAATTTATCGTTGATGGCGCGAGTAATTAGTTGTGGTGGCGGCGGTAGCAGTTGCAACGACGACGGCTCAAATGGGGTTTTCCGATCATCATGCTACGAGATCTACGGAAGATATGTGGTGATTAATATAATAAAGCTTGGTCTTTTATATTCTTGATTATTGATGCCAGATGAAGGGAAGATATTAATGGTTGTGGGGCATGTCTATTGGGTTTGAGATGAATTGGAATGTAAAACCAAAAATTAGAGTAGATGTTTAATGGTGGACTTAACGAATTAATTTGCATGGATGACAAATTGGAAGGAGGTCCTTATTTTACCCATAGAAGTTCACAGATCCCGATTAATTTGAACAACTTATGTAATTTAGGTCCGAATTTTACACTTAACTCCATTAATAGATAATGCCACATCGAATATAATATTATTCATGGCAGCTATAATAATACTGACATTTAACTATTGTTTTCATCAAATCATAGGGGATGGAGCAACAACTACTCCCCCAATTTTTGAGACATTTATGTAAACAGGGTTGCAACAAATCTATTCTGTAAACAGTTGGAGGCAGAAATAAAACTTGAATATATGGATTTTCACGTTCAATAGTTCTCTTAGCTTCGATGCTATCCTTTCCAAGTAATTCTGGCCATTCATATTTAAGATCTACAGAAAAACATGAAAAAAAAGACTTGAGTTATATAAAGAGAGATTTTGTCCATTTAAGACAAGGGTATTTTGTGGACATATACTTAGCGCAACCTCAATTTTATATCTTAAATGATTATAATGTCAACAATATTTTTCGTTAAAAAGATTTCATCGAATTAAAGTTTACTTTAAGCATTGAGAAAATGAGGTGAACGAAAGAAAAAAAAAATATAAGAATTTCCGTAACAAGAGATGTTATGAGAAAATTTCGTGGGATGCATATATTTTTCACCTGCGGCACAACATTTGCTTGAAGTACAACTTGTATGAGATTGACAGGTAAAACTAGACATCTCTATGTATTTTTATCTTTCATAGAGTTGTTGAAGTGTTAGCTTTATATAGTGATAATTAATATCGAATAAGAACATGATGTTAGAACTAATAAAATTATTTTAGAACAAAATTCTTTGATGCCTTTAATAGAATAGAAGAAATCAACCACATTCAAATATTTTTAGCTAAGTAAGTATATTATAACAAAAGATACCAAAAAAAAAAAAAAAGATTAAGAGGATATATATTTTTTAGTAAACATATCTTGCTTATAATTGAAAAAAAAAATCCATAATTCTTGCTTTAATCTTTTTTTAATTTGATATCCATTTTTTTTTATAATATATTCACTGAGTAAAATATTTTTGAATGTGCTTGATATCTTTTGTTCTAATAAAGTCATCAAAGGATTTTATCTCCTCAAATTGTTTTATTTGTCTCAACATCTAATCTTATTGGATATTAGATATCGTTATTTAAAGCCAATATATCTTTTTTTTTTAAAGGGTAGCATAGCACTACCCCAAGAACAAAGCACTAATTCCTACACAATTAGCTAGGAATTGCATCACTAAACTTATCTATGGCTCTAATACAAACATTGAATTTAAAAAAAAAAGGCTACTTGCTCACTAGTTCTACTTATACTTTTGAAAATTCTCATGTTTCTTTCTCTCCAAATATCATAGATTGTGTAAGAGAATGCACTTTTTAGTAGATGCTTCACTCCTTGCTTGCCTTTCACATGGTGCTTAAACCATTTTATCTCATGATTGAGGCTCCAGTGCCTATTCCTTTGCCCCAGCTAGCTCATAATTCTCCCCTAAGTTTCTGTGGAGTAAGAACACTTGAAGAATAGATGATTTACACTTTCCTCATTGCAGCAGCACAATGTGCATCTGTTCGGGATACAGATACCTCTTCTTTGAAGATTATTTATGGTAGGCAGGGCATTCTGACAGGCTAGAGTAGCAATGACAGAGCTCTTTGGAACACATCAGCTATCCCAAATAATTTTAGCCCAATTAACTTTCTCTTCGTGCATTCTGAAAAAGTCATAAATGCCATTACCTGATGCTTTACTGTTATGCCAGTCACTAACCTGATTTTCTGTAGCACAAATGTCCCCCATTCTTCCTATAATTTCATCCCTCAATTTGAGGAGGGCTTTCCAAGTTATAGAGGTATCCTGCTTGTTTCCACATTTCCAAAAGCTGTAGCCTTTTAAGTAATATGCACTGATCCATCTACACCACACATTGTTAGGATTTGTTTGCAGCTTTATTATCCATTTTACAAACATGGCTTTATTCTAGCTAAACACTTCTTTGATACCTAACCCTCCTTCTTTCTTTGGAGAGCATAAATGTTTCCAGGCAATCATTGTGAATTTCCCTTTGTTTTCATTTATTCCCCAAAAGAATTCTCCGCACATTCTCCTAATCTTCTTGAGCACAACTATTGGGAGCAGCAGAACAGAACTCCAGTAAGTCGGAAGACTAAGAATGACTGAGATCACAAGCTGTAACTTCTCAGCATAAGAGCTATAGGAGTTTGCCGAGAGTAATGGTACATAGATGCTTTCTGTCTTGTAGAATGCAGAGGAACACCCAAATACTTGAAGGGGAAAGTGCCTACCACATACCCTGTCTTTTCTGCAGTAGTTGCAGCACCATAATCTTCAACTCCTCCTAGGTAGATGTTAGTTTTCATGGGGTTGGCTGCAAGACCAGACTGCTTTTCAAACTCCTTAAGTGTCCTAGCCACTATAGTCACAAATTCAATATCCCCTCTGGCAAAGATGAGAAGATCATTAGCATATAAAAGATGATTCAGACAAGCTTTATTACATTTAGGGTGCTGTGAAAAGCCATCTGAATGTATGCGCCTTCTGAGTTTTCTAGACAAACCCTCCATGCGTAGTACAAACAAGTAAGGGGACAGTGGATGTCTTTGCCTGAGACCTTTTTTTGCAGGGAAATAACCAATTTGAGCTCCATTGATGCTCAAAGACAACTGAGATGAGCTAAGACATGCCATTATCCACTTGACATAACTTGCTGGGAACTTGTATCTGTTGAGGAGGTATTCAAGATAGGGCTATGATACTGAGTCAAAAGCCTTCTTTATATCCACCTTAATTGTAGCTCGAGGAGAGATATGCATCTTGTCATATTTTCGAACTAATTCTTGAGAAACCAGAATGTTGTCAAAGATGTTTCTCCCTAAAACAAAATCAGACTGCTCTACTCCTATAATGGTATTCAAAATAGTTGTATCCTTGCAACAACCATCTTGCTTATAGCCTAGTATATAGTATTACAATAGCAAATTGGCCTGTAATCCATGACTGAATTGGGAGTATTCTTTTTTTTTTTTTTTGGGATCAGGGCAATTAAAGTGGAATTAATCTGCTTGAGAATTTTACCAGTTTTGAAGAAATCCAGCACTGCTTGACATAACTCATCACCAATAGTATCCCATGATTTCTTGTAGAAGGCAGCTGTATACCCATCAGGCACTGGACTTTCGTCTTCATGGATAGAGAAAATAGCAGCTTTAACTTCCTCTTTAGTGAAAGGTTGCATAAGTATTTCCTGATGCTCTGTACTGATGACAGAGCCTTCAAATGCAGCATTATCCAATTCCACCTCATGCTGAGTTCCCAATAATTCTATATAGTAGTCCAAAAAAGCTTTATGGACTCCTTCAGGGGTGACATGCAGGGTCCCTTTATGATCATGAATCTTCCCAATATAGGTATGGGCTTTTCTTTCTTTCATTTTGGCATGAAAGTATTTAGTACCTACATCATTCATTTTCACATCTCTTATCTTTGATCTTTGATAGTAGAAGCATAACTCCATTTTTCTCCAGTTTAACCAGCTTTTCTATCATGTTTTTCACATATTTCATTTTATCTGGTTGCTGTAGTACTTCCTTTTGGATTTTGAACAGATCTTCTCTACATCTTTGCACCCTTTCAGAGATATAGTTTTCCCTATGCAACATCTTTAGCTCATTTTTCAGTTTTTTCTGCTTCTCTAAGTATGCATACATCCTTGTACCCTTCACTTTAATACTCCATATATACTGTCTTTACTAAGTTCTCATACTTAGGATCCATACACCAAGCATTCAGGAATTTGAAACTCCTAGGGTAACTCACTACTCCTAGATTCACTTCAACCAGGATTGGGGAGTGATCAGACAGTCCCGGTTGTAAGAAAAGCACAGAGGAGGTTATATGGTTTGTAATCCAAATATGATTAACCAGGATTTGTTAGGGCATTCTGCTTTTTCTCTACTGCAGGTGGAGTTTCAGCTTTTCCATCTGAGTGAGTTTTCTCCTGCTCCTCTTTCTGCTTAGGCACATAGACCTGCTTTACCTTCACTTTTTCCCTTTTCCCTGGTTCTGTTTTCTTCCATTCACACCAATTCTGAACATGCCCAAGCTTTTTGCAGCAGTGACCTTAGAAAGGCACCCATTCATATTTGACTGCTTGAACACTTTCACCATAAGGAGTTCTAAGAGCTATAGATTCAGGTAAATCTGTTGAAACATCTATTTCCACTAGTACCCTTGCAAATGAGATTTTTTCCTTCAAAGTAGTTCTTATGTCAGTGACAAACTAGAAAGTCGTTATTCCTAGTCAAATTACCACTATTCCTACTAAACTAGCAAGGGTAAGTGGGTATCGTATCCACA
>JBBYHQ010000010.1:10120409-10132471 GCA_038382645.1 Spergularia azorica | reverse complement strand
ATTTACGAATGAACAAGTGGATGAAATAAGAGATCTTTGGGCTACATATGTCTTTGTGGATGGAGATGAAGAAGGAGTCGATGAAGATCTTTAGCTACCTAGCGAGTTTTGCTTGTAAGTGTTCAATTCTACTTTGATTTCTTGAAACACTTAGATTCTCTTTAAGCTAGAAATGTTGGTAAGTTTTAGTTAGGAAATTAGAAACTAGGAAAAGCAAGAGATCTCCATTGTTATATTTTGGAAAAATGTTTTGGATGGAGTAATTGAGATTGGATGGATGCTTATTATATATAGAGTTAATTTGAAGCTCCATTGTTGTATAGCAAAGAATCGACTTGGTTTCTTGTAGTCGAGGTTTTGGGAATTGGTATCGTTGAAACGGCATAATCGTAATGTATGTTTGTAATGTGGGAATTGGCGACTAATTGTTGTAGTCGCCAATTCCCTGGCAGAAGCAGAAGCAAGCAAACTAAAAAAAAAAAAAAATCCTACCCTATGACACCGGTTTTTTAATCAACCGGTGTCAAATGTCCATCAGCGGAAAAAAAAAAAACAACATATGACACCGGTTATTTAAAAAACCGGTGTCAAATGTCCATCAACGAAAAAAAAAAAAAAAACAACATATGACACCGGTTTTTTATAAAACCGGTGTCATATGTGTACTAGTGTTGACTTTATGGGTACATATATGACACCGGTTTAACCTAAAACCGGTGTCGTATGTGTTGGTTTTGACACCGGGTATTTTTAGAACAACCGCTGTCTTAACATAAGACACCGGCAGTCCAGACAACGGTTGCAACCGGTGTCTATATGGTTTTGCACCCGGTGTCTTATGTATTATTTGGCGTAGTGTATCAAACTCCCCCATGCTTAGACCATTACTCGTCCTAGAGTTATCCAATTCTCCACACTTAACAACTAGGTCTCTCTTATAGCACGGGGTGAGTTATAACAATCAAACTCCTCCAAAACAAAGAATCGGAAGCCATCAAAAACACCCTTACGGTGGTAGTTAGAATTGGAGTGGATGAAATGCTCAACACCCCAACTCTAACCATCTTATCCTTCGTTCTCACACACTCTAAGTTAGGGGAAACTAACATAAACCACGTTTCCCCCTACTTGGCTAACGACTCCCTCAAACCCATGCTCGAAATAAACCTAGGACCACCAATTCCTATCACCGAACCTCCTTATAACTCCCGTAGTGATCCTAACCCGTTACGCCCCGAACTCCTCATCTTACGTCGCCCGCAATGGATTACTTTTTTTTTTTTTTTTTTTTCTTTTGTAACAAAAACACAACTATATTACAAACTAATTGTCAAATGGAACCAACAATCGAAATACAATGCCAAGCACCTCCCCCATGCTTAATTCTCGTCATTGCCCCCAATGACAAACCAACACCCATCCAAAAGATCGGGCAACGACAAAGTGGGCAGGGGGAGTAACAATACCATCGACTATCCCATACATGAATAACCATGGAACAACCCATCTCATTTTATCAAAGAAGCAATTAATGCGCTCTCGGGTCAAGAGACGCCAACTCTACCTCACTCCCCTATTCTCCCTCTTGGAATTGTATCCACCCTCTTGGAAAGGGATCCTCGAGTCTAGCGAAGGAATCTTCGACTCGAGGGGGACGCTCCTCGAGTCGAGCGAGAGAATTCTCGATGCGAGGACACACTCCCTCGAGTCGAGGAACTTGTTCTTAAAAATACCTGTTTGGTCGTCTCTCCTCGACTCGAGGATAACCACCCTTGAGTCGAGATGACCTACCTCGAGTCGAGGGTAATAACCCTCGAATGGAGGGACTGTGCACAGGGCAATCTTAAAACGGGCATAACTCTCGCCTCCGAACTTCATTTTGAACTCATAATATATCGTTGGAAAGCTAAGACGATGAACTTTCCTCTCCACTCGGAATTTCTGAAAAATATATTTTGGTTAGAGAGTTATGATCCAATGAAATCGGAGGTGATGGTGTGTGGTTCTCTGAGTGTGGTCAAGTTATCTTCTCATTGAATCTCGCTCCAACTCGTAGCTTGATCTTTTAATCCCATCCAACTTTCACCAAAAGGGTCTTGAGCCAACAAAATGCCATAAAACCATCAATTAAAGTTCAACTATGCTCCTAATGATGTGGTTTACGAGTCACGATAATACCACGCCTAATCAACCCCTAAAACTCCTAAATCATGCAGATTAACACACTACATTTACAACATATCAAACTCCCCCATGCTTAGACCATTACTCGTCCTCGAGTTATCCAATTCTCCACACTGAGCAACTAGGTCTCTCTTATAGCACGGGGTCAGTTTTAGCTATCAAACTCCTCCATAACAAAGAATCGGAAGCCATCAAAAACACGCTTACGGTGGTAGTTAGAATTGGAGTGGATGAAATGCTCAACACCCGAACTCTAACATCTTATCCTCCCTTCTCACACACTCTACGTTAGGGGAAACTAACACAAACTAAGTTTCCCTCTACTTGGCTCAACGACTCCCTCAAACCCATGCTCGAATTGATGATATCGAACACGACTCACCTCTTATCAATCCACCGGTGCCGCTATCATTACAATGCAAGAGGATTTCTAACCTATGACCACCAATTTCTATCACCGAACCTCCTTATAAATCCCGTAGTGATCCTAACCCGTTACGCCCCGAACTCCTCATCTTATGTCGCCCGCCATGGATTACTTTTTTATTTTATTTTTTATTTTAACAAAAACACAACTATATTACAAACTAATTGACAAATGGCAACAACCATCGAAATACAATGCCAAGAACCTCCCCCATGCTTATTTCTCGTCATTGCCCCCAATGACAAACCAACACCGATCCAAAAGATCAGGCAACGACAAAGTGGGCAGGGGGAGTAACAACACCATCAACTATCCCATACAAGAATAACCATGGAACAACCCATCTCATTATATCAAAGAAGCAATTAACGGGCTCTCGGGTCAAGAGACACCAACTCTACCTCGCTCCCCTATTCTTCCTCTTGGAATTGTATCCACCCTCTTTTAAAGGGATCCTTGAGTCAAGCGAAGGAATCTTCGACTCGAGGGGGACGCTCCTCGAGTCGAGCGAGAGAATTCTCGATGCGAGGACACACTCCCTCGAGTCGAGGAACTTGTTCTTAAAAATACCTGTCCTGTCGTCTCTCCTAAATTAGAGGATAACCACCCTCGAGTCGAGATGATCTTCCTTGAGTCGTGGGTAATAATCCTCGAATCGAGGGACTGTGCGCAGGTCAATCTTCGAACGAGCATAACTCTCACCTCCGAAGTTCATTTTGAGCTCATAATATATCGTTGGAAAGCTAAGACGTTGAACTTTCCTCTCCACTTGGAATTTATGAAAAATATCTTTTGGTCAGAGAGTTATGATGCAATGAAATTGGAGGTGATGGTGTGTGGTTCTCTGAGTGTGGTCAAGCTATCTTCTTATTGAATCTCGCTCTAACTCGTAGCTTGACCTTCTATCTCCATCCAACTCTCACCAAAAGAGTCTTGAGCCACCAAAATCCCATAAAACCATTAATTAAACTTCAACTATACTCCTAATGATGTGGTTTACGAGTCACGATAATACCACGCCCATATAACCCCTAATGCGCCTAAATCATGCAGATTCACACACTACATTTACAGCATATCACAGCCCCGTTGGGAAGGATTTTGAGCGAAGCTAGAGAGAGATGCTTATAATGCATGTCTCATAGGAAATCGGCGCTATTTGAGGAGCAGATCAGGCGAAATGATAGACCTTGATAAGTTGGAAGTGATTCTAGAATGGGAAAATGAATTATCCTATGGTCCTAATAAAATGTATAAGGATCCACCAAGTTACATGTTTCACGTGCCCTCTAACCCTGACAACTCCACCCCAGATGCTTAACAAGCTATTAGGATGAAGGGAAAGAAGATCCAACTACAAGAGCATGGAACAACTAGTCAATTACATCAAAAGAAGGCCAAGGTTGGAGAACACCACCACTCACCTAACCCACCACCTTCGCCCATTGGGGAGGATGCAGCAGCGGACACAGGAGAGGACAATATTGAGAATGAAACTGATGGTGATGATACCCCTAGTGATCATGATGGTGTCGATGGTATGAATGATGATGCTATTAATATGTATAGTGAAGGAGACGACAACTACTATGAGGGTAGTAATGAGAATGGAGAACAACCAATAAGCCCAAAGGAAGAGCAAGAAGAGGAGCCTATGGAGCACCCTACGAGTGAAGAAGAGAATGAGCATGATAGAACTAACAACCCCGCAGTAATTGAGATTAGCTCGGATGAGGAGGAAGAGGTCACCGACCCAGGCAATGGAGGTGAAGTCCCTAATGATGGGGATTATGATCCGAGTGATGATGCATGAAGGATCAAATTAGAGATTAATAAATAAGGGGCATAAGGCCTGGTTACTATTTAGATCTTAGTCGTGTTTTGTTTATTTAATTCTGGTATTGAATGTTAAATTACACTTTTCGTTATGTTTTCATTCTTATGGTACTTTAAATTGGAAACAATACCCTAAAAGTACCTCGATTACATCAATAAAGTCTTATTATTAGGAAAAAATGCTACTGTGTATTGTTGATTTATGAACAAGTTGCTTTCCTTGCACTTGAATTCCTTTTCTTCAGCCGAGACCCCCCTGATTTGTGCACGAGCCGTGCACCATGACACACGAGTCGTGCGCCATAAAAAAAAAAAAACAAAAAGAAGTCTTAAAACGTCAGAAGAGGTCTGTTTCAGTTATTTATTGTTCTTTATCTATATTAAGCCCTATCGTTTGCATCAAAAGGGTGGAATGCCTTAAGATGTTGTTCTATACTACTAACTTAATCTGTTACTATCATTTAGAATATGCCACGCGGAAGTAGTTCTGCTATCCTCCAGCAACTGGCTGCGGGACAGGAAGCCTCGAACCAACAATTTGCTGCCATGACCAATTTCATGGCCCAGGTCTTGGCAAACCAGAACCAAAATGCCAATAATGCTCAGAACAACAACAACATTCCTGCTACTCAGGCTGTTAACCCCCCACACAATGTGGAGATGACCTTGTCAAAGATGTCTAATGTTGTTCAAAAGAAGAACCCTCCGAACTATTTGGGAAATGGTGATCGTGTTGAATTGGATGAGTGGATCGAGGACATGGAGAGGATTTTCCTTGCGGTGGGCTGCCTCAAGCTGTACAAGGTACGAATCGGAGCCTATTATTTGAGGGATGTAGCTGGACGATGGTGGCAAGGAATTTGTGATGATTTCTTTAAACCAATAGTGGAGAAGGAAGTTGATGGCTCTATAATTTCTTATGAACGAACTTGGGCTTACCTCGAGAAGTACTTGACGAATGAGTTTTTCCCTGAGTACTTGAGGAGGCAGAAAAAGGCTAAATTTGAGGAATTTAAGCAAACTGATAAGATGAGTGTTAGGGATTTTCATGAAAAATTCATGGACTTGAGCCGATTTGGTGGTGATCTGGTATCCACTGATGAGGCATAGGTCAACGGATACTTGGAGAAGCTTCACTGGAAGGTTAAGGATTGGTTTGTTGGAGAAGACTTTCCGAACGTTAAAGCACTTTATGCTAAGGCTAACAATACTGAAAGGATGGTGGCTAAGATAGAGTCAGACACAGGACTAAAAAGGAAGGACAGTCCGCTTGATCTCTTGGAAATCCCTAATAAGAAAGCAAACTATTGGAAACACAAAGGGAAAGCTCAGTCAGCCAATGTGGGTAGCTACTCCAACAGAGGATCTCAGATAAACCGGGCTCAATCTCAAAGAAATGGACAGAAACATTTTTGCGTTAGGTGTAACCGTAGCCACCCTGCTACAACTTGCAATGGAGATAGAGTTCAGTGTTTCCACTGTCGAAAAATTGGGCATAGGGCGTCTGGTTGTTATTCAAAACGGGCTGGGAATCCACCCGTGTCTGCCTCAGTAGCATCGGTCGCATCACCTAGGTACCCAAATCAAAGGACTCAGAACGGTTATGCAGGGTCTAATAACAACACTTACAGAAACCCGGCGCCTACAAAAGGAAATGTGTCTACCACTCCTGCAAAACCAAGTGGGTCTGTTAATGCTGCAACAAAGAACAAGAAAATTGCGGGTCAGTTGTATGTGATGAATCAGGAAGAAGCGGAGAACACTGATGTAGTTTCTGATAATTTTCTTGTCGATTCAGTTGTTGCGCATGTTTTATTTGATAGCAGTGCTTCGCATTCCTTTATTGCTGCTATGTTTGTTGAGAAATGTGCTCTTAAGTCTGGTTTATGTGGATTTTGATTTCTCTATGCCTACTGGAGTGAGTGTCAATTGTAAAAATATGTTTAAAGATGTACCAATAGTGATTGGAGGTGATGAGTTCAAAACTGACTTAGTGGAATTTCCTTTACCCTATTTCGATGTTATCTTGGGGATGGACTGGATGGGCAAATATAAGGCTAAATTGGACTGTTGGCTAGGAAAAATCTCTTTGAGAGGATCTAAGGACGTGAGAGTTTCCCACCGAGTAAACATTACAGAACCGAAGGTCAAGTTAATCTCTGTAATGAACCTAAAGAAACAGATTTCCAAAGGAAACCTTTTGTTCTTATGCCACGTTCGAGACACTAGTGCAGAATATCCTGATTTGAGCGACGTGCCCATAGTGAAAGACTTTGAGGATGTATTTCAAGATGAAATCCCCGGAATGCCACCAAAAAGGGAGGTTGAGTTCAAGATTGAGTTAGAACCTGGAACTGGTCCTATTGCGAAAACACCCTATAGAATGGCACCCGCAGAGATGCAAGAACTCAAGAAACAGCTGGATGAACTTGTAAAAAAAGGATATGTAAAACCTAGTGTGTCGTCATAGGGCACGCCGTTCCTATTTGTTTGAAAGAAGGATGGAAGTATGGGGCTATGTATTGATTATCGTGAGCTTAACAATGTCACGGTCAAGAATAGGTATCCTTTACCTAGAATTGACGATTTGTTTGATCAACTCAAGGGGGCAAGTGTCTCTAAGATCGACCTGAGGTAAGGGTACTACCAACTCAAGGTGGCTGAGGAGGACGTTCCCAAAACAGCGTTCTCCACTAGATATGGACATTACGAATTCACGGTAATGCCATTTCGGTTGACAAACGCCCCTGCTGTGTTCACGGACCTAATGAATCGAACATTTAGGCCTTATTTGGACAAATTTGTGGTAGTCTTCATTGATGACATCTTGATATATTCGAAACATGAAGAAGAGCACAAAGAACATTTGAGGATTGTACTAGAGATTTTGAGAGAGAAGAACTGTATGGTAAATTCTCAAAGTGCGAATTTTTGCTGGATAGAGTTGCGTTCTTAGATCACATAATTTCTAAGGAGGGAGTAGTTGTTGACCCTTCCAAGATTAAAGCAGTCAAAGAATGGCCTGCACTTAAGAGTGTGACTGAGATTAGAAGATTTTTGGGACTTGCTGGCTACTACAGGAGGTTCGTATAGGATTTTTCAAAGATAGCTAAGGGCCTGTTTGGCCAAGCTCCAATTTCTGCAGAACTACTTTTCAGAAACAGTTTCTGAGAAACAGTTTCTGGAGGAGAAGCTCCAAATTGGAGCTTCTACTTCTGAAGAGCAAATTTACACTAGAAGTGTTTCTGAGAAACCAGAAACAGTTTCTCAGTTTTAGGTATTTGGCCAGTTTTCAGTTTCTAGGACCCAGAAGCAGTCCAGAAACAATTTAGAAGCTTGGCCAAACACACCCTAAACCCATGATAACAGTGATGAAGAAAGCGACCAAGTTTAAGTGAGACAACTCAGGTGAGGAGGCCTTTCAAGCCCTGAAAACTAGGTTGACGTCTGCACCAGTTTAGCACTGCCGGATGAGAACATTCCGTATGAGGTCTACACGGATGCTTCCAGGAATGGTTTGGGTTGTGTCCTTATGCAGAACCGAAGAGTAATCGCCTACGCGTCTAGGCAACTAAAGAGTTATAAGGAGAACTAACCAACGCACGATTTGGAGTTAGCTGAAGTGGTGTTTGCATTGAAATTATGGGGACATTACCTATTTGGGGTCACATTTAAGGTATTCTCTGATCATAAGAGTCTCAAATATATATTCACTCAAAAGGAGCTTAACATGAGACGAAGGAGATGACTTGAGCTCATTAAAGACTACGACATGAAAATCCAATACCACAAGGGTAAGGCCAACGTGGTAGCGGATGCCCTCAGTAGGAAGTCTTTACATAGTATTCAATTGGTGGTACAACGACAGAGACTCAGAGATGAATTCCTAAACTTTGGGATACAGTTATCTGAACATGGAGTTACTACTTTTCAAAATGATTTATTAGGTGAAATTAAGGAACTTCAGAACTCAGATGAGTACCTCAAAGGGAAGTTGGACAAGGAGGGCGAATTATTCAAGATGACTGGTGATGGTGTGATTCGCTTTCAGAACCGAATATGCGTCCCTGACAATGTCGAGTTGAAGAAAAAGATCTTAACGAAAGCTCATGCTACCCTATAATCTATACATCCTGGAGGAGACAAGATGTACCAGGATCTGAAACAAGTATTTTGGTGGTCTGGGATGAAGAAAGACATAGCTGAATTTGTAGCTAAATGCCTAGTCTGTCATAAGGTAAAAAGTGAACACAAGAGGCCACAAGGCAACCTACAACCTCTACCAGTGCCTAAGTGGAAGTGGAGTTCGATATCCATGGACTTTGTCGCTGGCTTACCCAGGACACCTAAGGGGAACAATATGATTTGGGTGATTGTGGACAGACTGACAAAGAGTGCTCACTTTATACCCATGAACGACACATGAAAAAAGAAGCAGTTGGCTACCTCTTACATACATCACGTGTTGAGGTTACATGGAGTCCCTGATGAAATAGTTTCTGATCGTGATGCATGGTTTATGTCTAGATTTTGGGCAAAGCTGCAAGAAGCTTTGGGCACAAAACTTATAAAGAGCACTGCCTTCCACCCAAATACTGATGGCCAAATTGAAAGAACAAATCAGACGATGGAAGACATGCTTCGAGCTTGTACTTTACAGTTTCAGGGAGGATAGGAAGACAAGTTGGACCTGATTGAGTTCTCTTATAACAATAGCTTTCAGGCTTCGATAAAGATGACACCTTATGAAGTATTGTATGGGAGGAAATGTAGGTTTCCAATTTGTTGGAATGACATTAGCGGGACTGTAGTCTTGGGTCTTGACTACATCCAAGAAATGACCGATCAACTAAAATTGATTCAGAATAGACTCAAGGCAGCTCAGGATAGACAAAAGAGCTACGCCGACAAGACTCGAAGTCACATAGAATTCAAGGAAGGTGACATGGTCTTGCTACGAGTGTCTCCTACCAAAGGTGTTATGAGGTTTGGTAAGAAGGGTAAGTCCTAAGTTTATTAGACCATACAAAATTTTGAAACACATTGGGGAAGTGGTTTACGAGCTCGACCTACCTGCAAGTTTAGAGCAAGTGTAACACTACGGAATATGGAAAGTGGTTTATGGAGTTGGTTTGTCACACATTGGGAAACTACGGCTCATATGATCAGTTTATAATAGATTCCTACCATCATACTACCAACAAGGCCTTCACCTTTTAGAGCCCACGAGAGAATATTCGGGCCTAAAGGGTGACTTCTCATCTTATTGGGTTGTGTTGCGACTGACGGTGGATCGGGCTGTTACAGATAACGTGTTTCATGTGTCACAACTGCGAAAATATGTTAGTGACCTGTCTCATGTGCAGGACCCAGAAACGATCGAGCTAGATTAGACAATGACCTATGAGGAGACACCATTAAAGATTCTAGACTGCAAAACGAGAAAGACTCGACGCACCGAGACCAACATGGTCAAAGTGTTGTGGTGTAATAACAACGTTGAAGAGGCAACTTGGGAGGTTGAGTCCGCCATGCACGAGAAATAACCCCACCTTCTCAATTAAGGTACTTTCGGTTTGGGACGAACCTTTTCTTTAAGGAGGATGAGAACCTCGTGCGTTCTATCCCTCTCGCGTTTACATTAAAACTTGCAATTTCGTTAGCTTATTAATTGATTTGTTTTTTAATAATTGTGCGCGCAATCTCAGAAATACATTAATGATGCATTTGTTTCGAAACACAACTCTTTGCATAGTAGTACATTAATGATGTACTCAATGCTGTAGTCTCCCTATGCACATCACTATAGTCTTGGGTCCTTACGCCTCAACTTCCTCCTCCCTTGTATACCCTTCATTTACTTCGTTAAGGTTGGAGTTGGATGTGAGGTACCGAAATATGTGAGTATACAATTTTGGTGACTTTCAGCAATGAGGTACCCTGTAATTTTTAAGATTATTATTTATTTAGGGTGTTACATTTAATTGAGGAATTTAGAAATCTGTTGCTACTTTTGGGAATTTGCAAATTGGGTTAGGTTTATGACAAATTACGTAATTACTCTTACTAACACTCCCCACTCTACTACTAAACAAAATAAATAAACAAAACCCTCCCCTATTCCCTCATACTACGTAGGACGCAAGAAGCAGAGAAAGAAAAAGAGGAAAAAGAGAAGAGAGGAGAGAAGAGAGAGCAGCGGCTCCCTACTTCCCACTCAACCACCGCGGCTGCCGCGCCACCGGACCACTGTCGCTACCACCGCCATCCTCTCCAGCCCTACCTACCTCCCTCTTGATTTTATATCAAGAGTAGTAAGATCCTAAACCCCTTTTTCATAAATTAAATCAGGGTTTTATGATTTCATGTTTATTTGAGGATTTAAAGCATGAATATGGTTGTAGGATTGTAGTGTATGTGTTATTCGTTGTGGTTTGGGAATTGAAGCATGCGATAATGAATTTATGATTTAGGGTTTATGAATTAGGGTTTATGTATATTTGATGATGATATTGTGATCGGAATCGCATGAAATCTGGAGGATTGGCTTGTAATGAATTGGGTAACATGTGGTACCGATTTAAGAATGTTTTATAATGCTTTATGTGAGTTGTTTAGCTTCTGCCCAGGTCTGATTTTTGGGTATTTTGGATGTTATTGTTGATGTTTTGATGTTTAAATGATGGGAAAACGTTACAAGTGTGTTTGTGGAGTTGTTGTGCAAGTTTGGCGCGAATCGGAATTTATTTGGTTGTCTTATGATCATGTTTTGTTGGGATTGTCATGTTAGGTGTTGTTGGGAGTATGGTGTGCGTGGGCTATGAGTTTGACATAGTTAATTTGGAGTGGTTGTCTTGTAACTTGTAGTGATCCGTCTATGTTTGTACTTCTATAGGTGTTGATTTTGAGGAAGTGCCCTTCACAGACTTTTGAGATCTCACTAACCTTTCTCTGAGTGTTTGAAGGTAAGAACGTTGACCTGCTAAAAGTTGAGCATGATTACATCATCCGTTCTCATGAGCTTTAACATTCATTTCATCCTTTATTATGTTCCTTACATCTCTTTGATATGCTGTAAATGTAGTGTGTTAATATGCATGATTTTAGGCGCTTTAGGGGTTATTTGGGCGTGGTATTATCGTGACTCGTAAACCACATCATTAGCAGTATAGTTGAAATTTAATTGATGGTTTTATAGGATTTTGGTGGCTCAAGACCCTTTGTGGTGAGAGTTGGATGGGATTAGAAGATCAAGCTACTCAATAAGACGATAGCTTGATCACACTTGGAGAACCACACACCATCACCTCCGAAATTTATTGGAGTCTAACTCTCTGACCAGAAGATATATTTCAGAAATTCCAAGTGTAGAGGAAAGTTCATCGTCTTAGCTTTCCAACGATATATTATGAGCTCAAAATGAATTTCGGAGGTGAGAGTTATGCCCGTTCGAAGATTGCCCTGCGCATAATCCCTCGACTCGAGGAAGATCATCTCGACACGAGAGTGGTTCTCTTCGAGTCGAGGGGAGACAACATGACAGGTATTTTTAAGAACAAGTTCCTCGACTCGAGGGAGTGAGTCCTCGAGTCGAGAATTCTCTCGCTCGACTCGA
>JBBYHQ010000010.1:10096661-10110558 GCA_038382645.1 Spergularia azorica | reverse complement strand
ACCAAAGTATATCAAATGTGGTCTCTATTTATAGATAATGAAAATATATAGCTGTTGGTGTAATTTTTTTTTTTTTTTTTGAAATTTTTATAATGCAGAAATAGCCGTTACAATGTATAACGGTAATAAAAATTTTGACAATTCAGAAAATGTCAAGGGGCATCATTACATTGGAAAGAAAACAAATATCTCTCTTTTCTCACTCCAAAGAGATGTTGTCTGCCTCTTGCCCTTGGAATTTGTCAAGGGCATTACTTGCCCTTTCCATGCCTCTCATGCCTTAACTAAATTAAGATTTTTTTTATTTTTTATTCCATGCCCTTGCTCTTGGACTCCATGCCACACCATTGTGGGTGGTCTAAGGGGCTTATTTATCGCCCCAATTTATGGGAGAAATTCCAATTGTACCCCCACCTAAAAAGTGTCATTATTTGTTTTACCCATAGTGCCCCACCCCACTATACACAGCTCCTCTCTTCAATTCTTCACCTTTTCTTCAATTGTTCACCCACTTCTCCTACATCAATTTCACTTCACTCTCACACTCTCAGTCACGATTTGCATTCTTCCTTACCATCCTCTTTACCCATCTTCAATCTGATTCCTATCACCTCCTTCTTCACCATTGTCATCTTATTCATTTTCACCCATTCACCATTACACCATCCCTCACTCCATCACTACCAGATTCTCTCTCCCACCTCTTTCTTCACTTACTACCTTCACTTTCTCTCACCTCCATTGACACCATCTCCATCTTCTCTTTCCCCTCATTATCATAATTTTCAATCTTTCTCTCTTCATTACAACAACCATGAGATATTTTAATTAATTATGAAGTATTAAATAAAAAATTACAAAATATAAATAACAATATTTTTTAATTTAGATTTTTTCACTGTATCCTTCATCGAGTTATGAAGATTTGAGATTGAACATGATTGAGGATCGAAATTGATGGTGTCAACTTTCTCATTTTCATGGATTTTGTGACAAATTTAACTCAAGAAACTTCTGGGTGGATTGAAAATACGGTGGGACCCACATCAAATTGTATGGTCAAGACGGCCGGACCTAGGTCGAGTCGTCCTGTCAAGATGGCCGAACCTAGGTCGGGCCGTCCTGCCAAGACGGTCGGGCACTGCTGACCTTGTAGTCGTTCACTCTGAGTATGCATGTTGAATGTGTCGTTGTACCAAATAGTTCTAAGTGCGTGGTCTGAGTAGGTATAATGATTGTGTGAGTGTGTTTCTATGTTTTTATTTTCTGAGTAGGTATTCTAGTTTTTATTAGTTACTATACAAACTCAATTCATTTGGCGATATGTAATACGTAACAAATCATAACCTACCTAAATTAAAGTAATTTGTAGCACATTTTCAATGTTGTAAATTTAAAAAATCATTTACGCGCATACAACTCGAGAATAAAAATCTCACAATATGAATCTTTTATTGATCCTACTTCAATTTCTCATTTTCTACTACTATTTCCAAGGGCGTAAATAATTCAAACTAGAACAAATCATCACAAAATTTTGTTCCATAACTTCAATTAAATTACCATAGAACATATTGACATGAGCATATGGCGTATAAAAATTACCATGGAGTATACTATTTTTGTTTTACGATTAGCATTTTCACGTACGAGACATTATGTAATCGTTAATCCAAACGATCACCCTAATTTAGTATTACAACTAGTTTTTGTATTTTATTGGTCATCGGAGTATGTTTTCCAGTAATCTGAATATGTGTGCGAGTTGAAGTTTTTGAAGTATGATAATTTGAATATTTTTTATGATAATCTAAATATTTTCGATCATGTTTAAATTACAACGTGGCCCTCGTTGACTCATGTATTGGTCATCAGAGTATGTTTTCCAGTAATCTGAATATGTGTGCGAGTTGAAGTTTTTGAAGTATGATAATTTGAATATGTTTTATGGTAATCTAAATATTTTCGTTCATGTTTAAATTACAACGTGACCCTCGTTGACTCATGTCGAGAATAATCTGAATATTTCAATAACATATTTATATCTCAACATATTCCAATCTGAATATACTACTAAACTGAAAATATCAATAACCATTTCACCATGATACATTTTCACTTAAATAATTGATTATTAACTATATTATCTAATATTATATATTAAAACCTGAAATCAAGTTTTTCCTAGAAGGACACTTGACATTCATTGATTGGATAACACTAAGTGATTACATAATATAAAAATTATTAGCTAATTTATGGAAAATAATATAATTTATGGTGATTATGGTGGTAAGCTAATTTATGAAAAATAATAGTGTTGCTAATGATAAAGCGTTTGTGTATATGAATTAATTAAAACTACAAGTCTCAAAAGTCATGAAAGGAGAGTTGCTTCCTCCCTAAGCTACCCAAAACCACCATTTTTGCTAGTTTAGATCATGGCTAAAGAACCAAAAAAACCTAGAGGACGACCCAGGAAAAACAAAGAAGTATAATCAGAAGACGATGAGCAACAGAATAACACCAATTTCGCTGCAAACGACGAAGGTTCTTCGAAAAACCCAGACGTGAATACTGGAACTATTGGAGATCACATAGAGTTATCTTTCCGGCGATCGGGAATCAAAATCACGCAGACTGTTCAGCCTAAACAGTCAGGTAATGATACTGAACCCCTTGTTTCAAATTTAGATGGTATTGAGGGAATTGTAGGAGATAAGCCAAACCCTGAAATTGCCAAAAATGGAAATTCCTGGAAATTGATTTCATTCACGCCCAAAATGGGTATGAGCCTAAATAAGTGTGAATTGGATGAGAATTCTGAGGAGGTACATATTACTGTAGAGGATGTCAAGACAGAAATTGAAGCCTGGAACTGCACCCTGGTAGGAAATGTTATTGGGGATAAACCAAAATTGGCTATTATTCAGGAATTTGTGGATACAAAATGGAACCATATTGAAAAACCAGCTGTCAGATACTACAAAAAAGGATGGTTTGCTTTTTAATTCAAATCACAGACCGACATTGACGAAATACTGAGGGGAGGACCTTGGAAAATTGGGAATATAACCTGATTCTTAAACAATGGACACCCACCTTCGGGCAGGAGCTAGGTAACGTTTCCATTGTCCCTGTTTGGGTTTTATTCCCAGACTTAGATCCTTGTATGTGGTCAATGTCAGCCCTGAGCAAAATTGCAAGCAAATCGGGTAAGCCTTTATATGCAGATCATACCACCACTTACCAGGAAAGACTATCATTTGCTAGAGTGCTAGTAGAGATTGATGTATCTAAAAAGTTTCCCTATCAGATACAAGTTACAACACCATTCCATGGTGAATTTACCCAAAGAATTGAGTATGAATGGATGCCATACTTCTGCTCTGAATGCAAGAAACTTGGGCACAGGGATTACAGCTGCAAATATGCCAAGAGGGCGACAAAAGTCCAAGTCAAACAGGTATATCAGCCAGTACAACATCCTGTAGATGCTGGACAACCTATGAGCACTGTGCAGGTCATGTCTCAGATCCAGAACATGTGGTGCAGCCAGTACAGCAGCCTGTAAATGCTGCCAAAGCCACTAAACCTGGAAAAATAGATAACCTGCAAAGCTCTAGGACAGAAAACAGGCACAGTCCTGATCAGACTATCTCTGATTCTCCAGGCAAAAACTCAGACACCTCCCCACCATCTCCAAACGAGGAAATAGGATACAAGACTTTCACAAGCAAGTCCCATAAGAAGAGATAGCTGCAAAAGATCAAAAAAATGGCAAATCAAAACCCAGAAATTCCAAGTCTGTAGCTGGAAAATAGATATGAGGATCTTGAAGAGGTTATGAGTAGCCCTATAGAGGTTGATGCTCCTCCTGACATCTCCTCAACATGATAGTCTGTTCTTGGAATATTAGGGGGCTCAATGAGCCTCTAAAATAGCATGAGACTAAGAATCTCATGTTGAAATACAAAATAGATATTATGGGAGTTCTGGAAACCAAGATTAAAGAGCATAAGGCTCCTTTAGTAGCTTCTAGCAGGTTTAGAGGATACTCTACAGCTTACAACTACTCACATCATTATAATGGTCGAGTATGGTTGATTTAGCATCCAGGGAAGGTTGCAGTTCAAATTGTGGAGAATCATGCACAATTTATACACTGCAAAGCCAGGGATATTGCTACAAATATTGAGTTTTGGTTAACAATGGTCTATGCTAGTAATGATAGACAGCAAAGGGCGGAGCTTTGGACTAAAATGGAAAGCCTTGCAAATGGTTTGCAAGGTTGCTGGTTAATTATGGGTGACTTCAACACTATCAGAGATCCTTCTGAAAGAATAAGCAATGCTGACATTAACATGGGGGACATTGCTGAATTCAATGACTGCATCTCAAAGTGTGATTTGGATGATATGCAGAGTCAGGGTGGAGATTTCACATGGTGTAACAAGCAAGATGGAGAGGATGGAGTCTGGTCCAAACTTGACAGGGCTCTGCTCAACAAGGATTGGCTCTTACAGTTTACAAACTCCACCTCTACCATCCTTCCTTTTGGCATTTCTGACCATACACCTATCCTGGTCAAGGTAAACAATACCATTGACATCCATATATAAACCTTTCAGATACTTAAACTACTGGGCCGATCACCCACAGTTTTTGAGTCTGGTTGAAAATGCTTGGAAAAAACCAGTTTTTGGGGCTCCAATGTATCGACTATACAGGAAACTCAAGCTGGTTAGAGAAGATTTGAAGAAACTGAACAAGTTGTGCTACTCTAACTTAACTGAGAGAGTAAATCAGTGTAAAGCTGAGCTTGACTCTTGCCAAGCTGAAAGCTTATTGGATGTTTATAATAGAGACTTGCAACATAAGGAGGAAAAGCTCAAGGAAAAATTCTGCATTTTAAAGAAAGCTGAGCTGAGCATGCTACAACAAAGGGCAAAAATAACACACATCAAGGAGGCAGATTGCAGCTCAAGGTACTTTTATTCAAGAATAGCTCAAAGAAATCATTCAAGCATCATTGGTAGTGTGAAGGATATTGAGGGGAATATTCATAAGCCAAGATGGTATCACAAATGCTTTCTTAGAGTACTACAAGAGTTTGCTGGGTACTAAAAAGACTGTTTAGAAGGTGGACAGGTCTCTTCTTCAAGGTAGCAAGATCACTAGTGATCAAGAGGAGAAGCTAAATGCTGAAATCTATGATGAAGAGATCAAAAGAGCTCTGTTCAATATAGACTCAAACAAAAGTCCCGGCCCTGATGGATTTTCATCAGGCTTTTTCAAGAGCACATGGGAAATCATCAGGAAGGACTTTTGTCAAGCTGTTAAGAGCTTCTTTAAAGCAAAAAAATGGCTCAAGCAGTGGAGCTCAGCCATAATCATACTCATACCTAAAAAGAAGACAGCTTCAACTGTACTTGAGTATAGACCTATCTCCTGCTGCACTACTATGTACAAAACAGTCAGTAAGATCATAGCAAATAGAATTCAGATGGTGCTTGACACCCTCATTGGTTTGAGCAAGCTACTTTCACTAAAAGCAGAAGTATTTTTGACAACATTGCCCTCTCCCAAACTCTGGTTAAAGGCTATGGTGTCAAGAACATTTCACCCAGATGCCTTATGAAAATTGATATTAAGAAAGCTTTTGACTCACTCAGCTGGGATTTTATAGAAGAAACTCTCCACATCTATGAATTTCCTCAAACTTTCATAGATTGGAAAATGGCATGTGTTAGAAGTCCTTGGTATTCTTTGAAGATTAATGGCTCTAGCAGGGGTTATTTCAAGGGTGAATGTGGAGTCAGGCAGGGTGATCCCATCTCACCCTATTTGTTTGTTCTTAGCATGGAGATGATGTCTAGAAGGTTGAGGGCAATGGTCAGAGACAAGAATTACTCAATACATCCCAAATGTGCAAGGATTGGCCTAACTCACCTTGTTTTTGCTGATGATCTCATGATTTTCTCCAGGGGAGACAGTCCATCTGTGCTCTCAAGTGTCAAAGTCTTGAACAACTTTTCTAATATCTCTGGGCTCCAGGCTAATCCACACAAAACTGAGATATATTTTGCAGGGATTGCTCCAAGTATTAGAAAGGAAATCATCCAAATCACCCAATTCCAGGAGGGGAAATTCCCTTTCAGATACTTGGGCATTCCTCTCAACTCTGCCAAGGTTAAATGCCATATATATAGCTAGCTTATTGCCAAGTTCCAAGGGCACTTACATCATTGGACTTCCAACTTTCTGTCGTATGCAGGCAAGATTCAGCTCATCAACTCAGTTCTATTTGGCATACAAAATTACTGGTGCAATGTCAATCTTTTTCCTCAGGGCATGATTAAACAGATGATTTACAAAAGTTGGGCGAGTTCTTGTGTTCCCAGGGAGGAAGGTGGTTTTAATATCAAAGAGGCGTTAGCTTGGAACAAAGCATTGCTAGCAAATTGGTTATGGCTAATTGAGTGCAATAGAAAGAATATCTGGACCTACTAGATATCAAAATACATCTGCATCAGCAAGAACATCTGGGAAGTGTAGGCAAAACAACATCATGCTGAGTCACTATCTAGCATTTTGAAGGTAAGGGATGAAATTTTAAGGAGAGCACGAAATGTGGATGATGCCAAAAAGCTGATTATGTCTTGGAGCACAGGAGATAGGTTCACTGTCAATAAAGCCTATGATTTCTTTAGACCTAAATCCCCAAAATTCCAGGTGAAGAGAATCATATGTAATGCTGTCAATCTCCCAAAGCACTCCTTCATAGCCACCCTGGCAATACAGATCAAGCTACCCACAGTAGACAACATCTGTAGGAGATGATTGCAACTTGTCAATAGATGTTACCTCTGCAAAAAAGCATCTGAAACCAGCAACCATCTGTTTTTCGAATGTGACTATGCTAGAGACATGTGGAGAGTTATCCTGAATTGGACAGGACTTGGCAGACGTGGCTGGAGTTTGAAGAGAGAAATCAGCTGGTTTAATAAGAAGAATAGTAGGATTTGGAGATGGAAATGGCAAGTTTGCAGTCTAGTCACTACAGTTTATATGGTTTGGCGGGAAAGAAGCAGTAGGCTTTTTACGGATCAAGAAAAGGATATGAACCAAATTGTAAAACAAATCAAGTTTACAATCAGTGTTCGAATCTTAGCTTGGGCTAGAAATAATCTACATAATGAAATTGTAGAAAATCTAAACAATTAGATTAGTGGGTTTATTTTTGTAAGAGCTTTTCGGTTTTTTGTTCCCCTTTGAGGATGAATAAAATGCCTAACTAATTTCTTGCAAAAAAAAAATAGTGTTGCTAATAATATTATAACAAAGATAATAAACTGACAATTTCATAAAATGAGTATAACAATATAGATATACAGCCCGAGCGCGGGTCGGGCATGCAAACTAGTTGATTATGAATTATGATACATATGCGGAATCTAAATATTGTTGCGTGACTCTTAAAATTTCAATAAAAGGTTTGTATCAAAGTATGTAATGTTTCATATTCAATATGAAACAAATAAAACTAAAACTTTGAGCACGAACCTACACATATTTTTATTTTGCATCCCATTACCCTCCAAATGTTACGTGCGTACTTTGAGTTTATTCTAATCGAATTCACTTAAAAGACAAATAGATACAAGATCTCGTAAGAGAGAGATCATTGATGTTATCCATGCTCCGTTCAACTTTACTATTGGATACCGTTGAACCATGAATCGAAAGATAAAATGAGTTGCACGTTAAATTACACCATCACGAAAAACATTGATGAAAATTCATTTGTATTTCGAGTAGAATTTTCACGAGACACTATGTAACTGTATTTACTAAATTTCATCCTTAATTTGGTATTTACAACTAGTTTGTTACAGTTTAATTGTGAGTATGTTTTGCTGTATTCTTAATATGTGTGTATGCATGTTGAAAATTTCGAAGTATAGTAAATTGGTAATCTGAATGTGTTATACGGTAATCTGAATATGTTCGATCGTGTTCAAATTACTACATGACCCTTGTTAACTCGTGTCGAGAATAAAGCTTCATCACTGTCAAATCATGTTTTGAACACGGTTTGACTTCGATTGAGCCTTGTCTTCAACATTATTGCTCACCCAAATTTCTGGGTTAGTTAAATTTCACATAATCCACGAAAAAAAGTCTCCATAATTTTTGGATTAATTGATGTGGCGTAAATGTAGTGTGATAATCCGCAAGACTTAGGCGCTTTAGGGTTTATTTGGGCATGTTTTTATCGTAATTCGTATACCACACCACTCGGAGTAGTTTTGGAGATTATACGTGGGTTTTACGGGATTTTGGTGAATCAAGACCCTTTTGGTGAGAGTTGGATGAGATTAGAAGATCAAACTACGAGTTGGAGCGATATTCAAGGAGAAGATAGTTTGACCACACTCAGAGAACCACACACCATCACCTCCTAATTCATTGGATCATAACTCTCTAACCAGAATATATTTTTCAGAGATTCCAAGTGGAGAGGAAAGTTCATCATCTTAGCTTTCCAAGGATATATTATGAGCTCAAAATGAAGTTCGGAGGTGAGAGTTATTCCAGTTCGAAGATTGCCCTGCGCACAGTCTCTCGACTCGAGGAATATAATCTCGACTCGAGGGTGGTTATCCTCGACTCAAGAAGGTAGTCCCTCGAGTGGAGGATTTCTTCGCTCGAGTCGAGGATTTCTTTCCTCGAGTCGAGAAAGATAGCTTACGGGAAGCTTCCTAGAGGCTTAGACGGTTTCTTTTTGCCTAAATATCTATTTTGTCTTCTAGTGTTTTGTACTTAGATTAAATAAAGGGTCATGAACCCTCCCTAAGACTAATCACTTTTCATTATATTTTTGCATCTGGTTCTTATTTCTAGAGAGAGCAACTCAAAGAGAGATTAGTGAGAATTAGTATTTTCATTATGATTTTCATCTCAAATATTGTTGTAATAATTAGTATGGGAGGCTAACCCCCTTCCTAGACTCTTGGTGTAATCAAATCTTTCATCCTATGTATTAGTAAGTATTTTTCTCTCTAATTTGCCTTTAATTTCATTATAATTAATTCCTTGTTCTTTAATGCATGATTTATCCTTGTTTTATCTAATTAGCTACTAGATTAGACTTGGGTATTTCATATGCTTGGTTGATAATTGGTGGTCATTGATTATTAGCCTAAAAGGAAGCAACTTTCACATGATTAGTGTCGCGGTGGCGGCTAATTAGTGATTTGGGAATTAATTAGGCAACTAATAGATTAGATTTGATTAGTGTCGTGGTTGCGGCTAATTAGATACTAATTTGAGTTGTTCTTAATCTTTTATTAATCATTGCTCTTCATGCCTTTGGTTGTGATTTGTTTGAGTGGTCACTAGACAAATTAGGACTAAAAGGATTGCTCAAATTCCCCATAAAAGAGGATTAATTGGTTAAAACCGGAATTATTAATGAATTGGTATAATTAGAGAGAGGTAAAACTTGCTTTATTATCACCGAGAGTCGCTTCAATCAAATTGATATTTCTTTTATTTCACTTTTAATCCAATCTTCAAACCAAAACACCCCCCATTTAATTGTTTTATTTATTTTATTTTAGTTTTTCCGCATCAGAATCGCATTGTAGACTTCCCCGTCTTCCATGTGTTCGATACCCACTTACCCTATCTACTTTAGGTAGTGTTTTGTGGTCATTTGATAGGATTTAACGACAATCTTCGTATCAAATTTGGCGCCGTTGCCGGGGAGGAGGCGTTTTTAGTTTTTTTGCTATTTTTGTGTGGTTTTTGAACATATTTGTTTTTGTTTTTGTAATTTTTGTGTGTTTTTGTGCCGTTAAGTCTATGTTTGTATAGACCATCATATATGGTTTAGTCCCATGTGAATTTTTTTTGTTCTTATGTTTTTTGTACATATTTTTATTTTATTTTATTTATTTATTTGTGATTTATGGATAATTACTGTTTTTCTCAATTGAATGATGAACCTTTTCCTATCTATCTTTCTCGACTCGAGGAACTTGATAAAACTTCTAATGTTTTCTTCTGCTTGGACATAAATTGGATTATTTTCAATGGTATAAATTTTGAAACCCGAGATTTGGCCGATTATATGAGTAATAGAAGACTTTAAGACATGGAACCTTGTGAGATTTGGGATTTTTGGCACTTCATGGCTTATCAATGTTCACAAGTTGGGGATTTAGACATCCGGCAGCCGTTGCAAAGTTCTCTACATGATATCCAAAATTTCAATTGGTTTCAATTTAATGATGAACCCTTTATGAGTATTTTTCGAGATTAGAAACTTTTGTTGATTATCTTGGTTGTCATGGTCAATTTTATTCTGATTTTGAACTATGTGATATTGTCACAAAGGGTATGAACCATGAAACCTGGAATTTGGCACATTATATGAGTAATGAAAGAGTTTCAAAAATGTCAACTGATGAGTGCATGTTTTGATTTCTTTAAGTTCATGGCTTTCCAATGTTCGGAGGTGGAGTTGAATGCTCCACCACCCTCTTGTTTGATGAACAATGATGGGTTTAGGGATGCGGAGGAAATGTTTTTTGTCAATTCTGAATCTAAAGGAGTTTTTGAGCCGCACATTCCTTTTCATAAGAGTGAGCATGATGATATTCAATTGAGAGAGGGACTTATCTTTTGTGAGGATGATGATAATTATGTAGATTGCAATCAGTCTTCTTCTTCTTTGATTGCACCGACTTTGTCCATTGATTTTGAGATTGTACCATTGGAAATTTTTGGTGATCTCACGTTGACTCATGATTTAAATGTTGATGCATCTTTTAATATATATTAGAACAACAGATTAGAGGAGTCTGAGAGTCTTGTACTTTTAAAGAAGAATGAGAGTGGAGAGATAATGACCAAATCCATATGCTTAAACCCCAAACCCCCCCTGGATTAATTACCATCATTCTTCTTTATCTCTTGTTCCGAACTTGTCAAATCATAAGTCTAAAGATGATGACATAGGAGATAATTATGAGCATAGAGGTTCGGGAAATCCTTGTATTCATGATTTTGCCTCTATTGTTTATGCATTGTTGGTTGCTAATGTTTTCTATTGTCACTCTTATGAGATGTTTTCCGAATCATTTGACAAGCTTCTAAGAGGTTTGAATTGTTCCGCTCTTAATATTTGGTGTGGAGACTATCCTAAGAAGGATTCTTTCTCGATCTTTTGAGATTTTAGGGTGATTCCATAGTATGAGTCGAGCCAACGACGTTAAACAAAGGCGCTACTTGGGAGGCAACCCAAGCTTATTATTTTATTTGGTTTTCTTTCTCTTTCGTGTGTTTTGTTTCTTCATTTTCTTAGCTTGTGACGCTTGCCATCCATGCTGAATGCCAAGGTATGAATACAACCCTTCCTTACACTTTTTCTTCATCTAATTTCTAACCAAGTCGCTCCTTCACCCTCTTTTGTTCCATGTTTTATACCATCTCTCTTAATATTGACCCCTCCCATTTGTTCCACATGCTTGTTTGTGCATAAACCGTTGACATTTGGCCCTAAACTCACAGAATATTCACAAAATGGCCTATTTTATTTTGGGTTTTTGACAACTTTTGGCGTGAGGTCATTATGCTCCAACAAACACACGAGGGAGATGGGAGTTTGTAAGGTGATGGGAGGCGATGTATTTTGAGGAAGACGGGGTTGTGAGGCGATAGAGTGGCTCTTCTACCGGTCTTTTGACCATGAGCCACTTGCTTTGACAGTAATTGAAGGAAATGGAGCTCACACGAGGTATGTTTTTTCTTTTCCCTTAACTTTTCTCTCTCTCTCACGATTCTAACCACCACTCCCCACCCGTCTCACTGGCTTGTTTCTATACCATCTCTCTTTGTGCCCCGGCGCGTTTGCTCCTTCCGTTATTCTTGTTTTACCCACCCCATTTTACCCCTTAAACCAATAAAATAGCCTTGTTTGTTTTATTTTGGTTGGGTTGTTTTTGGATGGTTGGTTGTTATTGGAGGATTACGCGTTGTTGATATTGTTCATGAGGGAGATGGAGTAGTGAGACGAGGGATGGATTCATTTTCGAGGTAGAATAGGGGAGTGAGGTAGAGTGGGTGTCTCTTTGCCCGAAAGCCCGTTATTTCCTTATTTGATGAGATGACACGGTATGTTCTTTGTTCCTAGTTGTATGGGATAGTTAGTGGATGATTTGATGGTACTCCCCCTACCTAACTCGTTGTTGTCAATCTTTGGGTTGGTGTTGGTTGTCATTGTGGGCAATGACGAGGTTCAAGCATGGGGGAGAAGCTTGGCATGATATTGTAATTCGATTGTACTTCGATCTTGGCATTTGTCACTTTGTTTGTAATATAGGTGTGATTTTCTTTTCCGTTTGGAAAAAAAAAGAAAAGAAAAAAAAGATGAGGTAATCCATGGCGGGCGACATAAGAAGAGGAGTCAGGGCGTAACGTGTTAGGATCACTACGGGAGTTATAAGGAGGTTCGGAGATAGTAATTGGTGGTCCTAGATTAGAAATCCTCTTGCATTGTGATGATAGGGGCGCCGGTAGATGGATAAGAGGTGAGTCGTGTTCGATGGTTTCATTTCGAGCACGGCTTTGAGGGAGTCGTTGAGCCGAGTAGGGGGAACGTGGTTTGTTTTACTTCCCCTAACTTAGAGTGTGTTAGAAGGGAGGATAAGATGGTTAGAGTTGGGGTATTGACCATTTAATCCACTCCAATTCTAACTAGCACCTTTTGAGTGTTTTTTATGGCTTGCGGTTCTTTGTTTTGGAGGAGATCGATTATTGTTGTAACTCACCCCGTGCTATAAGAGAGACCTAGGTGTTAAGTGTGAAGAACTGGATAACTGGAGGACGAGTAATGGTCTAAGCATGGAGGACTTTGATGTGGCTTAATTGTAGTGTGTTAATCCGCACGATTTAGGCGCCTTAGGGTTTATTTGGGCATGTTTTTATCGTGATTCGTATACCACACCACTCGGAGTAGTTTTGGAGATTACGGGATTTTATCGTGGGTTTTACGGGATTTTGGTGGCTCAATACCCTTTTGGTGAGAGTTGGATGGGATTGGAAGATCAAGCTACGAGTTGGAGCGAGATTCAAGGAGAAGATAGTTTGATCACACTCAGAGAACCACACACAATCGCCTCCGACTTCATTGGATCATAACTCTCTAACCAGAAGATATTTTGCAGAAATTCCAAGTTGAGAGGAAATTTCATCGTCTTAGATTTCCAACGATATATTATGAGCTCAAAATGAAGTTCGGAGGTGAGAGTTATGCCCGTTCGAAGATTGCCCTGCGCACAGTCCCTCGACTCGAGGAATATAATCTCGACTCTAGGGTTGTAATCCTCAAGTCGAGGATTGCCTCGCTCGGCTCGAGAAGGTTGTCCCTCGAGTCGAGGATTTCTTTGCTCGACTCGAGGATTTTTTTCCTCGAGTCGAGAAAGGTAGCTTCCGGGAAGCTTCCTAGAGGCTTAGACGGTTTCTTTTTGCCTAAATATCTATTTTGTCTTCTAATGTTTTGTACTTAGATTAAATAAAGGGTCATGAACCCCTCCCTAAGACTAATCAATTTTCATTATATTTTTGCATCATGTTCTTATTTCTTGAGAGAGAAACTCAAGGAGAGATGAGTGAGAATTAGTATTTTCATTATGATTTCCATCTCAAATATTGTTGTAATAATTAGTATGGGAGGCTAATCCCGTTCCTAGACTCTTGGTGTAATCAAATCTTTCATCCTATGTATTATTAAGTATTTTTCTTTCTAATTAGCCTTTAATTTCATTATAATTAATTCCTTGTTCTTTAATGCATGATTTATCCTTGTTTTATCTAATTAGCTACTAGA